>JXTC01000014.1:729352-760398 GCA_002914845.1 Trema orientale | reverse complement strand
ATAATTAGATATTTTTAAATTCAAAATTTAAACAAATTAGGAAACTTATCCCTCCATAAATTTAAATTAAATAATTCAAAATTAATTAATTAATTAATAACAATTATTAATTACATATAGATAAACTATTTATCTAGACAAAGTGTGCAGTAACAGAAATAATATAATATCCAGTACAGTGTTTGTAAGAGGTGGAATTGGGGACCTATGGACCTATAATTCAAGTTTCAATAAATTATGACAATTAATTAAACTCTTTAATTAATTTGTCTAATTTATTAATTCCAATATTACTCCATTAAAAATCTGGAATTGCACTCTTGAATTTACAGAATTAATTTACTCAGAAAACAGCGAGCAGTCCATCGATTTAATCATTACATGTAGTTCAATCCTCCATAGACAATTCATAATTGGAGCTAGGTCATATCCGTTTACCTCTCCAATTACATCTTTATCCTTGTGTACCATTGATTCTCTAATGAACAATTAATTTATAAATCTATTATAAATTGAGTACTCAAACTGTTCAAGTCCTGAATCAATACACAAGGGAATCATCTTTCTAGCTTTCTAATGGAAGGAATGGATTCCATATCTGTAAGCTACATTCCCAGCTACTCATCTCATCATGTTCCCAAGGTACAAGTATTTCGATCTGTTTAAAAAACAAATCTTTAACAAGTATGTCAAAGAACATAATGTTATAAATAGGAGTCTATAACTACTCAGAATTAAGATTGATTTACATATGATCATCTATTGACATTATTTGAACTCTCAACAGTTAACGGAATTTATGTGAGATTCAAATCATGTCTGCTCCAGTCCTACATAATCGAATTATATAAAGTACCTCCATTGTGATGTCAACACATCAATAGTCCAGATAAAACTATTACATTCTCAATGTTAGTGGACCGTACTAATAATATTTAATTAAAGATCTCAAACTTTAATTAATTATTATGGACTATATTTAGTTTATTATCCATAAATTTAATACTCATGTATATAACACTTATATACTAAATTTGTGGTCACATAAATAAATTAGGAATTTTCTGATATTTAAAGACATACCAATTATGCACAAATTCAAATAGAAAAATGTCATTTTATTAATTCAGCAAATATCCGAAATATACATGCTTTAGGCATAATCCCTAACATTACCTTCATGGAAGAATATATAATCGAGTCGCCGCCTTTGAGAGTATGGGTATGCCGTGTTTCATTTTCTTATATTCTTCTTGTTCTTATTTGATGAATCTTTCTTTTCTGCAACTATTTGCTGTAAATAGATACCAAACTCAGTGCTATAGGGAAGTCTTCTTCTTCTTCCAAGCTTTTCTTGATGTTTCTTCTCTTCTGGTTCCTTTCACGCTTACTCGTACTACCTTACAGAGTCCACTACTCTCACATTCTTCACCCACATCTTTCCTAGACTCGCCACGCTAATTTTCTGTTTAGCTACATAGGTTCAAATTCTATATGAATATTTGGAAGGTAATGATCAGCTATCCTTATTAGTTCAGCTTTAATTCTTATTTCAAGTGAAAACCAATGGGCTTATTCGGATTTTTCAGCCATCTTCATTTATTCAGAAGGTAATGCTCCTCAAAATTGAACATTTTTTTCTTGGCTGCGGTCTTTGGGAAGATCAAACACTCAGGAAATGTTACAGAAAAGAAAGTCATTATGGGTCGTCTCCAGGCCGTTAGTATTTACTATGTAAAAATAATAATGAATCTGTGGATCCTTTTTATGTACACTATCCTTTTGCTGAAAGATTCGGGTAAAAGATGTTGACTGAAGTTTAGCTATGAGTGGGTGTATCCTAGGCATGGAGTGGATCTTTTTCGAGTGAGTCCCTGGAAAAAGATAGAGGGAAGAAATTCTGGAACTCTGCTTGTATTGCAATTTGCTGGACTTTAGTTAGAAAGAAACAAGAGGTTTTTAGAAGATATTCTAGAAGATTTCGACTACCTATGGGACAAAGAAGTTGAGTTCTTGTTGGCTTTATGGGTGATAGATACAAAAGGCTGTAAAAGTATTTTATTCCCTGATTTACTTTGCGATTGTGCTTCTATTTTGTTATTTTGAGTGGACAACTTGTTCCCTAGTGTTTGTAATTTGAGTGGGCTCCTATTATTAATCACTAATAATAGACATAGTGTAGTTTCTTTTTAATAATATAAAAAAAAAAAAAAAAAAAAAAAGACAGACAAAAACGAAAATTAATGGCTATATTCATAATTGAACTGTGTTTACGAAATGTATCTTTGTTATTTTGTACCTTAGTTACAGAATTTAGTGTGTGTGCTTTTTTTTCCCTCCCCATGGGGCAGCTTTCTAGCATCATGGATGACAGGAAATTATACATACATCTCTCAGGAAGAAATGCATGCTATTGCAGACTATTTATCAGGGATTAGCAACTTAGCATTTCAGATCTTCCTAGTTAGTCCAACCAGTTCATTGACTTGAAACTGAAAGTGCTATTTGTTGAAGAAATCAGTCGTACAAAAAGAGATTATTGTGTCCTAACTAGATTATTGTCCTTTGTATAAAGGAAAATCCAAGTATAAAAAATAAAGATAACTTTTTTCTCTTTCATAGATGAATTGGCATTATGAACACTGAACCATTTTGATTGAAGGAAAGTTGATTAGGATACACTTCTCTGAAGAAAGTCATTTAGAAGAATTACATTTAAGGACTTTGCTAATGCTTTAGAGAAACCGATGAATTTGACTTGGAAGATTTTTCCTTTTCCTCTTCTTTGTGGAAGACATTGAAGGAAAGTTCATTAGGAAACACTTCTCCAAAGAAAGTCATTCAGAAGAAGTTACTGTTGAAGACTTTGCTAATGCTTTAGAGAAAAAGGTGAATTTGACTTAGCAGATGTAGTCCTTTTCCTCTTCTTTGTGGAAGATATTAACTTCCAATGTTTTGCGAATATCCTAGGTTCCTAGAAATAAACAAAGGTTTTTAGATGACTAGGTTTTGTCACTTTTTCTCTTATGTGAATGCAGATGGAACCAGAGGTTGCAACAAACACAGAAGGTTTGTGTTTGGGTCTGTGATCAGAGATTGCTCGGCCCAAATCTTTGTGGTGATGTCAAAACCAATACAAGTCAGTTCTGCAGTAGAAGGGGAATGGTCTTTTATGCTTTGTTGAAATAAATTCTATTGTTGCAGAGAAAAGAATCAGTGAAAGAGAGGATTGTCTTACAGAGTTCATTGTTACATGGTCAGTTTTGTCATTTTGGAAGGTTTTATTGTTTAGGTTGATATCACACGGAACATTTCTTCTGTCTTGCTGGCTTCTTTGTTTTGTCATTGGTGCTTTTGCTATGTGAAGCAAATCTAGTTGTATTTTGGTTTTCCCAAAAACAATACTAAAATGCTATTTGGTTCGAGGAGGCTTCATTTGTATCACATGCTTATGCTTTTTTTGCTTTTAGATGCAAAAAGTTTATATATGAATTAATAATCTTAATAACATTCTATGTTCATTGGGTACAACTTACAGGCATAAATTAATGTTATTCTCTCTTTTCTCATTTTGGAGATATACAACAAACTAAAAAAGGTCAAAATTAGAAGAAAACTAAACTAAATTGTAGATCATTAATCTACTTCTTCTGTCTTGTGTTAGAAATAAAATAGACAGAGATAAAAGTAAATATCTCCTCTTATAACTTCAACTTATATAAACTAAATTATACAAAGTTAGATAATTTGGTATTTCCTAATATGATAAAAATAAAAATAAAACAAATGGATCGGAACAAACTCTATTTTTATAGACATTGATAATCTAAGTTTTAGGTAACAAAAATGAGCGTCTTTAGTGTCTCTAGTGTCCTACTAACAATAGAGGAGGATATTTCTACATATATATAATTAATTGGTATTCTAACTACTAATTTATTGTCAAATAATTGTAAATGTATTTTAATTTAATCTTTTGCTCAAGATTATTGTACATTTGGTTGCAAAAGTTAATTCAAAGTTCAAAAAGAACAAATTAGAATTCAATTTAGTCTTGTTTTAAATAGTCCATGCTGCACTATGTAATCACCTTTTGGCCTCAACTTCCATATACCATACAACTCTTTAACAAATTAAAATAAGGCAACAAGAATGCTAGCAAGTAGCAATACTCTCTCTGTCATTATCTTTTACACATTCATTTCTTAGTTATATGGACTCCATTATAATATCTAACGTTTAGTAAGGGCATTATCAATTTTTACTATCTTTTAAAATATGTAATAAAAAAAAGAATAAATAAATAAAAAGAGGGACAAGGCATAAATTATTTACAAAATTAGAACTATCATTTAGTGAAAATTTCAGAAAATTAAATCTAACTCGACTCTAATCGAAAATTTTCGATCAAGTTTAAAAAGTCGCAAGCCAAAAATGAAAAAGGCAGCGCCGAAAAGACGACTGATTATGTTCTACTAGGGTCGAAATTATTCGACTACAGTCGAACAGTGGCTCAACTCTAGTCGAACACTAGTCGAAAATTTTTTATCGCCAATCAAAAATCGATCAGTTTGATCGAGAAAGGCAGCAGTACAAATTCGACCAACATCAAAGTTTTCGACCCTAATCGAGCAGAGGCATCGCCGAGTTCGGGATTGAGATTAACGGTAGTGGCAGAAATAATTTAGGGTGTATTAGAGAATAGTGTCTTTTAAGGTTTATTAGGGAATAGAGTATTCAAGTAATTTTAGATGCGTGATATAACAATGATAAGGGTAGTTATTTTTAAAACGTCTATAGATGAAGCCCTTTTTTTTTATTATAAGAGGCTCAATAAACCTGCTTGGTGTAAATTCCCCTTAATAATATGACAAATTTGTGCTATGTTTTTTTTTTTTTTTTTGACACCAACCCATTCAATCACCTTTCCTCCGTTAGAGAACCCCATCCGACTGTCTCTCCCTCCGTCTCAGACCTTGTTTGTTTTCGTCATCCCATATGCAAAGAAATTGGAAATAGAAAAGTATTTGAATGTTTTCTTTTTCTTTTTTTTTTTTAAACTATAATATCTGAATTTCCTAATAAAAGAAAAACTATAGGTTCTGATGGGTGAATGTGCATGCCACACTCCATGTACTCTAGGGTTTTATACGATTAAATTATATACAAATGGACTAAATTTTAGGGGGGAAAAAAGAATAAATACACTGAAAAATATTTTTGAGCATGACTAATTATTTTGTAACACCCTTTTTTTTTCGTCTGAAACTTTTCACTTTTTGTTATTGAAAAATGAATATAATCCTTTTACTTCAAAAGCTTAACTGTTCATGAGATAGTTTTATTATTTTAAATACAAAAGGTGGTGTTTATCATACATAAAACAATGGCTATTTTTAATTTTAGCTTCTTAAAAAGTGTAACGGCCTTCAGAAGAAGAGTTTCGTCCAGCGTAATGGATATTTATTGGGGTGAGCCATAACAAGTTCTATTGTGGGGCACACCTAAATGGACAACCAAAAAAATGGGTAAGACGATGCATCTAACCTTTGCGAAACTCTATCGAAAATTTATAAATCTTATTTGATGTCTGATTCTTATTGTGTTTTATTATTTGATCGTTGTATGAGTTGTGCTTTGATACTCTTCGCAATGAGCATCACGTAGCTTACCTTAATGGATGACTCGGATTGGTAACATACCATAACAAAATTCTTGATTTTAGCTTGTTTCTATTACCCAAAAAAAAAAAGTTAAAATATGTAACTGTCTCACTTTTAATGTTGAAATTTAAGTTTCAAACCCCTCTATCAGTTATAATAAAAATAAAAAATAATAGAAAAGAAAGTTAATTGACAAATACCTTCACACAGAATCATTTTCCGGTGAGAGGAAATATTCTCTTGTAATGAATAGCTCTATACAAGAATTATTAGAACAAGCCCTGGCCCATTAACTAGTGTTTATACGTTAGTACTTTTACTTTTTTTTTTTTTTTTTTTTGAGAAACTTCTTACTTATCTCTGAAAATAATAAAAGACAAAAAAAAAAAAACGTACTTCACTTATCAAAAACAAAACCGTCGGATATATACTTGGAATCTACTGTTTGACTCCGTTTTTTATCTTTATTTTACTTGATTCGGAAGCCAATCTCCCATCTGATATAAGCCAATGGCAAATCATAAAGGTTGTGTCACGTATTGCATCCAAAAAAAGTTGTACATCAAAGTTTTAAAAATTTTAGCGTCGTTATTGATATTTCTAAAATGATGTTCTTACTTTTACAATATGTTCCTTCAAAGGTGTTTAAAATCTTTTTACGCATAGTAGCAACTTATATCGGCTTTTACATAATTTTGGGTCAGCTCATTTGTAATAGTGTACTTTTAACTGCTATTCTTTGTATTAATAGTGTACTTTTAACTGCTATTCTTTGTATGTTACAAGTTTTTGGTATTTTGGATTTTTTATTTGGGAGTTTCGTTAATTACTTTGATTTTTTTTCCTTTCTCTTGGAACATTAATTGCTTTGATATAGTTGATGTTGTTGTATATTTTCTTATTTAGCGTTTTAATACCATCTAAATTGTAATCTATGATTACTGTGTTTTTCACTTTTTCTTAAGGGGAAAAAAAAATGTTTAAAAGCAAATGGGACTCAGGGACTTGTGGCAAGTTACCGAATTTTAGGATCATATCAAGTGTAAATAGATATACCTGGCTTTTTAGCAATTGAGAAAAAAGGACATTTATTAAAATGAAGGTAAAAAAGGGTCTAATTTCTCAAGGGACTAAACTCGTGATTGACTCAATTTTGCAAAGCCCAAAGCCAACCAGGTTCAATAGCGGTTTTTTTTGTTTTGTTTTTTTTTTTTTTGTATATATATATATTTTTTTTGGTGTGTGTTGAAGGTTCAATAGTATTCAAACCATAAAACTTACTAAATCAAATTAGGGAAATGTCATAAAATGAACTTCTATTTCATTTTCTAAAAAGAAATTCTATGTGATTTGGGAAATATGGAAAACTCCTTGAATTTGATTTTGTTTTGATTATAAAAGGGCTTGTAATTTAATTTCAAAAAAAAAGTCTTGTAATTTTACGGCCTCTAAAATTTTACGATGGAATTGATGAAAAAAGACAAAATTATCCTTAGTGAAGAGAATCGGTTGAAAAAGACAAAAGTAATCTTAGTGAATGGTAGATTATAACTTATATTAAATTTAAGAACTGTTTATATTATTTTCCAAACAGAATTTTAATTTTTTTTAAATGAACTAATAAATGATATTATAGTTTCTAAACAAATGTCCATATATTCAAACGCAAAGTAAAAAAAGTAGTATACACCTGAATCTATATACTTATTAAGCGTAACTTTGAAATTTTTTATTAATTCTTCTGATATTTTTTTAAGGAAAATACTTTCATTAATAAAAACAGGATACTATAATACCTATAAAAGAATTTTTGATTAAAAAGCAGGCGACTATAAAAAACTGATAAAAGTCTTTTGGGAGAAATTTGCGTATTGGGATCATGGCGAAATCGACTCATGAGGAGATTTATGCAGATCACCATTGGTATGTGCTTCAATAGAGCTCTACGTCTCGGCAGTTGATTCGTTGTGACCCTCCCTTAAGCATTTATTGTTAATGTCTCCAGCTCTTCATCAAAGATTCACAGGGGGGTGGCAAATAATACTTTACACACATTCCAGATCTGAACAGATCTGGTAAGAAACCAACATAGATCTAAATCTAGGTAAACTAAATTAATAAAAATATAAATAAATACTACAAATAATCACAGATCTATCTAGGTAGACCAAATTAATAAAAATATAAATAAATACTACAAACAATCACATATCTAGACCTAGGGGTATTAAATTTATCCTAGATCTAGAATTAGGAGGGAAACTACCTCTCTACATAGGAGGATTATTTAACAATACTATTAAAAGCAGAAAGAAAAACTGTAAAAAATTTATACTGGCGAGAGGGAAGACCCTCCCCTCCCCAGTAAAGGAGGCACCTATTAAAGAGGCGAGCTCCTACTGTCCATTGACAAAGAACAGGAGGAATTCTGTTGGGAACCGTGAAAACTAGAGAGAAGCTACTCTCTCTCTCTCTCTCTCTCTCTCTCTCTCTCTCTCTCTCTCTAATAGTTTGAGATTTTGAGATTTCAATTGGAGTTTGCTATTAATTCTTCTGATTTACCTTATATGAGAATGTCATATTTTAAAAAGATCAAATTATAAGTGGTTCATTAATCCAATTCAAGAGGGTTTCTCTGCCCTATTTTAAAAAACACACGGGCTTTTGACGAAGGAAAAAGAAAAAAAAAGAATTACAAGGTCATTTTAAGATATTTTTACGACCAAATTAACTGGTAGAGTGGAATGCATTTTGTAGGCTAACTAATGAAATTGAACATTTAACAATTTTAAAATTCTATATAAGAACCAACAGGAAATATATGTATCTATTCTTAAATCGCATCCATTATTCTATTCGGTAAAAGAAGCAAAAAACTAAACGTATATAGAAAAAAGTGGTACACATCAGAGGAATACAAAAATGATTACCAATAGTTATTTGGGAATAAATAATGGTAATGTCTCTAGTGTTTTTCCAAATTATATATGTAGTGGTTAATTTGGTTTGATTTTACTAATTTAGACAACACGGTCTGTGAAGAGGAATAAACTACAAATGCGGTTTGGCGCAAAGAAGAGGAAGAAAAACCAACCAAACTGTATTACAAACGCTCCTATTTACTTTATTTTTTTAACTACAAGTATAAAAATTTGTGTGAAAAAAAATTGCTAGCGAATTTTCAAAATAAAGCTCATAGTAAATATAGATAATATATATACATATGTCATTCAAATATTTCAGTAACTATTTTTCAAGAGAATATTTTAACCTCTTAAGCCTTAATTCGTCAGTCTATTTGGCATGTTATAAAAAATGGAATTGTCACTATTGTGTCTTTTTGGGTCAGAAAAACATTAAATTTTCAAAAAATGTCACAAAATGTCCTTGTATTTTTTTAAGACGAAACCCCATGTATTTTAAAAAATATGGGAAAACCACATTGAAATTGATTTTTTATTATAAAAAGTCTTGTAATTTAACTGTTTTTGAAATCCGACATTCTCATATAAATTAAATTAGAAAAATTAACATAAAATGACAAATTACTATTAGCGGATTGTAGATTTTGTTTATATTACTGTTTTTACTTTTTGTTATATACATAACTAATTATTTAGAAACTATTTTATTATTTATGAGATTATTTGAATTTTTTTCAATGGAGACTATTTGAAAATTTGAAATATTATTTAGAAACTAATTTAAACAATTCTTAAATTTTGTTTTAAATTTAAATCTACTATTTACTAAGGGTAATTTTGTCATTTCTATCAATTTTTCTAGTTTTAATGATATAAAGAGATCGAATTTTAAAAATAGTCAAATTATGAGGATTTTTATAATAAAAATCAAATTTAAAAGGATTTTCTCATATTTATTAAAATACAAGGTTTCATTAAAAAAAATTATGAAATACTAAGATCATTTTATGATGTTTTCTCATTATTGTTTGCCAAAAGAAAAGTACAAAAAATAATATTTTATAAAACAATATAAGTGCAACTTGTCAAATAATACATGAATGTGCTAGTACAATAGGTATCTTTTTTTATTCACTATCAGTAGGTAAATTAATTTTGACCGTTAGATTTTAATCTGACGATTAAAAATATAAATACTATCAGTTAATTCACATTGAAATTTATTCCTATGTAATTAATTATAACCATTAGATTGAAATTTAATAGTCAAAATTGATTTATCTACCAAAAGTAAATAAAAAAATACCTATTATACTAGTTGCCATATTTATATGTATAAATGTTTTATCTTTCTTATCTATTACAAAAGAAGCGAGTTGGATTTAAGTTTAATTTATACACTCTTACTTGACGGAGAAATTTAAGAGCCACCATGGATGTAGGTTTTGTTTTATAAATATGGGTCTAATTCTAGCTGCTCTTCATGATATAATGATAGCTTATAAGTCATTATTCACTATGCAATTGTTGTTTGTCATTACATAAAAATACAAAAGAAGATCTAAGACTACATAATTTTACTATTTGGGATCTCGGTCCTAAGTTTGAGTAACATTGGAGATAGGCGTAAAAACTTATGATCCTTAATGGAGTGGAGTAAAAATTAGGTAGTAATAAGTATTTTCTTTTAATTTATAATAAATAGATGTTATTAGTTAAGCTTCACTTAAAAAAAAAATTCTACTACTACATTTCCTAAAAATATCTACACTTTTCCCTTTAACAAACTTGCGAAGTTTGGACTATTACCTTTTAGAAGTTGGGCTATACAATAAAAAATTGATATAGATGTCACTTGTAAAATAACATCACAAAATTGTGACATCAGCACTTCAAAAATTGACCTCTACGCAAATAATGTGGTAAGTCATAATATAAACATCTGTTTAAGACGTTCCGCATCAGTTAAAATCTGGCATAGTAGGGTTTAACACATCAATTTTAAGCCGATATGCTGTGCCCTTCACAAACGTTTCAAATATCATATATCAACAAACTCTAGATTTTTTTTTTTCTTTTTTACAAGATAAATGGGAGGAAAATTGGGTACGACGATTTCAGCTTGTATCCCCCCAACTTAAATTTATTGATAGATTTATCTGTGTACAAAATAAGAGAAATTACTGCTTTATTCTCAGACATGACTTTTTCTTTTGTTGTTTTATTTTCTTTTTTTTTTCGTTTTTAATAATCCTTCCTCTATGTATGAAGGTATGAGCCATCCTAAAATTAGATCTAGGAGACTTTTGTTCCATCTGATTATAGATCTATGTGAGTTTTATTTTATTTTTTTAATTTTTATATAAATTTCTATGGCTATATCTTTTAGATTTGAGACTTTTCTAGTCCAGATCTTGAAGATTTTATGTAGTTCAAGATCGGCTTATGTAAAAATCCGTCATAGTATCAATCAGAATAACCAACTTTGGTGGCGAGAGATGATTTTAAAAAGTGAAGAGACATGTCTCATAAAGCTCCAATTATACCCCTTATTGGGTTTTATATTTTCTCTCAGATCATTTTGTGACTTATCCATTTACTGTATCGGGTTATTTGTATTTCGATTATTGTATATTTATTGTACAAAATTATTTATTTGTTGAATAAAATTTTAATTATTTTTTTAAATGAAAAAAAAAACAAAGGAAAAAAAAAATAATGTATCTCTAAATGGGCAATAAGTCCTCCTAAGTCCTATCAGTTTGAGAGGAAAAACTTTCCATCATAAAATTTGAGAAATTCAAATCTCACCTAGTCCCTAGTTGATAGCTAGGGTAGCTAGTTGGGATGTACATATTGATCAAACCTATATGAAAGAAATCTAAAATTTAAGTTTATTCAAAAAAAAAAAAAAAAAAAAAAACTAACCTTTACGTTATTCCTACCGTATTTAAAATATAGTAAATAACATAGTACATGCCTTTACTTTAGTTATACTCCTCTCAATAGTTTGGGGTACATTTACTCCATGTCTCCATCACCTAACCTCGTGGCCTGAAACCAGTTTCTTCCTTAGTTTTCTAATTCTGCCGATTATCTCTTTTGATAAAGGGAAAACACATGACATTCATCAGTGGCGGAGCTAGAACTGTTTTTAATTAGGGGCATAAATATATTGAGAAAATTTTGTTTTATTTCTTTTTTGGAACTCTTTCCCTAATTTATTATTTATAAATGGGTTAATTGAGTTCTTAAAATTAATTTAGGTAAAAGAGAATATATTAATTTTAGAAATGGAATAATGTTTTTTTGCTGTTCTTTTTACTCTGACATCAAAATAAGTGTAATTATTCTATACAAAAATAAGGGCATAGGTACAGCTTCAATTATTAAATGAGGGGGTAACTTAAATTATCTAAAAATTTATATGTAAAACTTAAAAATTATAAACTTAAGAAGGGGCAAATGGGGGTACGGTTGAAATCTAAAATTGAGTGGGACATAACTTAAATTTTTTGAAAATTTATAAGTAAAACTAAAAAAAAAAAAAAAACCAAAAAAGTTGTGAGGAAATAGTGGCCCTACTCGCCCCCTTCTCCCTCTGCCCGGGACATTAATTTGAATAATACTCTTTCGATAAAAAATATTTACCTTCAATTATATAGTTGAGCTGCATGTCACTAGAAAATAGCGATTTCTACAGTGTTACTCGTCTCTCGCTCAAAGTAACCAATAGATGCTTAGTTGTTTTCTTTTTCTCTTAAAGTTTTAACTTCTTTTTTATAACTTCGATCCTTATGGATAATACTTTGTTAGAGAGCGAGATCCTAAGATCTTTCCACGAAGGGATTTTGTTTTTATTTTATTTTACTTTTGTTTAATAATATACTCTTTTGTATGAAAGTAGCTATCATAGATATTGATTTTTTTCATGCTTTCCGTGCCAATGAATATCGATTTTTGCTGAAAATTTGTCACCATATCTTTTGAAAGAGCGAGTTTGGATGCAGTTGAAAAAATTCAAGTTTATTGGTTTAAAATTTCTCATATGTGAGTCAAATAAATCGACAGTCATACGTTGAAGATCTCATCAATAGCATAGTGGAGAGTTAGCTTATTAATTTGGTTAGAAAAATCTCTTCTTCCATCGAAATTTGTTATTGTAAAAATTTTTATTTTTTCAATAGCGGGTTGGTTTATTATTAAAATATCAATTAGTTGTTTCAGTTAAAAGAAAATTAACGAGTGAAAATTTTACAGAATTTTCCAAACATTTTAGTTCTGTAGATGTCAACGAAATTAATTTTGGGTCCGGTGGTCCCATTGTCAGGTTGACATAAGTTTTATATATATATATATGAGTGTGATTTTTCACTTTATTTATTATTTTTACCTAAATAATTCATCATAGTATAGATTTGAAAATAGAGAAAATACTGGACCTATGGCACAACAAAATCACAATACAAAGTCGTCACAATACGGCAATATTATTAAATTGACACGTGACAATGCAATGTGACCATATTTATGTAGTACAACCTTGCGCCAATTGCATGATCAATACAAATGATAGAATAATTTGTCTCAGCTTAATGACGCAACAGCTTATATTAGGTCCAAAAGCTCCTGCTAATTTTTTTTTTTTTTTTTGATGTGTGTGGAAATTTCAATATTATTATCCTGGTTCAAATTTTACTCTTCCTTTTGTGATCGTTTTTGTGTAGTCTTTCATTTTTCTTCTCCAAATTCCTCGACGCCAACTGACGTAGTAAGACCATCTCATAAGTCATATGCATCTGTTAATACTAATGTCATTACTCATTAATTGTTTGATTAGAATTATTACCACATTAAAAATGATTTTTTAATTTTTTTTTGCTGATAAATAAATTGTGACATTGATCATGCTAGGATAAGATGGCACAAATTAGACCATATCTGGTCAAAAAGCAACATTACCAAACTCTTAAACGTTTTATCGAGAAAAAAAAAAAAACTATTAAACATAAAATACAAGTCTGGGGAATAAGGATGCACATTTCGCACCATTATCTTATCCTTTCACACCTACTAAATAATCATAAAATCATTTTCTTCCGAATTAAGTGGAGCAAAAATATTATTAATGAAACTAATAAATATTATTGGTGTTTAAAAGAGTGGAATAGGGCATATTTCTTGTTGTTTTCTTGTCAAATCCGATTCTTATAACGAAAACCAATTCAAACCAACTTTAGAAACAGTGCACGAAACGTGTTCCTTTCGGGAAACAGCGAAATGGATTGGTATTCCAACTCAGGGCCACGCCAACCCACACTCAGCCTACCAATTAAAATCTACGTTTTTCAAAGTCAAAGCTGGAGTCTCTTTCTTCTACCAAGTAACATAAGTAGGGCTATTTAATATGAAAAGCTCCACATGTCCAACTAACTTGTAAAACTAATCCTGAACTTCATTTTTTTTTTTTTTTTTAAGATCAAAACCTTCGTGTTATATTAGCTATATCATACTTATTTGTAGTGGAAATTCATATAGTGTAAAATTAAAGAGCATAATTAATATTTCATATTGTTTATTAAAGATTTCTTTTTTCCTAATTCATATACTATAAGAAGTTCAAAGAAAAGGAAGAAGATTTTGGAAGTTCAAAGAAAAGGAAGAAGATTTTGGAATTTTCGGTAGCTTCTGTTATACATATTACACATTGACAAGCGCGACTCACTTCCTAAATCATAATTTTTGACCTGTAATTGACTGTCGTCAGTTGTCGTTGCTCTTCCACTAACTTTATACACCTATACAAAAAATTTTAACTTATATTTACACTATATTAATAATTCATAAATTTTTTCTTTTTTATATAAATAATTTGTAATTATGTTATGCACTTTTAGTTATATTATGATTTTTTGAGTTAGATTATGCTTTAGGATTAACTAGGGTTTTATTTTTCACTTGGTTGTGTAAAAGTTATTAATTTTTTTTGTTTACATAATATATATATATATATATGCTATTTAGTTAACAATTTATTTTTAAATATGTAAAGTTCATGATTATAAATGATTTTATATTTTTTAGGCATGAGCATATATGTATGTAATATATATAAAAAATATATGCTAAATTGGCGAGAAAATGAATATAATATCTAAAATATCAGTTACATTATTCGATTTCACGTAATAAAAGTCAATTATACTATTCGATTTCACATCACAAAAGACTTTTATTATAATTTAGGGTGTCAAAACTTAAGTTCTCTAATATTAAGGGATTTTGCTATCAAAAAATTGAGTTTAATATTAATTCTACAAATTAGTTTGAACTTAGGGAACTTTTGTATTAAATAGAATACCAAAAATCTTCCTCTTTCGCTGTAACCGAAATGCCCATATCAAATAATTGAATTATGCATCAAATCCATAGCTAAATAACCTAAATGCCAAATACTTAATTTTATTTTAGGAAACTATATATATATATCCATGTTTATAAAAATAATTGGGCGTGTGGTTCTAAATGAATTAGAATGTTTCATTTATTTTTGACTAAGGTAATTATTGTCGTTTCACAATACAATTATGAGGCTTTTAGTATTGTTCCAATAATATATATTTATTTTTAGAAGGAAAATTAAAATTCGGATCTCCTTGTTAAAAGAATAATGTTATGGGGCATCGGTAGTGCCCAGCACCACAGTAATGTGTCAGTCTGTCACTGGCTAATCATAATTATAATTTAAGTGGGGTCCATGTGAGACCCAGTTTATTAATTAAATCATTCAGTGACAAACAGACATGTCACTGTGGTACTGAGCACCACTGGTGTCCCATAGTATTGCTCTTATTAAAATTAGATGTTGTTATTAAGATTAGGAAACAAGTTGTTAAAAAACACCGCCGACTCTAAAAATGTTAAGTCTTCCCCACTTGGTAACTTGTATTAAATATGTATTATATCATTCACATTTTTAAATTTCAGTGTCTTAAGAGACTTTAAGACAATGTAATCGATTGTTATCAAAAAGGAAATAGAGAAAGTATTTTTATTATTTGTTTACTTACAAAATCGAGAAACCAATTTTAGTGAATCCGTAAATCGAACATAATTAATAAAAGCGAAAACTACACTATATTATTTGTTTATGTCAAAATTATAACACCGCATGAACATACACGCAAAAAAAAAAAAGTTGATGACACCCCTTGCATCTGAAAGAGTTTTAAAGATCAGTGGAATTTTCATCAGCTAGCTATGTTATTTTTCTAAAAATTTAATAAATAATGTGTTATTTAACTGAAATGTTTTAAATTAAATGAAAATTTACTGGTCCATAGTAAATTAAGTTTTGAACCTAATGTAGCTAAAAGAATGGGTGTTTGTGCAATCCTTTTGAGTTCTATGGTGTATTAATTGCAAACATCATTGGTTCACAAGTGTTCGGTGCAATTTTGTATTGAATAAGAGTAATGATAGGATACCAAAATTTTGTATCCAAAATTTTAAATAATATGACTTGCACTTCAATCTTTTTATTTTAGAGTTGAACTAATATTTAAAATTATACGGTTAAAAATAATACTAAACCACTTTTTATTTTAAAGTGAGATTACCATTTAAAATTATGTAGTTAAAAATAATAATATATTACCTGTGTAAGTTTTTTTTTTTGGCAAGATTTTGTGTTCCAATGTGAAACATCTTTACTCATTGGATAAAACTAAGAAGAGACTGCTTGTTTCCTTTTTTAATTACGATTCTCTTGGTTATGTATTGATAAATGTTCCTTAATTTGGACTAATTATTGCCATAACGAGCATTTTTGACAGACTGAGCAAAATTTAAAAAGTGTTAATAGTTCAATAATAATACATATATAGGCTCTAGGTATGACAAGATGAGATTAAGGCGAGGCTTTATCTTTATCTTAATCTTATAACCCTAACAACTCATATTACTAATTACGGCGGCACTATTCACCTCACCTACCCGCAAAAAGATAAACAAATTAAATAAATAAATAGATTAATTAATTAAAACCCTGAAAAAAGCACGTAAATTTCAACACTAAAACGCGCTTATCAATTAATTAAAAAAAAAAAAGAAGGAAGCATATGGATAATAACAAATCCAAAAAAAGCTGGCAATTGGCAGAGCCGGTAAACTTTTCCATTTAAAAAATAAATAAAAGAGTCAAATAGTGGTCAAAACTGTGTCGTTTTGTCCAAGCAGGCAAATTTTCCTCGTGCTGTCTGACCGGCTATATCCGGTCAAAAAAAAAAAAAAAAAAAAATCCTCCCTTCTCCATCGCAGTTGGATGTGTCATTGAGTTCGTATGTCTTGTTCGCTCTCTCTATCTCTTACCCAAAAACTCTCTCACTATAAATAGAAACTCTTGTGCTCATGTCTCTTTTTTTTTTTTTCTCTTCTTCTCTCTCTTTCTCTCTCTATATATTTTTGTCTCGACGCCGTCCTTTTTCCGGCGAAGCCGGCCACCACCGTCCGATCATCTCGCCGGAGAATCTCCTCCTGTTTTTTTTTCTTCTTCTTCCCTTTCGCCATTTTCGCTCTCCCTGAGGTTGAAACTGTTAAGAGCCTCTTATTTTCTTATTCTTGTCATTACTTTTTTGTCCCCTCTTTTAATTTTTTCTTTCAATCTGATCCTGTTATTATTTTCTACGGAAAAACCACACAGATCTACTTTTTCTGGTCCAAAGATTTAAGATTTTTTTTTTTGGGCTCATAATAGGCTGCTGGTCTTGATCTACCGTTATTTTCTACTCTCTTTAGATTTTTCTCGGGGCTAGTTTCTTCCTTAGATAATGCCTTCTTCTTTTTTTTTTCTTCCCCCAAAATTTCAGATTTTTCTGAAAATTTTCTTACAGATTTACCAGAATCAATCAGTTAATTAGTTAATTTTTTTTAAAAAAATTTTAACGCTTCTATTTTTTGTTTTTATCTGTTTAGAGTCTATAGTTGACTTTTGAAATTACTCAAAAGTGTCTTCAAAGTGACCCTGTTAGAGATGTTAATTTTTTTTTTAATTGCAGTAAAAAATGAAATATTAAGTCCCAATCAAATTTTAATTTAATTTATTTGGTTGTTGTGGTTGTTTATTGATTTATGATTTATATGTGTACATGTAATGACAATGGCTTCAGATATCTGTATTGAAGAAATCATTGGGAGAGCCATGGATGGAGGCAACAGAGAAACAACGGGGCTTAGAAACGTGAGCTCTCATTGCTCCATCTCCGACATGGATGACTATGACCTCGCCAGGCTTCTTGACAAGCCGAGGCTCAACATTGAGAGGAAGAGGTCCTTTGATGAGAGGTCACTCAGCGAGCTCTCTATTGGTCTCGGCCGAGCTGGGTTGGACAACTTGGATAGCAGCTACTCCCCCGGGGGCCGCTCCGGTTTCGACACCCCGGCTTCCTCTGCTCGCAACTCGTTTGAGCCGCATCCAATGGTTGCCGAGGCGTGGGATGCGCTCCGCCGGTCTCTGGTCTACTTTCGCGGCCAACCGGTTGGCACCATTGCTGCCATTGATCATGCTTCAGAGGAAGTTTTGAACTATGATCAGGTGACCCTTTGATCCAATCTTTCGAAATATTGTTTTCACTTGAGAACAAAAGAGGTGGAGCAGTGGAGTGAGTAGATCGGGTGGAAGGTTTTGACATAAGAGTTTATACCAATAGAATTTATAACACATAGTTATGTGGGCATAGACTTCTGAGAATCCTTTAAAGATCTGATAATTTGATATCTTATTGACTGCTTGAATTTTATTGTTTGAACTTTGAAGACAGATCATACTTTATAATATCATATTTGGGTTTTTGCATTTAATCTAAGTTACCTTAAGTTTTCACATTATAATAGCGGTTGCATGATAGGAAGTCTGAGATTTAGGAGTAGTGACATTAAGAAAGTGCACAAAGTCTGTGTCTTTACGAAAATTTTTGTTCTTTGAAGGTTTTCGTACGTGATTTTGTACCGAGTGCTCTGGCTTTTCTGATGAATGGCGAACCGGAAATAGTGAAGAACTTCCTGCTGAAGACGCTGCAGCTTCAAGGGTGGGAGAAAAGAATAGATCGGTTCAAGCTTGGGGAAGGTGCCATGCCGGCTAGCTTTAAAGTTCTTCATGATCCTGTTCGGAAAACAGATACCATTGCTGCAGATTTCGGTGAGAGTGCAATTGGAAGAGTCGCTCCTGTTGACTCTGGTTTCTGGTGGATTATTCTGCTTCGTGCCTACACGAAGTCAACAGGGGATCTATCTTTGGCGGAAACACCAGAGTGTCAAAAGGGAATGAGGCTTATATTGACTCTCTGTCTGTCAGAGGGTTTTGATACTTTCCCAACCTTGCTTTGTGCTGATGGATGCTCAATGATCGATCGGAGAATGGTAAGATTTCTTAGGCTTTTCATGCTTTAGCAGCTTTTCTGTAAATCCAAACCATACTCTTTATGGCATGTTATTCAATCTGTTTTAGTGCCCAGCCACCTACTCATTTCAGGGCAGAAGTTATTTGATGTTTCAGCAGCCACTTAATTCAGTTTTCCTATTGTGGTTTAATTTATGCAACTGAAAGTAGCTTGAGTAGCACCAAGGTTATAGGGCTCCAGTGTTAACATTCATTTTGTTTAGTGCTGAATGAAATTTATTTCAAACTTAAAGCAAGAAATTTATTTCAAATGTATAATGATTTATTTCAAATCTCACAGCAGGTTTGCTAAAAAGGGTTGAATGCATATCTCTAGAAAAACCTATTTTCTTTCCTTACAAGATTAGGTGCCTTTTCTTGTTTTTGTCTTTTTTGTTTTGTTTTGTTTTTTAGTTTATATTTTCTTCTTTATATATATATATATATATATATATATATATATATATATATATATATAATTTTCTTTTTAATTTTTGTTTTTGTTTTTCTGTTTAAATATTTGATTCTTGGCGCTTGCGAGGATCAATTTTATTATAAAAAGATGATAAGCTAATTTCAAATTTCACAGAGTTTTGGCTGTATGATGCTTGGTTAATTTGATTCTAGCAATAGTCTTGGCTTAGGTTATCTATATTTGACTTTAGTTTTAGCAATTTAAGTAATAGGGAATATAAGAGTCCATTACATACCCTATCATATTAGGATTAAGCATCTAAAAATGGCCAGTCTTTGTAAGACATCTTTAAATAACTTTCTTTAAGAGACTTTTTGCTAGTTTTTCTTTTCTTTCTGAGATTTTTAAGCAATAATTTTGTACATGAGATTCCTAGACGAGCGGCTGATGTTTTCTGGTGAGATTCCTAGAATACATATCTAAATATTCATGGGGAGGATCTTTTCTATTTCTTGGTCATCTTATTAGAAGCAGTGTTTGGTGAGATTCCTAAAAGCATTTTGTTTGAATCTAATCAACTTTCAACCAGAACTTTGCAGGTTCATATATCAGCAACTCTCTACATATCTCTTTCTAAATATTGAAGCTACTTCACAAACCAATAACCTTTTACACCTTATCACTGAGGTCTAACCATTATTCCTAAAACAATCTATTTGTGGGGCTTGAAAACCATTTCCAGAATATCTGAATTTGTTTTTTCTTCCAATTATGCCATGAACCCGCTACAGCTCTTTAAAGTTTATGGATTGAAAACCTGATTTATCCTTCAATTTCATAGATTTAAGTTATAAATCAATGGTTCAAATGTACGTGTCAAACAACCTTTGTACGTGAACTTTACGGTTGGGATAAATCAGAGACTTTTATGGGTGTGACTGGAATTTCTTACTGTTCAATTTCCTGTTTAAGTACCATATTGATGGATGAAGCAACCTTGTCTATGGAAGTTATCTGTTTGTAGATTTTATTTTTTTTTTGGTTTTTTTTTTTTTTTTGGGTTCATCCTTTACCTTTGAAGTTTGACAAGTTTTAACTTTCTTAAGGCCTTTGTGGTCTTGTTACCAAATCAAATCTCTTGTATACTCTGTAAAACCATGAAACCGTCACATTTTATCAATAAATCAATACATTTTGAATTTTTTTTTTTTTTTTAAATGCTTCTTAAGTTGCTTCTACTGGTGCCAACAAATTCACTTTTCATTTCCATTATGAGTTTTGACTTCACCCAATGATGGTTTAAGTAAAACATCTTTTTCTTGTTTTACAACTTTTTTTATGTTGTCATTTTTAAGATTGTTGGTTCTGTGCTTCATGTTGGAAGGCCAACAACATTGGTTAGGCATGTTTTGTGAAACTTTGGTTTTCTCCTTTAAGTATATGTTTCTGCTTTGTGAAAGTTTACAGGTTTGGTGTTTCTTTGAATGGAAGTTTTTTTTTTTATTGATTTTGTTAAAGTATTTAAAACAAGGATAAAGATATGGGATATGATTATACAGATCTGGTCCCGAAATGACTGAAGTGAATAAGATTCTTTCAACTGCCCAATTAATGAACTTAAATTTTTTCATACTGTTTTCCTATTCTGAAATACATTTCGAGAGTGTTTGTCTAAAGGATGTGGAACAGGAAAGGAACATATGCTTTTCCAAAGGGTACACCATTTTTTTTTTTCAATTTCTGCTTGGATTTTCCAAGTAGTAGTTGATGGTTAATAAGGCTGTAAGATTAAGACTTGGTTAGGGTTCAGGGTTTTTTAGTGATAGCTTCCTGGGTTTACTGTTCCCAAAAACTCTCCTTCTACTCCTTAACTTTGAATCGAGAAATAAATTGATGGTTGCATTACCAGGAATAGCTCTATTTTAGTTGGACTTGTTTTATTTTTTAATTATCTTTATGGAGTATGTCCTGTCTTCACACTTCTCTGTTATTTCACAAATATCACTTATTCAAACTTTTGATAATTAACTGATTTCTATTTTTCAGGGTATTTATGGTTATCCTATTGAAATTCAAGCTCTTTTCTTTATGGCATTGAGATGTGCTCTGCAAATGCTAAAACATGATGCAGAAGGAAAAGAATGTATAGAGCGAATTGATAAGCGTTTACATGCTTTAAGTTATCACATGCGAAGTTACTTCTGGCTTGATTTCCAACAACTAAATGACATATATCGTTACAAGACAGAGGAGTACTCGCACACAGCAGTAAATAAATTTAATGTGATTCCTGACTCAATCCCGGATTGGGTATTTGAGTTTATGCCAACACGTGGTGGCTACTTTATTGGTAATGTCAGTCCAGCAAGGATGGATTTTCGATGGTTCTGTTTAGGTAACTGTGTAGCAATTCTATCTTCTCTTGCTACTCCAGAGCAATCAATTGCTATCATGGATCTAATTGAATCTCGCTGGGAGGAGTTAGTTGGAGAAATGCCTTTGAAAATATCATATCCTGCAATTGAAAGTCATGAGTGGCGGATTGTAACCGGTTGTGATCCGAAGAATACCAGATGGAGTTACCACAATGGAGGATCTTGGCCAGGTTTCACCCTGTTCTTTTCAGTAACTTGCATGCTATTTCTTTTAATTTGTTATAGAATGTTTATAATTGTCATGCGGTGAGGAAAATTTATTTTATCACTGCATTATGGATAGGATAATGGATAATACGTTGGTTTTTAAATGTGAAAATCGGAACTGGGGTGTAAGTCAGCATATCTATGGAACTGAGACTCAAATGCTTACCACCAGTCCCTTTGGAAAATGCATGGTAGGGATGACTTTTTAAGTTTGTCATGGTCATTCACTTCAAAAGGGGTTACTTCTTCAAAATATTATTTGGTGGAAATCATTTTCTTTCAGAATGCAAAGCCTGTCAACTGGGATACCAGTTACAATGCATTTAAGTATGCTTGACTGAAACAAAGCCGTAACTCAAACACTGTTTCATTGCTATAACATCCACTGAAAGCATTTATCTCTCATGCTATCTAAACTTCACCGGCTAGCAACAAGTAGGAAATACAGTAACCATAGGGCTTTTCTTCTGACTAGAGGAACTTATTCTTAGAAATCATGTTTATATCTAGCACTTCATTGTTGTGTTGTCAAAATTTGTGGATGTGTCCTGCTGAAAGGTTGCATACATATTTATTCGTGTTTGGGCCGAGGAGATTAAAGAAAAAAATAAGATGAATAACAGGTAATGGCTGGTGTGGTGCTATAGGAACCTTGATGGACTATCGCTTATGTTTTTCTCTGGTTAGGTTTTAGATTCATGCTTTTATTCACCCTTTTTAATTTCATCTTGTATTTCGTTGTTGTTCATTTGTTTCAGGAGTAGTGTACCACATCTTAGGGCAAGATACATTTAAGTTTATATTTCTAGATAGTGGACTCTTCTTCTTAAACAACGTTATCAGCACACAACTTTGATACTAGTTAATCATAATACTCGATCCCTGTAGCTATAATTGGATTAAAACTCAAAGACCAGTACCCTATACCCTACTCCTTTGCTTCTTATCTTACTACTTTTTTTATTTTTTTTCCCTGTTCACTTTGTAGTGCTTGTCAAGTGTTAACTACTTGGGTTGTTATGTTATCGTATTTCATCCTGGAATTGTGGAATCCAGAAGTATCACTGACTTCCATAGCAATATGTTTCAGAGTAGAAATTTCATATATGTATATTATAAACATGACCTTTTCAGCAATATTTTCTCTTTTCATCTCGAGTGCAGTTCTATTGTGGCTTCTAACAGCTGCTTGCATAAAAACGGGACGACCACAAATTGCAAGACGAGCTATTGAGCTTGCTGAGAGTCGTTTACTAAAGGATAGCTGGCCAGAATATTACGATGGAAAGCTTGGTAGATATATTGGTAAACAGGCAAGGAAATACCAAACATGGTCGATTGCAGGATATTTGGTGGCAAAGATGATGCTAGAGGATCCTTCTCACTTGGGAATGATCTCCTTAGAAGAGGACAAGCAGACGAAGCCAATTATTAAGAGATCATCGTCTTGGCCTTTCTGAAAAACTCGACGCAGTCGAAGAATCTCAAAAGCGGGTGGTGAGCAATGCTTTTCAATACAAGACTATTCTTTAATGGTTTGTTCTTGTAGGTTTGGGGTTTGGTTTTGTGTACAACATCTGCTGAGACTACCTTTTTGCTCTTCAAATAAAAGATATTCGAGATAAACTTTGATTATTTTATGTTTAAAACCGTGGCAGGCAGCAATCTGCAAATGGGCATTTTTTGCCTAATAATTAGTGTTCTTAGCTTGACTTTGCTTTGATACGGAAAAAACTGATTTTATTGAATGGACTTTTGGTTTAACTAAGTGTGCTTTAATTACTTTAACTCTAACTAAGTGTACTTTAATTACTTTAACTCGATCAATATTTTGCGCTCACTTAAATTCTTTTGTGGCTCATCACTTCATAATACAGTCATAAAAGATTAAAAATTAGACTTGAAATAACTCTTCCATATGTTGTTTAAGTTGGTTTCCCTTCAATTAATTTACTCGGATTCATTTGTGTCTGAAATCCAATTTTATATAAAAAAAGACATTATAATTATTATAAAATGAATGATTATGTGGAATTCCTCTCAACGAACGCTGTGAAAAATGGAACAGTCAAGTGATTTGTGTCTTTCATTTGATCAAGGGATGTGGGACCTTTTTCTTTTTCTTTTAATTTTTTATCATTTTTTTTTTTTCAAATATTGGACTTAGGGGATAAGTTGTTTATATCTTTCAATAATGACGAGGTTTGGTTTCCCGTTAAAAAAGTTGGTAGTTAAATTTCAAAGAATGTAATAATTGAAAAGGGATGGGAAGAGTTTGTATCGTAGTCATTACAAAAGAATTTTCCCATGTGAAAAATATGTAGTCTAGAAAAAAGAAAAAAATCACATGTTGGCATTAACTGGCTCTTATATTGATTTCAAGTTCTACGGTAATTAGGAGAACACTGCTTTACAGTTAAAATAACACGGTGCTTTGGATTTTTGAGCCAAGAGGGAAGGGTGGGCGGGTGTTAGCTGGAAGGCCATATTATTCCTACCAAACAAACATACATACATCGACACGTGCATACCAAATATGCATCTCATAACATGATTTCAAAACAAAATGAGTTTTGGCACACTTGTATTGTGTTATACATAATCTGTATAAGTAATTCCAAGAGTTCTTGGCTGTGTAACCTTTATGAGATTTTTCACGTACAGAGATATTTATTAAGTCAAAAGCATGGTATAAAACCGTAATAAAAAATTATAGACAATTAGTGATATGTCATGTTGTGCTGGTCCAAATACATTTTTTCGTGCCTCATAGTGTGCCCGTATCTGTGCTCATTATCGTGCCATAATCGTGTTTGTTTATTTTCGTACATAATTATTTTTATTTTAGATATTATGCTCTAATCGTGTCTAATCGTGCTTGATTCAGATATTGTACTATTTTTGTGCCTAATTATAAGTATTCAATATTGTGTAAATTCAATATTGTGTAATTTCCGTGCTTAATCATATTCGTTTCTTTTACTATGCTATTTTCATTTTTAATTATACTAATTTTAGATATTATATTGTTTTTGTGCATAATCGTGCTCGTTTCTAATATTATGATATTGTGTCTAACCATGCCCATATTTTATACCATGTGATTTTTATGCCTAATTATTTTCTATTTCAAACTCTTTTTTTTTTTTTTTTTTGCCATAATCGTGCTTATTATTGATTTTTTTCTTTAAATATAGTTGTTTTAATACTATTAGTACATATTTACCTTTAAGTAACTATGAATTATTATTCATTAATTGCTATATAATAAAAAAAATTATTTTAAAAATTGAAGAATTTTTATATTAAAAACAAATCTAATTGAAATATTACAAATATATTTGAGAATAGTTTTTAATTTAAATTTCTAAAATTTAAGTACATCCCAACTAGATTAGCCCCAACTTAAACTATATCAAAATATACAAACTTATAGCTGGTAATTAACTAAACTATATTTTTCTTTCTTAACTTTGTAAGAGTTTTCTATTGGAGGGGAGTTTTACCCCTAGACCCTTAATATCTTTAAACTCTTTGGCCTAAAACTTATAAAATTTTGGCTTTTTCTTTTCTTTTAAAAATTAGAAATTGACATAATTATAGATAAATTATTTTTACTTAAAAAATATTTTATTTTTTTTTTCTTTTTTTTTACATTTATTATATTAGAATTATAGTAAAAAAGTTTATCTAAATTTAATATAAGTATATTTTTTACAAACTAATTATTTTTCTTAATTGTATCTATTGTGCCTATTATTCGTGCTATGTGGTGCGCTTATGCTCGTGTTTGTGCCGTGCCAGCCTGAACACAGTTACTAATCATGATGTGCCATACTTGTGCTCATATATGTGCTTTGTCAGCCCAGACATAGTTACTAATTATATCATACCATGCTGCTGAGCACGATTACTGATTGTGCTATGTCATGTGCTGACTTATAATTTTGTGGACTTATAATTATATTCTACTTGTGCCAACTAATTAGTGTCGGCCTGTTTTTATATCTCTATAGACAACTTAGCTATGTATAATTTCTAATTTAATTGAATAGCATTAATGTACAAAAATTCAGAATCCAATTAGACTTCAAGTGGGCAGGCCATTTGGCTCCAAGCCTATTTGTGAAATCCAAT
The DNA here is from genome assembly GCA_002914845.1 of Trema orientale. Taxonomy (NCBI): domain Eukaryota; kingdom Viridiplantae; phylum Streptophyta; class Magnoliopsida; order Rosales; family Cannabaceae; genus Trema; species Trema orientale. The sequence goes on along the minus strand of JXTC01000014.1, from coordinate 734,182 downwards.
CCCTGGACAAGGTAGACAACTTAACTATGTATAATTTCTAATTTAATTGAATAGCATTAATGTTAACAAAATTCAGAATCCAATTAGACTTCAAGTGGGCAGGTTACTTGGCTCCAAGCCTATTTGTGCAATCCAATCCCTGGACAAAGGAAAGGAAGCACTAGGCGCGGGCTACCCTATTGCTCAGTTTTCCTTGTTGAAATTGGCAAATGTTTAGCAGTATCAACTTTCAAAAGTCGACATTTGTATAGTGCTTGCTAAAACTAGCCTTGGGATCAAATAGGCTCATCAAAGTCCAATAGGCCAATCAAATGATCCACTGAACCCTTTGCATTAATTAGTTGTTGCCTATAAATCTTGATATTATTCAACTAAACGCCCAAGACTACACTAGAGTCCATGTATAAATTATAAGAGGCTTATAATTATTCCTTAATTTTAGCAAAACGAAAAACTTATGACATAAGTTCACCTCTCTATGTCTAATTATAATTACTAGGTGTCCCGCAGCTATCTTTTTAATTATATTTTTCCTTTTTTGGTTAGAATTAAACTGAAATTTCATTAATCAAATATTAGTTCAATATAATAACCCATTAGATGTAAAATCGAATTATAAATAACTCATTACAGTAAATAAATAATCGATAAAATTATATTATTAAACTAACGATCAATGATAAAACCTAATAAAGGTATAAGCAGAGTTTTACGAGAGATATCTATTCGCTCTTCAAAATCATCCTCCGTCTCTTTGATTAATACTATGACAAAATTTTTATAGGATTCAATATTAGACCACATAAAATGATTTAAATATGGATGGTTAAAGTCTCAAATATAGAAGATAACCATATTTTTCTCGGTGAGTAACAGTGTTTCCAACTTCCTTAACTTGTGAATATGATTAAAAATTAAATGTTAATTTACAATCATTAATAGAGTACTCTGTTTCAAATTAACAGGCCCAGGCCCAGGCCCAGAAAATACCTCTTAGGCAAAAATATCGTCCTCTATATGTATATATGCTATATATTTAATATGGAGCAATATATTTCATATTGTGGATATATATTGCATATGAAAACTGTAGAGTTCTTGTGCTTTGCCTCTTTAATCAAAACAAATGAACACATAACAATATATAGGATCTTTCACATCGGAGCACAAAATGAGGGCCATATTTTAAGTAGGAGAAAGAGGAAAGGAAAAAGAAGCGAAATCCAATAGTACTAGAGTTCACTCAATATCTAACAAAAGAAATAGATCCTTGATTGAATAGATACCCAGCTGTGGAAAGCAGTAACTAATTAGAAGGCAAGGACAATGAAGTAAGAATTTCAAATCTGAATTTCCTACTCCGTTGTGTCATAAATTATTTTGGTACTTTAAGTCTGAAATGTAGCACACTGAACGCATCGAACTTGATCTATACATTGTTCGTGAGAACTTGATATGAGACGTGTGTATTCATAGTACCAGACTGCAGATATACTAATTATAACCAATGCTATCACCATTCGTGACAGACTCAGAGTTGAGAAACTCTCTACACTCATGAGTTCGAGGGGAATGTTAAAAGAATAAAATAATGCTATGGGGCGCAAGTGGTGCCCAACACCACAATGATGTGTTATTCTATCATTAGTTAATCATAATTATAATTATAATAAGATCAGTTAGTGATAAGTAACTATTAATTAGTTGTCGTAACTGGTCAGGAAGTTAATTAGTTATACACGTGTACCAGGGCTAGTGGTTCTGTTGCGTTCCTGTTAAGAAGCTATACAGTGTATTTAAAGCTTGAATGACAACTACACACTAAAATAGAAGTAAAAAAATATTGAAACTTATCATGTACAAATAGGGGCCTCGAAAGTGTATTTACCGATAATCAATAAGAAGAAAATCAAACAATAAAAATATAGATGATCTTATAAATCATTTCATACATGTAGCCCGAATTTATTCCATAACACAAACAGAAACGGGGAGATGTCTAATAGAAGCCAACATTCAAATACCATTTGAATAATATTTGTCCTTAATTATTATCTCTCTATATCTTTCCAAGGCAGAAAGAATAATAAATACATTCAGTTTGCAAATAAACAATATCTGTTGATATATAAAACATTGAATATTCAAGGGCACTTGAGCTTGTTTCCATGGGTCCTGAGGCGAGCATAGCAGGGGCATACGTTCTTGTGACCATAAGTGCCTGGTGGAACACAGTGGCATCTCATGCAACAAGCGTTGCATGCTCTCTTACATCTCTTCTTCTTATATGCCTTTTTGCATCTCCTCGAGCATGCATAATTGCAATCTGCATATATGCAATTTTTGAATATTAACAAAAAAGTCATAAAAGTGAATTTGATTATAACAAAAAAACATTAATTTGTGATTTTTGAAGTGTTTTTATGTTGTAAGAAAACTGTGACCACATGCATAAATGAGCCTTATTCCTTCGTGGGTTCTTGGAGTAATTCTCTAAGTTAATTAGGACTAGAAGCTCTCTGTGTCTTCTTTCTAATTTGTCTCAGTTTTGCTTTATCTTTTAAATTTATGATAGAACAGGCCATGAGAGAGGACTATAGCTATCTGACTCAACTCGAAACCGACATCCCAAATGTAGAGTCCAACTCTATCTCTTTTCCATTGCCTAGCTCGAGTAGAGCCAGATAGCAAGAGTATATATAGCACCACAAACTAATAAAGATTAAATCCTTAGTTATAAACTTTATCAAAAATCTATTGGTGTTGCTCTTTTCACCTATGTTCTTAAAGATTATTGGGAGGTAAGTTAATAAGCCAATTACAGTTATACATTGATAACTAAGAAATTAGAGTATCAATGACACTATATGTGGATGCTATATACATACTAAAGTAACAACTTACTAATTTTTGGAAGATGTTTTTTGTGAAGAGCTACCACAGCATTTTCTTCATCAACCTGTGAAACCAAATGTCCAATAAAAAGAGTAATGAGAATCCAACGTTAACTTATCAGTTATTCTCAACTAAATAATATTGATAAATAAGTAAATGTATATATGTCTATGTTGGCAAAAGTATGCATACATCTCTGTTCAATTTTCAAATTCTATAGATAAAAGTAATTAGCGGAACCAAATTGTTACAAGGGCGAAGGAATTAATGTGGTTCGTTCAGCCAATATATACGACCACATGACATAATTATATATGAGTGCTTTATTGTAACCCCTCAGCAGTGCCGGCTCAAAGGCAGGGCAAGTGAGGCACTTCCCTAAGGCCCCTTGAGCTGGTTAGGCCCCTTTTTCTATAGTATTATATTTGTATATATAATTTATATATTTGAGACGACTTGTTTTCAGACTTTATTTGTAGTTATATGGGTAATTCGAGACATGTTCATGATTGAATATAGAGAAAACTTGGAGTGATGGTTGAGAAGAGATTAGTGAGAGAGAGATTTGTTAAACTTTAGTTTATTTATTATTTTAGAACTACCTAGCCAATTAATTAATAGCGTATAATTACATATATATATATATATATATATATATATATATATATATATATATATATATATATATATATATGGATAAGACATTAGTAACATACTAACATCTTTAGATTTTGATATATCGCACACATTGATATATAGTTAAAGTAGGGTCTCAAATCTGTGGAAAACGGGTGAGCAACTCATATTGTATATCTTCAATAATTTATATGAAAGCATATTAAAAAAAAAAAAAGCAAATCATCAGAAACTCACAGAATGGCTAAGCGACTCCCCAGCATTATTATTGATTGGTGAAGCCTCTGCAAGAGCCTGCCAAAGAGATGTACATCAAAAAGTCATGAATATCAAATTTGAATTATAATTAGCTAGCTAGCAGTATTTTCAATCATATATATATATATATCTGTTAATATACAAATATAAATATTTATGCGTGTAAAATACCTGCATCAAAAGGAGAGTAGCGATAATGAAAACCGAGAAGAGCTTCATCATTCTTTGTTACTTGATGGAGTACTATACTAACGATAGGGTTAATAAATAGTGAAATAGAGATAAGTTTTTTTTAAAAAAAAAAAAAACATTTTATTCAACATTTAACCCAGTACCTTTTTTAATTATTTGTTTCACATGCAAAGATTTTATTTTTCCCTTTTCCATTTTTATCTTTCTGTCTTGAATATATGAGAGATTGGTCACATGCAAAGATTGAGCATTATTATTCATTCACAAGAATTGGATTGAGTGTCTGAGAGAAAAAGTTAAAAGAGTAAAGGAAGACAAGGTCTTTTTGGAGGCTTCTTATTTATTGCTTTATGATCTTTATTATTGCTTTTACTCGTGTGTGTAAGAGCATATACAGCTGTGGAAACTCTGGCCTGTTGGAAAGGTTGAGAGAGAACAGAGAGAGAGAGAGAATATGGTCCCAAACCTGTCTGATGGCTTATGTTATTGTCGTTTGGCCTGTACATGAGGAAACATATAGTTGACTATAAATGAGTATTGGCTATACATGAGTATTGGTACAGAGCTGCTAGGTTGGCATCCATTTATTAGGACTACGTACTACTTCTTTTTCTTCTTGTTTATTTATTGGTAAGTGCTAGTTGCGTTTTGTTCCCCGTGAGGGTAGATTAATTTGTTAGCATAAACAATGATCTGAACACGTTTCTAATATCATTAAAATATAAAAACAAAGAAAATGCATACCTCCAGTCATTGTCCAAAAACAGAGGAAACTAAGCGGAAGCTTTTCTTTACACGTTTCTCACACTTGCTTTCTGTATTTGATGGAATAATTCTATATCAATAAAG
>JXTC01000014.1:685859-724831 GCA_002914845.1 Trema orientale | reverse complement strand
CATAAGCATGAAAAATACTTGCATATTTAAATGAATAACTCAATTTAAGCAACATGATAAAAAATTCTCAACAAATAATTATTTATGTCTTAAACAAATATTGTATGCATATAACAAAATTATACACACATATTCATAAATTTAGGCACATAAAAAATATTCTAAATGAATTTTTATAAATATGTCAATATCATAAAAATTTCATTAATGAAATTAAGTTTCACAAAATAATATTCATTAAATACTAAAAATAAGAATATTATTATTAAGCACCAAACATTAATGAAATTTACACAAAGTATTGAAATTATGGCAAATTTACACAAAAAATCCGAATATTAAAATTCTGGAAAAATCTTTTTTTTTTTTTTTTTTGAAAATTGGCGCCCAGAAAACGACGTGTCGTTTTTGCCAAACGACTGGTGCCCAAACGACGTGTCGTTTTTCTAACCGAGGGGCTGCGTTTCAGAGTGTAAAAACGACAAGTCGTTTTGGAGCCAGAGAAAAACGAAAAGTCGTTTTGATAAAACGACCACTCAAATCTGTCCATATAAACGACATGTCGTTTTTTGGACTTAAGAAAACGACATGTCGTTTTTCCAAACGACAGAAAAAAAAACGACCCGAGTGTAAACGACATGTCGTTTTTGAGGCTGAAGAAAACGACATGTCGTTTTCAAAAACGACAGACGACGAACTACAAAAAACGACGTGTCATTTTTTATCGTCTTCTACCTCCAGCCGGGTCTTTTGACCCGGTTTCGACCCGTTTCGGACCCGGTTTCGACCGACTCGTTTTCAGCCCTCCGGACACCATTTTTAACGTTTGAAATCACAGAATTGTTAAAAAATCAATTACCTAATGATTTCTAACCTCATTTTTCATCAAAAAATTTCCAAAAGAAAATTACAAATCAAAACTTATTTTCGGGCATTTTTACAGAAAATGAAAAAACACAAGGCAGAGGTATTTAACCTTTCTCTGATACCAAATGTTAGCATAAACAATGATCTAAACACGTTTCTAATATCATTGAAATATAAAAACAAAGAAAATGCATACCTCCAGCCATTGCCCAAAAACAGAAGAAACTAAGCGGAAGCTTTTCTTTACACGTTTCTCACACTTGCTTTCTGTATTTGATGGAATAATTCTATATCAATAAAGCAGTGAGAGGACCCAAGTAACTATTTATAGAGGTTCTCCCATCAAGAACTTTTTCGGTTCGTAACCGGTGGACGAACCGTTGCACCACTTAGCCATTCAGTGTTTTTCAACCGTTGCACCACTTTGACGAACCGGTGCACCACTTTGACGAACCGGTGCACCACTTAGCCATTCAGTGGTTTTCAACCGTTGCACCACTTTGTAAACTTTAAATCGTTACATAATTCACTCACTAGACGTAGGGGGTCATACTTGGGGTGGGGATACTAGTTCATCTGCTTTACAAATGTTAATATCTGAATTTGTCAATTTTGTTTAGTTGTCCGCTGTTAGGTTGAGATGCCTATGGGGATGACAATTTTACCATTTCGTCTGTGGCTACCTATTCTAATGAGTAACGACTGATTTAATGGTAGGATATAAATTCAAATTTTAATACCTGACATTGGTATGAGTATGTATGGTATAGGGTGTAGGTATACCCCTATTATCTGATCTTGTCCTACCTGGATTAATACATTGGGATAATATCACTTTTACATTTTGTATTTTGACTTTTTGTTGAATTTATACTTTTTGTTTTGGTTATTATTAACATTGACCTTTAGATTTGAAATCTGTTACAAATTTATACGTTTACATTAATTTAAAGCAATTAATTTAAGATGATAACTGAATAAACTTATTCTCGGATCAGTTTTTATTATTTGGTTTATTTTAAATTTTCTAAATTAGTGTAAAGGTATAAATTTGTAACAGATTTCAAATTTAAGAGTTAGTGTAAATAGTAATCAAAACAGAAGGTATAAATTGAATAAAGTGTGTCAAAATTTTTATCTCTAATATATTATATATGCATACTGAAAATTAAAAAAAAAAATAATATTTATACAAATAAATAAAAGAAAATATATGATCAAATATAAAAGAACAAAAGAATCGTGTGCTTATTTACATGATGGTTTTTACTTGGATATAATTAATTTTAGATTGATAATATGTTGCACATGGGTATTCTATTACCCGTGAAGGATAATGCATGTATCCTACCCATTAAAGAGCAAATGGGTAAGATAAAAGTACAACTTTTTTTAGTGGGTACGATAGTGGAATGCATACCCGACTCATATTCTATCCGTTCACCATTCCTAGATGCCTAATTAAAAATAATTATTTTTGTTTCGTAAAATTTATTAACTTCTTATTCCCTTACAGGGAGATTAAAAACTGCAATTTAGGCTTGATAACTAATAGAAGTGTTTTGTAGAGGACTCTTATGAATTAATTCTAGCATTACTCCCGAAGCTTTGGAATTAATTAGATCCTGTAGTTTTGGGGACTAATGCTAGAATTATATCTTGTATGAATTTACAAATGTGTTCTTAAGTTTAGCAGAAATTTAACAATATATGATTAAAGATGAATTCTAGTGTAAGAGGGGTAAAATCCCTCTTACCTATAAGAGTATCTTTATATACTCGGATTAAATCAAAAGGCGTAATATAACAGAAGTGTATGCATACCACCACATTATACAAAAATATTATGTACTCATTTTTAACCTAAACAAGCAAAAAAAAAAAAAAAAATTAAATGCGGCAACTCCAAACAGAAGAGTTGAGGATTTAAAAAGACCAAAAAAGAATTTACTTTAAAAAAAAAAACCGAATAATGTCCCATATAAATATATATAGGTGGACAAAATATGAAAAAAAAAAAAGAATAATTAAAGACAAACAAAGAAAAAAAATATGAAATTCATTTTTTTTTTAAAGACAATTATACTGTCAACCAGAACAACCTTAACTAATTAAAAGGAAGGAAAGTTAATTAGAGTTACGATTAAATAGATTAATATATATACACACACATTGTCTGTCATGTTTGTTTTGCAAGGTTTAATTATTATAGACAAAGTAAAATAGGAAGTGTGGATGATTACTAGGGTGATTTGATACGGAAAGACATGGTAGATTAATAACATAAGATTGATTTTGGGTAAACACCAGTCTTTTTTTTTTCTATTTCCATCTTGTTGTGTTTTTCCATTTAAGTACAATTTTATTTATTCTCTCTGAATCCCCAATCCAGAGTTTTGCATTTTTTTTGGCATATTTGAATGAAAACTTTTTTTTTTTTGAGCATATTTAGGTGGCGTTTGTTTGCAAAGCGAAAATGGTATAGAAATGGTAATAGTATTAGAAATAAAATGAGAGTAGGAATGAAATAGAAAAGAAAATTGATTGATTTGTTTAGTTGACATGTTAGAATCAATGTCTGAATGAGGATTATTATGTTTAATTTACAATAGAATAGAATAGAATTAATATTACTTGGACTAAAATACCCTTACTACTGGAAAAGTTATACAGATAGCTAAATTCATACAAAAATTGATTTTTTTTTTTTTTGCATTAAAATTAATTCCTTTTTTTTTTTAAATATAGCTGATTACAATACAAGTAGGAATTACGCTATTGTGAAATTGAAATGAACCCAATATAAATTATAAAGTTAGTTGTTTATATAAATAAAACCATACGTCCACTAAAAAAAAAACCATACGAATCTGATTCTGACAGCAACATTTTTCACATTCATTCTTAAACAAATTGAATTAAAAGATAAGTTGCACCATTATTAAACAAATTTAATTAAAGACAACTTTTTTCACCACTATCATTCAGTTTTTCGTTTTTATATAAGAAATTGAACTTCTTTCTAGAAAAACAAGATATAAAACAAAGAAGGATGATCAACAAACCTTTCTTTGAATAACAACCAGCAGCTCTTCTTTCTTGCACGATGACCAGCTGCGGCAGAGAGGTCTGAGCGAGAGTTGAAGAAAAGAAAGGGTAATTTAAGACACTTAAATTATGGCTTGGAATAGAAAGGCCTTTCAATTGGTTTAGTATAGGAAAAGCTTTTCATCCATAAAACTGAATTCTAATTGCTAATAAAATGGGCGAAAATCTTTTCAAGATCCAACCAAACACCTAAGTGAGCTTTCTATAGGAATACTAATTCTATTCCTAAGCTCATTTATCCTATTCAAATGCCACCTTAAAGTCTATCTAAACTTCCTTCAAGATCCACCTGGAAAGAGAGTATTTCACGAACTCTCGTAGGTATGAAGCTAGAATCAATCTCATTTGGAAGACTATATCAATCAACTTGAATTTCATGCATTAGAAAAAGTTTGTGACCACTAGAAGTTTTCCAAAGTTTGTGATCACTAGAAGTTCCTCTCCTTCAGCAAGTAGAAAGAATGGGGGCGATCAGAACTCTGAGAAAGTGCAAGGATGACAAGAACTCTTTCCCTTAAATCAGTCATTTTTGGTACAACCGATCTTAAGCATTTTCTTTCGAAGGAACCTTCTGGCTACTCTCTTTCCTTTGAGGCCCAGATATTATCAAAGTTGTTTGATGAGTATACATAATCCTATATGCTATGGTACTGGAATCCTATATGCTATGGTACTGGAATCCTATATGCTATGGTACTGGACACCTTTGTGTAAGAGGGATTTGCCCCTCCTGCACTTGAACTCTCTGTGATTAAGTTTTGGATAATTGTCTTAGTTGAATTTACAAATCATTAGTACAATGTGATTAATTTTGGAAAGTTTAGCAAACAATTTTCCACGCATTACTAAAAAAATCTAGTTGTCGTCATTTCGATTTCATTATAGGGTTTTTGGCATGGTTAGTCCCTGAATTTTTCGATGATTTACAATATATCCCCTGAATTTTTTTTTTGGCAATTAGGACCCTGAATTTAGAATTTTTGGCAATGTATCCCCTGAACTTTTTTTTTTGGCAATTAGGACCCTGAATTTAGAGTTTTTGGTATGATTAGCCCCTGAATTTTTTGTTGATTTACAATTTATTTTTTAATTGTTTAAAAATTTGCATATAACTCAGGAGATATATTATAAATCAGCAAAAAATTCAGGGGCTAATCATGTCAAAAACCCTTAATTCAGGGTCCTAATTGCCAAAAAAAAAGTTCAGGGGATACATTGCAAATCTACAAAAAATTCAGGGGCTAATCATGCCAAAAATTCTAAATTCATGGTCTTAATTACCAAAAAAAAAAAATTTAGGGGATACATTACAAATTATCGAAAAATTCAGGGACTAATCATGTCAAAAATCCTTCATTATATTGTCGTCGACAATGCCATTAATGATATTGATATATACTTTATATTTCAAGTGGAAACAAAAAAAGATATTATTATGGAAAATTTTGCATTTTTGATAATAACCGTATATCTGGAAATATAAGAGTAACCCTTTTTTGTTATTGAAATAATAATGATAATAACTTCAAATTAACTATATCAGCTGACATCCTGTGTAAACGTAAAATAGGAAAAAAATTTGTGAAAAAGACAAATTTCCCCTTACGATTACGATACAAACAAAAATTATACATGTAACAAAAAAAAAATCTGAACAACATTATTAAAACTGTGTCATTTTGGTAAAAGAAAAAAAAAAAACTAAAAACTAGAAGGTTCAAAAAAATAGTTAAAAATACATTTAAATTAGTAATGTAGAATATTTTTTCAATTTAAAAAGAAAATTAAATTATCTTTTTAATTTGAATTGGGATTATTTTAAGCTTGAAATGTTCTTTTTCTCAACCCAAAACCACATAGTTTTGAATTTTATTATCTTTTTTGTGGCGTAGTTCTGATAATTTGTTTTAGGTTTATTTTGTTATACCTTTAAGGTTAATTTTGATAAACTTAGCATTCGAAACGTTTAATTAAAGGAAAATTTGTCTTTTCACGTGAAATTTCCTCTCCATTTAAATTATGTAGGAGGTATTCCATGATAGTCAAATCTGAATACTTTTCCTAGCAAAAAATAACAATTCTAAGGATTTCTTTGGATTTTTGGGATATATATGCAGATGTGTTTCATCAAAATTTTACAAAGTACACTACGATAATTTCCCAAGATATAAACAGCTTAATTGATAATCCGTTCATTATGTAATTAATGCATAGGATTTTTTAATTTATTTTTGAAAGACATCATTTTTAGTTTTCCGGAGATTTTTATACCTGCCAGTGTGCCAATTAATATGAAACCCCACTTTTTAGTGTATTTAAATACTATCTCGTATATAGACCAATGAGATAGCCGCCAGTTTTAGATATATAAAATGCAAATTAGCTAGAAAACTAGCATTAGTAATTACAAGAAAACCCTTTTTCCGTAGCAAAAATAAATAAAACTTGTAATTAATAGTCAATGTTTTATTTAATGCAAGCATATATTATAGTTTTTTTTTTTCGAAGAAACCCCACTTTTTAGTGTACTTAAATACTATCTCGTATATTGACCAATGAGATAGCCGCCAGTTTTAGATATATAAAATGCAAATTAGCTAGAAAACTAGCATTAGTAGTTATAAGAAAACTTTTTTTTTCCGTAGCAAAAATAAATAAAACTTGTAAATAGTCAATGTTTTCTTTAATGCAAGCGTTATAGTTTTTGAATTGCTTTATCATCTCACAATCAGTACCAAAAAAAAATCAATATACGTGTGTTCATATATATATATAGACATATCTTCCGAGGTTCGACTTGTCCTTTGTGATAAATCTCCAGCTAAAGTTTGAAGCTAAAATAAGTTAATTTAACACAACAACGAAAAAAAAAAAAAGAAAAAACAAATCTTGACGGTTTAGCTAAAAAAAAAAAGTAATAAACAAATTAAAAAACCTTACATGGTGAACATATAGAAGAAACCTAAATCATTTCAACAAAGTTATATGGAAGTTGTTATCAAGCTATTATCATACACTAGCAACCTAAACCTTAGGCTCTAATTGATGCATTCCTAAGGCAAATAATTTTCTGTCACAATTAGCACGAAGCACATATATACTATTTGATAAATAGTTAATGTGGGGCAGTTTCTGCGCTGTACTATCAAACACTAATCAAAATTAGGTTCGTATAAATGAAACATTATGCAAATTTGAGTTAACCTAATGAGAATGTAACGGTTCAAAATTATTCACCATAAGGTATCTTGTCTCATATTTTGAAGTTTAGTCAAAATTATCAGGTTATTATATAGAGTAAATCTCACTTATTGTTACAGTATATACGAAGTTTATGCTTTTGTCATGTTTTAGATAGTGTCTAAGTTGCATTGGTGTCATTAATTAATGGTGTTCAACCAAATTAAACTGCCATTTATATGTAATATTATAACCAGACCAGCTTATAGTTAGTTTGGAGTTGTTTAAACCATAATCCAAACCAATCCAAACCATTTATAATCGTTTTGGTTTGATTTTATTAATTGGTTTAAGCCTTTTCTATGAGAGAAGTTGACTACCATACCTTAATTTTTGCGCCAATAATATAATGATATACAAAAGTAAAGCATCAAGAGTTAAATGAAAAACAAAATCACGTACAAACATATCTATAATATATATTATACATATACATATAAGTCGGATTAGGTAGGTTTGGTTTTTCAGAGGGCAAGTCCTTTAATAGAACCAACTCAATCGATTTTTGAAAAACATAAACCAAACAAAATAATCATTAATCAGTTTTGGTCTTTTTCTGAATTAATTAGTTTGAGTTTAGTTTAGTTTGGTTTGGTCAATTTCATCAATTTTGCGGATGAACACTCTTATGCTATTATAATTTAGCACTACTCCATTTGAAAGCATATATATATATATCTCATCAAACTACTCCCAAAATCTAACCAAATAATGTACTATTAATGAAAATTTGTTTAGAGAAAGAAATCTTTACGAAAAAAAAAATATTATGAATAGTGAAGATATGCAGTTAAGTTTTACGTTATCCTGCATTAAAAAATCGTACAATAAGACAGGTTGGTTTTGTGGTTTCCTCCACAAACCTTAGCAATACCATAATATATATATATATATATATATATATATATATATATATATATATGAAACGACTCTATCTTAGGGAAAAGAAAACATATTTAAGGAAAACCACCTCTAATTATACGAGGACAAAGCTTAGGATGACTAGCAACAGCCTTATCATGGTATTATTGGCCATTGCAGAACCTAAGACAAAAAGATGCTTTCTTTTTTTATAATCCTTGGACGATAAAAATAGTATATGAAAAGTAACTGCGAGTTTAAAACATTAGATACAACATTAATTCATAGAGGATATTGACGATGATTTTGGTGTAATTTTAGTTTATTTTTAGTTAATTATTTTTGTTTTTACCAATGAGTAATTTTTCGACTTGTTTATCAGACAGGGGAAAACAATATTTTAAAAAAGAAAGTAATTTTCGATTTACATCTCTTGGTGACAATACACATCTTAGCAACTAGTGTGTGGGGGTTCGCAGTATGTACACACCCATAGTTTATTAAGGTAGGAAAAAAAAATGAAGAAAAGCTTCAACGTTGCAAACTTGTGCATGAATGACCAGTGTCAAAATTAGGCTGAAATTCTCTACCTTAGTCCGAAAAAAGGGGGAAAAAAAAAAACTCAGAGTACAAGAAAGGTGTCTATAGTGACACCTACTAGGATGAAATCATTTGTATTGCAATAGATACACAAAAACACAGGATTAAAATTGCATAAAATCATAGTTCATGATATTTTTACGTAGTCGACCCTCAGAAAAATTAGAGATATTTTTATGTTTCTCAAAATATAGGTTAAAGATGATATTAAACATAACAGATGATGTGTTTTTAAGATCATTACTCTGAAAAATTATTAGCAAAATTTACCAATAAAAAAATAGTACCTTTAAGTTTTCAAATTAAATTTCAAAAATAAAAAACACATGCTTTGTATATAAATATGTATTTCCATATACACAGGTACATATATAGTTACATAGAAGCTTAATTTTCTCTCTATCTTCACTCGATCTGTCCTTATCCTCTCTCTCTATACACAGGTACATATATAGTTACATAGAAACTTAATTCTCTCTCTCTCTCTCTCTCTCTCTCTCTCTCTCTCTCTCTTTTCTATCTCCCCATCATGTCTCTTAACTCTCTCTTTTCTTATTTTTCTTTAGACTCTCTATTTTCTATCTCTCTCATTTTTTTATCTTCCTATCATGTCTCTTCACTTTCTCTCTTTTTATTTTCTTTAGACTCTCTGCTTTCTATTTCTTGACCATGTCTCTTCTCATTCTATCTCATTATACTTTCTTAACTTTGTATCTTTTCATACTCTCACTTGACTTTTTCTTTCGTTGTACATTCTTGATTTTGAATATCTGAAATTTCTCTCTCTCTCTCTCTCTCTCTCTCTCTCTCTCTCTCTCTGATTTTGAGTATCTTTTTTCAACATTAAGGGCTTTTTTGGTAGCCAGTTATTTAAACAATTTTTTATTTTTTTTAAAAAAAGGTGGAAATACTTTTTAAAAACATGTTTGGTAAAACTACTTTTATTTTTTGTTTTTTGTTTTTTTTTTTAATTTAACAAAAATTTTGAAAACAAAAATTTATTATTTTCAAAATTATTTTAAACAATTTTTTAGGAAGGCTAATATCAAAATTCAAACATATCTAGACTCATATTACCATTTCTATTAATATTTTCTCTCATTACTATCTCTCTAGCCTCTTGTAAAAATGGTATTTTTCTAAATATTTTCAAAAGTGGTATTATTTAAAATAAAAATTTTAAAAGTGGTAATTTTCAAAATATAGCTGCAAAAATTGTTAAAATATTTTACAAAAACCTCTCAAAATATTTAGAAAATATCACTTTTTAAATTTTTATTTTGAAAAATACCACTTTCAAAATTATTTAGATAAATACCACTTTCTCTATCTCCCCTTTTCCCTTACTACTCTCTTTTTTTAAAAGTAAAAAGTATTAGTTACCAAACATGTTTTTATTTTTTATTTTAGAAAACAAAAAGCAAAAATATTGTTACTAAACACATTTTTGTTCTTGAAAATTAAAAAGCAAAATAAAAAAAAAAAGTACTTTTGTTTTTGTGTTTAAAAAAAAAACAAAAAAACAAAAATATTACCAAACCGCACCTAAACTGTTCAACTGACAATGGCTAGAGCAAATTAACTTGCTTGAAGACTGATCATTAAATACATTTCTAAAGCCAATGAATTCGCATAAACACATATACCTGAAACAGTTGACTACATTTTAAACGTTGGAATTACATAGATATACAACAATATTGATGTTTTTTTATTGGCAGTAAAAAGCTATCCTCTAGAGAAAATATGGAGTGAGCTAAAAACGAGCCCAGCATCGTGTACATTGTGCCATACAATCTCCCTTACAGTCAATGTTGTAACCCAATACTCTTGGATTTCGAAGAAGAAGGTTTCGAAGAGATTTTCCTTTGATTTCCCATTCCTTCTCCAAGATCTGCACATTGGCCTTTAATTCAGCTTCAAGATTACATCCAAGAACTTCAGGAAATTTTTTAAGCACCTTTGAGAGATCATCATCTGATAGGTTTAAACTCCTTAAATAGTCCAATATTTCATTTACAGTTTCAAGTTTCGGAACAATCCTTTTACGTTCTTCACCCCAGTAAGGTGAGTGAACCAGACCGAATGCTTTTCCGAGAAGCTTGTTGGCCTCCTCACTGCTGAATTTATAGGTAGACAGAACTTCCCTGCATGCTTCCCATGACTTCTCATCTTCTTCTGTCAGAACCATATTCTCGATTTGTACAGTTGACTGCAATAGCCATTTCTTCGAAGGAGAATTCAATGTCCAAGCAACTGTAGTTGCGTTCTGAGAATGACTACTGTCATTAAGAAATGCAATATTTGGTGCAGCTGTTACTATGTCATGCTGCAAAAAGGATTTTGAAAGGTAAATGCCAGACTTTACCGAGTAAACTCCAGAGAGATGGAATAATATTAAACATTTTAAAATCCCTGAATGCCCCCAACAAAGAGTAGTTGAAGCAAACAACTAAATATTAGATTCAAATTGGAACTTAATAACGATAAACATAAACAAGCAATTTAAGATACTATGGATAAAAGAAACAGTCCTCTCAGTGGAAACATTAGATTGTTGTCACATAGCATGCTTCTTCAAGCCTATATATAAAATTGCAACTCTTCCACTTGATTCTTCAATATATTACATTTAAAATCTTTAACATATCTGATTCTCACTTAGCACGTATTTTGGGAGCATAAAGATGAGACCTTCAAAGCCCCACCTTGAAGTCCCAGTTGTAACTAATGATGAACTTCATTGCGGGGAATATCTTAAGTAAGAGTTTCAAAGTGTATTTTACTCTAAAACTAAAACCAAGAATCCAATTCAAAAATCTCCTTGATTCCATGTTAGCATTAAGATAAAAATGAAAAAATAGAAAAGGGAAAACAAATGAGAAAAAATTGCCCTTGCAGAAATTATGCTTTATAGATTGGTAACAACACCACAAATGACCACATGCTAGACAACAGTACTTCTACATGATAAAATGACACCACAAGTATGAGGGTGAAAAAAAAAAATAGATAAGAAAAAATAAACTGTTGTAGAAAAATTACCACTATGAACAAATCAGATGTGCAGTAAAATCAAATAAACACACAAATAAGATAATGATCTTAACGCAGTTCAGCTATATATATAATAGCTTAAATCTACGACCATAGAGCAGCGAGAATATTCCACCATATCAAAGAAGATTACAAGAGCCACTTGCAAACTCCACTCACCACTCAAAGCCCAATTACACTCCAAGAGCATTCTCATTTAAACCCCTCTTACAACCTAATCACCTTTCTCTCACAATAGACCATTTCTCTCACTATTGTAACAAGAGAAATAAGAGAAACATTGGAAGAGGAATTCCTTGTATTGCTTAGAGTAGGTGTGTTCTTGGATGGTAGAACCTTCCAGCGGTTTATAGCCAAATCAATGACCAAAGGTGTGGTCGTTTAAGCCACCAACGTGGCTCTCCAATTGCCAATAGATGTGACCTCCCCTTGGCCGCACACAAGGCACATAATAAGCCATCAAAGTGGATTTTTTTGGCCAAAACATTGGTATAGATTCTACCCTTGTCTTTTAGCCATACACATCAAATTGGTATCATAGCCAATTTGATATGGCTAAAAGACAAGCCTTAGAAGATACCTGTGTCGCCTAAAAGAGCCATGTAATGGCAGAGAAAAGAGCCACATCCCATGTTTGTGGCATCCAGACCAGCCAATCTTTTGGCTTTTAGGCCAAGTAAGTCCAACTCTTTTGGCTATAAGTAGCCATCCTCCCACACATCAGAAGCACACCAAACTCCAAGAGAACAAAGGGGTTGTCTTCATTCTTTCTTTCTTCGCTCCTCATAGTGAGAGTGGTATTTTAGGAAAGGTCCCGTATTGGGAGAAGGGTCTCTTAGTGAGACAAGTGCTTTAGTCTAAGAGGGCTTTGAGGAGAGTGTTTGGGGTGTAAGCCGAAGTAGAATTTTCCATAGGATTTTGTAATAATCGTCTTTGACGGAATTTTCTCGCTACTCTCTTGCCGTGGATGTAGGCTATTTTATATAGCTAAACCACATTAAGATCCGTGTCTTGTTTGTCTATGTTTTATTTCATTTTAGCACAACACATTTAATTTCTCTACATTGGTAACTTTGCTACAGCGTAAAATGTATTAGATCAGCCAGAAGGATTGAAGTACTCAAATTCAAGGATAAGAAGTCAACCATAAATCAAACAATCAGAAACAAACATCAATGAGACCCAAACCCTCAAAAATCTGAAATAAACCTTTTTTTTTTCTCTCCCACATTCCCCTTCTTAAGAAGCAGGAACTTTATTATATCAAAATAGAAGCATTGAGGTCTTAGCACTGGAGCACATTATGAGTGTCAAACTGTAAATTTAATGTATAACTTATTTGCAATTCCAATGAACATTTCATGCCTAGGCATGCAAACTAACAATTTCTCATTTTTGATAACGTATGTATACTATAAAACTATTAATTTTTGCATCGTTGATCTCACTACACTACCAAACTATATCTTGGACAGTTGATTTGATCAAAATGCAAATGTAGTATTCTTTTATGCACACCCTCTAGCCTCCAGCAACTTTGTCTCAATTTCTTCTATAATCTATTTTCCATACCTTGTCCCTCTCTCTCCATCAGTTTCTGTCTCACTCACCAGACCACTCATTCTCAGTCTCATACTAAGCGTACAGTAGGCATGCTCTCTCTCCTTGATCTCTCTCGTGCATAGTCTCTCGACCAGACTGAAAACAGAGAGCAAGCCCGCCCGTCCACTGTTCTTTTATAGCATAAGATTCTTACAATTTATCTTTCCCAAAATTCTAATAAAGTTTGTGTGAATAAGGTATACAGAGCTCAATTTGTATTGAAGCTTAGATTTTCCTCCTATCATTCTAGCAGCTTATCCCACTAATATTTTAACCTAATATTCGTAGCTACAGTAGTTGATAGTTCTGTAAACAGAAGGAAAAACATAAACCATTTCTTTTTTGTTTCTGCACCATTTCTACATTAGGAAAAACATGGTTTTCAAATTTCTGGAGAAATTCCACTGTGGAAAGGTTCCAGCAACTAGATAATATCTGGATGTGTTTATGCTGTACGAAGGTCAATGGACAACTGGTTCTGGCAATAAGTTTTATCTCAGATCAACATGAAAAATATATACATATATATATATATATATATATATATATATCTCACGTTGTTGATAATCTCAAATGCAGGTATGGACATCAGCCATTAAGTTGCACTCATTTTATTTTTAAGCAAGTTAAAAAGTTTGTGTGCACACTTGGTTTGGATATTTAAAAACTTTAACTCTTGGCCATATTATCAACAGAAGATACAAAGCTGTTGATAAGATGCAAATCTTTGCGTGTTCCTTATTTATTTATTTTGTATTTTTTGTAGGAAAAACATATACACAACATTTCCACAAGTCACAAATTTCACAAGAATGGATAATCTTTAACTATTTACCTTTCCTTCTAACAATTAATTCACATCTCATTTTTATTGGTAGTATGTACAAGGTGTACAATTAAAAGTTTGTACATTTATACTTTTAAAATATAAAGTGAAGAAGAACTGCAGTAACTAATACCGGATAAATTATAAACTTTTAGAGATGAATCCATCTGAAACAATTTTTTCTCTATCTCATTCTTTAGATTGGGAAAGAAATTACTGATGTTATGCTTAGTTTTGATTTCCATCTGAAATAATTCTCTCTATCTCATACTTTTTAAATTTCTGAAAGTCTTTATTTCATACTTTAGATTGGGAAAGATAAGCATTTAAAACTACAAGTGTTATGCTCTGTTTTACTGTAGTTTTAAAATGCAGCCTTATTGTAATATAAACCTGTCTTTCCAAACTTCTTAACAATAAGGAATGCAGAACAGAAAAACAAATAAATAAATAAAAGTCAATCGCCTTATATATGAGGCTCAGTATAAGCATGTGATTGCTTAACAAAGAGACAAATAATAAAACTTGCTATCAAAGTTCTTATAGTTTTGAAAATCAAAAACACATCCGATCCATATCATCAGATTTTTGATTTGATGGCGGCAAAAAGTACAGATTGAGAAAGTGGTACTCACAGTAGAAAACAATGTCCTTGGCGCATAATTGCAGGTCAGTAATGGAGAAGCCAAGGCTTTTCCTAGCATCCCTGCACTGTTATAGCATGAGTTACAATCCTTATGAATCAAATATAAGGTCAATAATGTGAAAACAATGGAAAAAGCTAATGAACGTCAATCTAAAAATAGAAAGCAAAAATGTGATTGACACAACATGTTTATTGAAACTATTTAGAGATTGAATTCAGAAGACCAGGATGGAAGATCATATATAACATCATTTGGCATGGAAGACAATATGATTGAACATTTAAACCTCGTTGATAAAATTCTAATAAGCAGAATATAGATTTAATGCCCGTATATTATTTTTAAGTATGGTACTGACTGTTATTTATCTTTGTGAAATTTTCTTTTTAATTTGTACGGGGAAACTGACAACTCTTACACTGATCTAGGCCTAGCATAAATCCCTTAGAAAACTAAACAGGCCCATTCCCTTTGCTTTTTTCCTTTATCCCAGAATCTTGTCAAACTTAACATGGTTAAAGTGCGTGCAGTTCATGAACAAGTAAACAACCAAGTCCTGACAACCTTCTTGAAATCCTACTTAGAACTTTGAACCTTACGCTGAAGAAGGTCCGCCCAACTAGGTGTAACCTCTTTAGCACACTAAAAAGACCAGTTCCCTTTGAGGTTTTACTTTAGAGCAAAATATGGTCAAACATAACTAACGGGTCCGAGGGCATGCAGTTCATAAACAACCAACTCCAGGAGAGCCTTCTCGAATTCGTACCATAACCAACAACTGGCATTTCAATAAGATGAACTTCTAGCTAAAAAAACTTCTACACCTGAACTCAATCATCTCATTTTAACCTCTTTCTCCTCACCATCAACCTGATTTCAGTAATGAATTGAAGAAGGAAACTACCACTTATGTCTGTCAAATCACTGCATGTGGTGAGTAGTCTAGATTTTGGTACGGATATCCTAAAAGACTCGGATCAAATTCTCTTTCTGGCATTTGAACCAACCATGTTACTTCCGTTTTAGACTTCTCTTCATTTCCTACCAATCTTCTTCTTTCAAAAGTGACAGTGTTCTGGGATACATGGATTGAATTAAAACTAAGACAAAAACTCACTTGTATGTCAAAAAAGTCCACCAGTGTCATTCCACATTTGCACTCATCAAATGAAAAATGAAACATCAGCATACTACAATTTGAATTCATTGAGATCTTTAATCATAAACAAATACTAATACAATATCAACCGTATTATGCACTTGGTATGACATGAAAGAGGCCAGATAATGCTCCTTCTTCGTAAAACTAGTGGAAAAACCAAATCCTAATGGCTATGCTCCTTCTTAGTCAAAAGACAGTTTACGTTTAATGCTGCCAAAAGGGGCCACCAAACTATATCTGAACAATCCCTCTTACCAAAAATTTATTTAAAAAAAAAAAAAAAAAAAAGCATTTCGAGCTAAGAGTTGATTTTGAACACCTTAGGCATTCAATAAAAATCCCACGAGAAACATGGGGAATTGACAAACTACTAAACCCACAAAAAGTTCAGTAATATCCTTCTCTCTTATGTCAATTTACCAGGAATTTTCCCATTGTTAAATTATTCTAATAAAAATTAATATGAAAAGAGAAAAAATAAACTCCCTCAGATTGCAGTTTTTATTTTGTATTTTGGATTTTTTTTCTAAAGCAAACAAAGTGATTAAAAAAGATAAAGAAGATAGAATATAAGTACCTAACCCAGAGTTGTTAGAGCAAGGAAGGAGCTATTTGCGAGAAGAAATGAGTGAAGATTGTTGCTTTCTTTGTTGGTTGGTTGGTTGGTTGGTGGTGTCCGCAAGGAGGCGGAGGCAGGTGGTGAATGGTAAAGGACCTTATTTATTCCCAAATCCATTCTCCAATTTCCAAATATCCGCGCCACATATTTTCTTGGGGATTTAGCCACGGAAGACTGTGTAAACAGAAAATTGCCATCATTTTTTTTCGTTTTCTGAAATGAACCAAGTTGACCTAACAAAAAGAAAAAAAAGGTCTTGTAGCAAAATGACTCAATTTTAGATCCAATTTAAGTAAACGACTATTTTTTAAACGTTATAGTAAAATATTCGGTATATATATTTATATACCAAGTATAAAATTTTATATATCAAGTATAAAAATTTATATATCCAGTACATTAACTGAAATTGATAGAAAAGTATATCAACCAAGTATAAAAATATATATATTTGGACATTTAGCGATAAAGTTCAAAAAGTGGACATCTACTTAATCAAATTTAAAATATTGATTATCTACCTAAATTTCTCACACAAAAAATGTACGTAATTAGGAAGAAAAAAAATGAAAATTTTTAATATATAGATGGCACCAACCTCTAGCTATATTTGATAGGAGGTAGGAAAAGTAGGAATGATAAGAAGTGTAATAGAAGGAGAGGAGTATGATAATTTGTTTGGTATATAGGATAGAAAGTAGAGAAATAGGGAGTAGTTATTAATGAAATTACTATATTATCTATTTTATTATTTTCTTGATAATTAAAATTCATACTTTTTCATTTATATTAAATTAGATATTCAATTTGTGTTTTCCTATCAAATAAAGCCGAGCTCACAAATTTAGTTAAAATTAAAACTTTAGTTTGTTTAAAAAGACATATTAACCGTTAAACTCATAAAACATATATTAAAAATAATAATTATTGAAATCAATTATTATTTTCTTTTTATTTTTTAAAAAAATAATGTTTTAAGTGAAAATAATAATTTATTAAAATAAAAAGAGTTTCAATTATTCAAAATAATTAAAAAAAATGAATGACAAAAGTTGAAATTCCTATTTTGTCCTCTTTTTTTAAAGGGTTTAAATTATGCATAACAATTAAAATGATAAATAAAAAAGGAATGACAAAATTTTTTTAAAAAATCTCATTTTTTTTCTTTATTTTTTAATCATTTAAGTGAAAATAATAAATATTCTAAATAGAGTTTAAATTATTCAAAACAATTAAAAAAAAAAAAGAATGACAAAAGTAAAAAGAAAAAAAATTCTCATTTTGTCCTTTTTTCCTTTTATTTTAATTGCTTTCAATTATTTAAACTATTTTATTCTTAATAATTTTCCTTTATTTTATTTATGAATTTTAATGACAAAAGTGTCTTTTAAATAATCTAATATTTCAATTTTGACCAAATTTATGGGCCGACCCTATTTGATAGAAAAATGCAAATTGTATGTTTAATTTGACATAAATGAAAAGATGTGGGTTTTTTTATAAAATAAAATACTGAAGGTGGTGAATTTTTTTTTATTAGTATCCCTAATTTTTTTGACAATGAATTTGTCAATTTACTCTTATTTTTCTCTCTATTTTCTCTAATCAAAAGGGGTAAGTATTGGTTTTGGTAGGTCCAAAGGGAGTCCAATTATCCTCTACCTCTCCTCTCCATCCTTTCTACCAAATAATAGGTTTGGCTTCTCTATCCACTCCTTCTACTCTTAAATAATAGGTTGATCTGATTTTGTTATAGAGACGTGTAGCTCAAACAAGAATCTATAGGGTTGACTGAGAGCGTGCTTGAACGAGATGCACATTAGATTATTTTCTAATGTTTGTACAAAGAAATAAGTCTAACATATATATAGTGCTAATATTTGTGAGGGATGCATATACATAAATTACGTGCTAGGTTACTTTGATGAACTTTATAGCAAACCCAGATCCAAGATGTATAAGCTAAGTACAAAGGGTAATCGATTTCTTAATCTTGTGTGCATTATGCGATATGGAATCAAGTGAATGTCAAGTACTTCAACTTGGTTTAATGAAATCATCTAGGAAGTCTAGGATCTCATGTAGTATTTGTTACCATTTATAAAAAAATTTCATGTGTTAGCGTTCGACTTCAGAAATCTAAAACCAAATAAAGTTTTAGTTACGATGTAGAACAATTGAAATAGGTGAACAATTAATATCTTCAAATATTTATCTGAGGAACCATTTTAAATTGTCGATGTTCACATACATGAAGGGCAGTTTGGTCATTTATTTATACTGTAATTGTATACGATACGTATTTTACATGTATTCTCGTTTTTTGTATATATGTGTATATATATATATATGTAAGAATGATCATCGTCGGTATGGTCTTTTTTATTTTGGTACTAATAAAACCAACCGAGCTTTAAAAATCTCGTTATAAACCAACCAAACACGAGGTATTTTTAACCAAAGTAAACCATAGAAAATAGAAGCATGAGTTATTGAGAGAGAACGGTAAGAAAGAAACCACCTAAGATTTTCGAGACAGTTACAAAGATTCTGAAAAAAGAGAAAGGTAGGTATTAACAAAGACAAAGAAACCAACGAACATGTATATATATATATAATGGTTCCCAATCCAAAAACTAATTTTTTTACCTATCTATAAGTATTTTTTTTTAGTCTTTGGATCATAATCTAACGGCTACCATAATTTGGTATTTAGAAAAAAAAATAATAAAAATAAATATTCATTATTTAATACTTTTCTCTTTCCAACTTTTATCATAAAAAGGCATATGTAATAAATTATAATAGGGCAAAACAATACCTATAGATAAAAAGAAGCAAAGAATATTAGAAAAAAAAAGTGAGTTTGCACTAGAGCTGGTAAAATGGGCTGGTCCAGAAGATAACTTTATAAAAATAAAGTTATTTATGTTCTTTTTCTTATTAATTTTGTGTGTTTTTAAGTATTTTTAGTGTAGTTTTTAAAGTAATTTAGCTTATTTTATTTTTAAGTATTTAGATTTAGTTTACTTAAATTTTATTTAATTTTAGATATTTTATTTAATTTAGTTTAGGATAATTTAGTTTAATTTAATTAAATTCAGATTATATTTTTATTTGATTTAGATTATAATTTAGGTTTAATCTAAATTTGAATTTGATTTAGTTTTAATTTTATTTTGATGTAGATTAAATAAAAGAAAGAGAAGGAAAAAAATCGAAAAAATAAATCATCTAGTCGCGTGAGTGAGAAGTAAATAGCCAAGCGCGATTGTAACTGTCGGATCAAGCTTCCAGGCCATCTGGGAATGCGTGGAGTGCACACGGAATGGCAGGCGAGTAGAAGCCGGGCGATAGTTGGGGCCCGCACTGCAGTAGATTTCCAAGCGTATGCGTTCCCATGCGGCATAGTTACCTTGCAACCAATTCTTCCTCCACTTAGGCAACACCATACAAGCGCATTAATTTCAGTTTTTTCTTAAACCAATCACATAAAAGATTAGTGTCGAGCTCATGTAATTGTATCGCACCGGATTACGCCCCAAGGCTCAAAAACGTGAATAAGAGAGAGAAAAAGAAAAAGAGGAATTATGGGAGTTTGACACATCATATGACCAATCAAATTGTTTCTTTGGAAATGTGAAAACTTGTACAACACTCTAAACTCAGTTATAAATAGCCAGAACATGAAGAGAAAAATACACACTAATTTTGAAAGAGAAAATTCTATTTTTTCTAGAGATAAAGTATAAGATGAGTTCGAGGTTAGTCTAGTTTTTAGAGAGACTAGAGAGATTATCTTAGTTGCATAGTTTTCCTCTTTCCAGCTTTGATTCCCAAGACTACTTCAATGCTTATATATTTGGTTTGTTAAATTCTTCAATATTTTTAGTTTCAATATATTATTTCCTAGTTTCTCATATAAATTCAGTCATGCTTTCTTTATTTGATGATTTAAACTATATTATAATTATATTTATTTTATTAGTTGATCTTTTACTGTAGTATTGTCCATATGATATATTGTTGATCTTAGATAACCAATAAGATAAATTATTTTTGGTGTTAATTGGAAGAATTTCTCATATTGAATACTTTAAATTAATATTTATTCTTAAATGCTATATTTTTCAGTTATGTGTTTGGAATGTGAAATATATAATTGAGTAGTAAATAGGAATCAAAGTTTGTAATACTTAAACGAACAATTAAGTAAATCTTAAAGTCTTGAGTTTCTCATATTCATTTTTTTCGTTTATATTTCTGTGATTATTTTAATTTATTGCTTAGTTAATTTGTATTTTCAATTTTTCTATTTATTTTTCGTTACCTTTTTATTATTAATTTACTTCTCTGTGGGATCAACATCTTAATCTATACTGCAATAATTGCTAGTATATTTTGAGTGTAGACACACAGCCCGAGGGGCAGGGCCGAGCTGGGCCCACATATCATGGCCCGGCCCGTATAGCTCCATGTTTTATATATATATATATATATATTTAGGGCCCCAAGTTTTAGGCCCTTATACAAACGATAATAAATATCGCTGGGCCATTGATTGGGGCCCTCGGGGGAGCCATTGGTGCCCTCCAAATTTTTTTTTAATGTTTAAAATAAATTTAAAAACCATTAAAATATTAACAAATAAATTTTAAAAAAAATATTTTTCTATTCCTTATAAATAATTAAATACCACATCCTTTCACTCTTTTTTTCACAATTTCAAGTTTCAATTCAACACAAAATTCTCTTATTCTCCCGTATCTCTAATTATATTCTCAAATGCCTTTTTTTCTCTCCAATTATATTATCTAATTACTAAATTATAATTTTTACTTCCATTCTCTAATCTCCATTTCAAATTCTTCCATAATCCAAAGATCTTATATTGTTCAATTCTCAAGTGTCAATTTAAGGTACGATTTCAATTTTTTTAGTATCTAAAATTCAATTTATCACACTTATCTTTTTAATTTTAATTATTTTGTAATATGTTTAGTAGTATAATAGTATTTTCACAATTATGTTTTATGTTTAGTATTATGTTTAATTTCAATGTTTATAGATTACAATCAAGTTTGTAAAATGTTTATAATCATAATATGTTCAAATTAATTAATTTAGTAATACATTTATTCATTCAAATTCGAATTAATTAATATAGTAATATGTTTATTATAATTTTAATTCAAATTAATTAATCTAGTAATATGTTTATTATAATTCTAATTCAAATTAATTAATATAGTAATATGTTTATTACTATTCTAATACAAATTAATCAAAATAGTAATATCAAATATGTTTCTTATCATTCTAATTCAAGTGAATTATTTTGAATCATCCTATCATTCTAATTACTATGTTTCCTATCATTCTAATTCAAAATTTGTTTGTTTCTTTATTTTTTTTTCAAATATTTTGATCACAATTCTAAATAATTTTCTTAAAGTTTTTGTTTTTAACTTTTCTTATATCAACTATTCAACTTAAATACTTATATACTTATTTAATTAGTTTTATATTTTAGTCAATAGAAAAAAAAACATATTATTTATTTTTATAAATTTTATTTTTAAATTTTTAATTAAATATACATCTATATATACTAACATAATATTCTTTTTTTTATTTTTTAAAATCGGCCTAATAACGAGCCAGCCTAGCCCGGCTCGTTTAGGAGCTCAAGAGGCCAACGAGTCGGACTGGACTTCATTTTCACTTTTGTGGGTTGGTCCAGCCCGTCCACCTAGTTAAGCCCGCCCATTTTACCGCCTCGTAGTTGGGAAAAGGACATGGGTAAGACTAACTTGGGCAAAGATCACTTTTTTGTGCACTTTTTTAAAAATGACATTTTTAGGAGTATTAAGAACTTCTTAACTGCTCTTGACCATAAAAAGGTCCTAAATAATTGTTTTCTAATGGTCAAAAAGTTCTTGACCATAGGTTAAGATGTTCTTGACACTCCTAAAAATGTCATTTTTAGAAAAAAATGCACAAAAAAGTTATATTGGTCCAAGTTAGTCTTACCCATGTCATTTGTGAAAATTACACCTAATACCCGTTTTTAAAACTTCTTTCAAAAATACCCGTTTTTACGGTCCACATTTCATATAAAAAATATGAGTGGTATACATTTACAATATAAATTTTATCCATGAGGTACACATTTCATGTGTAAAATATGAACGGTACATATTTTAAAATGTGTGCCAATTTTGAGTGTAAATTTTATTCATGAAATGTGGACCGCGGTATACATTTAATGCATGAAATATATACCGTGGTCTATATTTCATGTGTAAAACAGTGGTGGTCTACATTTCTCCAAAAAAAGTTATAAAAATGAGTATTTATGAAATAAAAATAAAAAATAGGTATTTATGAAAATATAATTTTAAAAACGGATATTTATGAACTTTTCCCATGTCATTTTCTCCATCTAGTTTGCACTATAAAGGCCTAGGTGGTTGGGTGCGACACTAGAGGGTGCTAGATGTGAGAGTAAAAGCGAAACTAAAATGAATTTTTACATTTAAGGTTATTCCTATGGGTTAAAATGAATGTATGAGAGAGTGGGTCTATACTTGGGCTAGGTTGGGCTGCGTGTATATCTAGACTAGGCTTGGAAGAAGACGTGCGCTATTGGGCTACCTATAATAGTGAAATGTGGAAATTAGGCCTTGTACAGTGTTTTTAGAAATAAATTGAATATAGGTTTCTTTCAAAATTCTAGGCCCAAAGTACCAAAAATTGAAAAATTTTGGATAGGGCAAATTTTTTTAAAAAATCTCAAATTTAACCTCAAATAACTTAATTTGTTACTTAAATCATCTCATCAATTAATAAAAGTAGTATTTTTCTAAATATGTTTAAAAAGGTATTTTCTATTAAAATCCATGATTTTTTATACAATTTTAAAATCCAGGATTTTTTAATTTTTTTTTTTTGAAAAATTACCATAAAAAAATCAAATTTCCTCTGGATAATATACGATTGGCTCAGTTTTTTCTAAATCTAGTACCCTATTTTAAGAAAATACCACTTTTTAATTTTTTTTAGAAAAATATTATTTTTTAAAATAGAAACTTGTAACCAGTTTTCAAACATTGGTAACTAGTAATCAAAGGTATTTATAAGTGGTACATAACTGATAAATGATAATTGATACCAATTTTCAGATATTAGTAACAATTTTAAAAAACAGAAAAACTGTAAAACCAATTAAATGAACTAAACCAAAAATGAAAAATCGAAAAGGAAAAAAACTGAAAATTAAAAAAACGACAAAGTTTAAGGAGTTTTCTCTTTAAATCCAAATCAACTGACATAAATTGAAACTGTCTGAATAAGTATTTCACATCTATATGAATATTCAAGATTTATATATATAACATTTGTAAATATTAATTCAAAACAAAACATACAAATCTTTGAAGTTTAAACACATATAGAATTTCACTATGATTTCTAACACTTCTACCTACAAAAACAAAACAAAAAAAAAAAAATACAAAAATATTGTGGGCTAGATTTTTTTCCAATTACTGTACTGTTTTTTTTTATAAAGAAAAATACCAGTTTTAAAAAAAATTTACTATTATACATTTTTATTTCCCTTTTTTTTTTTGCGGTTAGCCATTAAAATTTCTGTTTGGCACTCATCAAATAATTATTCAAAGAATAATGGCTCTGCTTTTTGTTTTTCTTTTCGATTATATTGTGTTCTTGATGTCTAGAAAGAATACTATTGACATGGAGATATAGATTTGACCGAAGAGATAAGTCAAAAGAAAGTTGTCACTATGAAAAATATGAAGAAAAAGTTTAAGCATTTGGAAATTCTAATTAAAGCACCCGAAATTCTAAAAGTACCCAAGCAATTGTATTTTGGCTCATTTTATGATGTACTGCAAATGATATGGGAAGCAAGAGGGTTTTAAAATTAAAAGGAAAGCATCACATGTTTCACAAGATAGAAAAAATAATATTTTTTACTTTGTAACATTCTCTGGGAAGTCAAAATCTCATACGTTATCTCAATCTAATTCGTGTATAAAATTTAGAATCTAAGGCTAGAATTAATGATACTATTCTTGAAGATAGAAGATACAAGATTAATTTAATTATGCTCAAATATTTGAAGATGAAAAATGCAAGATTAATTTAGTTATACTTAAGCATAACCTACAGATTAAATCCTCAAAGTTATGATTATATTTATGCAATAAAGAGATAAGCACTGTTACTCAAAAAAAAAAAAAAAAACTTAAACTAAATGATCAAGCAAGAGTAAGTGTTATAAAAAAATTTCAATCAGTTGTGGTTGAAGTTGGGGGTCATGAGAATGTCCCGTACGGAAAAAAGATAACTTGAAATCTTATTGCGAAAGTAAGGTAATTATGAATGGGTGTTAGAGATGCTGAAGCCATTCATGAGAATTTGGAAAGAATACAGTCTAAGAACTTGAGTTATTTTCTATACGATGGATTAGGATGATAAGTCAAGGATCAAAAAATATTTTGGGCGAATGCAAAGATTGGAACGTACAGTGTATGAAGAATTAGTAATGTAGTTACATTTGACACTAGTACATTATTTGAGAAACAAGTGTTCCCTTTGCAGAAACAAGTATTACATGCCCTTTGCACCTTTTGTAGGAGCAAATTACCATGTTCAATCAAATCTGTTAGGATGTGGATTGCCATTAAACGAGTATATTGAAACTTTTATTAATTGTTTAAGCTGTAGCTTCATGCATGTTTAGATGTGTCTCGAATACTATAGTTACATATCATTGGTGCCTATGGCATATAATAAAAAGATACCAAAAAATTTGAGTATCAATCTTATAAACCAATTAAAAAAACTTTGAAAAATTTGTGTTTATAATTCTCTTGTGAGGGAAGAATTTGAAAGAAGTTCTGGTCTATTTGCTAATTATTTCAAGTTTAAAAATCTTATATGATTAAATAGCTTATATGAAAAAAAAAAGAAATTCACTGGGTCCATGCCTTTGCTAGAGACACCTTATGGGCTGAAATATCAATTATTCAACGTGCCAAAAGTATGAATGCATTTTTTGATGCTTATGCTAATTAAAAGGCAAGACTTGAGCAATTTATTTTGCATTATGATGATGTTGCAAGAGACAAGATTTCTAAGGAAGATCAGGCTGATTTTCAATCTTTTAGTGTGTTGATTTCATGTGTGGCTCATTTTATAACAAAAAAGCAATTTGAGGCAACCTACACTAATGCAAAGTTTAAAGAATTCCATAAAGAGTTAACCAAGAATCTTTATTGTGAGCTTTCTTATGTTGATAACATGGTTTGATAATCAAATATCGATGATAAGAATTTGGTTGAAATTGAATATAATTCTTCAAAAGGGACAAATATTAGTCTTGTTTGTGCTTAATTCTTGTGTTTTCATTTTATTTGAGACTGTTTTTTTGAAAACTTTGAGCAGATATATATATAGCTATGATCTTTTGATTGTTTTGCTAATCTAGAGAACGTTTATGTAGATTAAGTAATACTTTTAATATCTTATAATTGAACTCTACAACTTGCTTGATTATCAGTTGAGGAAAAATCCTAGTCAATGCATTATTAAATAGATGATTTAGGCCATTTTTGGATCATTTAAGCCTTTTTAGTCATCATATATAATTATATCTATAGTTCACCTATTTGAGCTTTTAAATGTTTATTAGCATTTTCTTTGATTAAACTACATTATCCTTACCTTATTAGCCTTAAACGCTTATCTTACATTTCAAGAAAACTCATGAATCTTGATGCATAAAAATTACAAGAAGAAAGGAATGCGTATGTGTGTGAGAGAGAGAGAGAGAGGGAGAGAGAGAATTGAAGGGATGCAAGGAAATTATGAACTATCACAACTCATTATGTCAAAAAAAAAAAATAAATAAGTTTTGGTGTTGTGTAGAAGGGATGCAAGAAAATTATGAACTATCACAACTCATGTATGTCAAAAAAAAAAAAAAAAAAGTTTTGGTGTTGTGTAGAAGAAAGAGATATGGAGAAGAAGAAAGTTCTATTATTTAAAAATAAAAATATGAAAAAAAGAGGTTAGAAAAAAGAAGTGAAATTGAGAAGAAATACGGGTTGATATTTATAATTACTATTGAGAAAAAAAAAAGTGTAATCTTGGGAAGAAGGAAACATTGAACAAAAGTGTACTCTTTTTAAGCTACAATTCTATATGATTTATGTATGTATCATTGATGTTCTTCTCTTGTTTTATTGAAAATTAATATATCTTTCGTAGCCATAATTTGAGCCTAACATTACAAAGCTTTTAAAAGACCTTAAAAAAGGACCTTTTGATCTTTGTTAAAATAAATAAATCAACATAAAATAGAGTTGGTAATTGTTTAAAATTGGTGTTTATTTCAAATATAATTAAATTAAGTTTATAAATGTAAATTAATAAACATGATATATTGACATTTGAAATTTCAACAATAGTTTTAAAATCATAAATAAAATATAACATTTACAAAAATATTTCTAATATTGTTTTGCAACATTTATGACACTAGTAGATTAATTATTTTCTTATATTAATGTTTTTAATTAATATTTGCACACTTAATACATTTATTAAGGTACATGATCTATTCTATGACTAATTAAATACCATGACTAATTAAATGCTTATACTTATATTATAGATGTTGCATGCATCAAAATAGGACTCACCCACACATTTGGAGTAATATCTATGCCTATCTTTGGAGATAAAACAGAGAAATTTTTATGCTGCTCTTCAAAATAACTATGGAGTACACTTCTGAGGTTTGTTACCCAATAGCATTAACAATATAATTTGTAATGACAAAATAACCATTTTATATGTCTTACAACTATCTCTTCTTGCTAGGATGGACTTGTAGATCAGCAAAATTTCGATGCTACAAAGTTCCAAGAATACATCATCCATATCAAAACGCGGAAACAACAATAGTTGAACAAGTTGCAAAATAAAACGTCATCTAATTTTTTTGATAATCTACCAGATAAATGATGAATGCTCAATAGTTCCTATCCAGTGTAAATAGTGTTATATTATAGAGCTCAGTTACTCTGAAAAAACTAAACCCTTGATGTTGCACATTTTAGTTATAAATATCTTTGAACTTAGATTCTAAGCTCAACTGTAAATTTTTTGTTATAAACTCTCAAAAAAGTAACTGAGCAATAGTTTCTCTTATAATAAACTTATTTAATATCTATATTTTCTTTATCTTTATAGTTATTAATTTTACCTTTCTTTTCCATTCGGAGATTTGAATCATAGGACTTGAAATCTCCTTTGGCCTTTGGTACAAGAAGCCTAATTTGAAATTATCATGTCAAATGTAATTCAAATAATAATTGGTTCACCTTTTTTTTTTTTTTGGGTTGGTTTAATAATCGCGTCACGTGCAAAGCACGAGACCTCGTTTAGTAGTGTTATTTACTAGTGTTATCAGTTATGTAACATATGATTGTATAGGTGTCTCGTTCAAATATGGATTATTTTTCTCCATTATAGGAGTGTTCTAAAAAAGGAATGTAAAAAAGCAACTCTAAACTAGCAGTTTATAAAAGACCCCATTTGCAATTGTTTCATAAGAAGTAGCTTAGCTATAGGCTATTTGTTCTTGAAAATCATATTTTTTTTGGTTGTCATACAAGTAAGTGAGCTTATAGATGATCGTTAATTGATTATCACTAATTTAAATTTAAACACAGATTTATATTTAAATTTTAAAATGAAGTTATTGTAGGTAAAGTAGTAATAAGGATTTTACATTTGAATTAGATGAGAAACATACCACCAAGTGGATTTTTTCTTTTTTTTTTTTGAAACACCAAGTGGAATTTTTCACATTTATCATCAAGAAAAAAACAATAAATAAAAAAAGAACATTGGATGTGTCATTAAAATAAAAGAAAAATTGAAGTGTCACATGTAAGGCCAGTTAATGCAGGTTCTGTCAGAGCCAACAATTAATCAACTCTTTTTTTTTTTGATGAAACGTCTGCACCAGTTAATCACTCATCTTTGTCATCGTCCTCCTCCTTAAAACCAATACTTATATACTAGTTAATATTATTCTATTAATGAATACTCAATTACTCTATTAATGAATACTCAATTATTATTTGGTTACGATAATGCCTCATTCAACTTAAAACAAAATAAAAAATCTCTCTCTAATCTTCAAAACTGAGGAAGACCCCCCCAAAAAAAAAAATCAATAATCACCTTGTTTCACACATGAAAAAAAAAAATTACAATTATTAATTGTTTACTGTTATGATTTATATCTTATATTCGATCGATTATTAGGATAAACATATTTTATTTTGAAAAAAATGCATACATTATACAAATTAATTAAAAGTGAAAAAAGCCAAAAAAAAATAAAAAATAAAAAAACGTAATGGAAATGTGGAATAGATAAATGGAAAAACAAAATGAGGAAGGAGTATTATTAATTTTGGAGTGGTGATTGATTATTATTGGTTTGGGTGGAAGATACAATGCTAGAATGGGTCCGTACAGACAGTCGGGAACGGAGAGGTTGGGGTCACGTGCCCACGATCACCACCACAACCACAATGGCGTCTCAGATCACGTGACCATCGGGGTCCGCTCCGGCTCACACGGCAAACCGGGTCGAACTCGCCGATCGGGTCGACCCAACAAGGGACCGATTGGGGCCTCGATCGGCGGGGTCATCGTCGTGCTTTCGCTCGTTCTCGTTCTCACAGTCTTGTTCTACTACTACATTTCCAAGGAAACCTCAGGTATTGCTTTCAGTTTCCATTTGAGACTTTCTTGTTTTGCTTTACCAAGTTCGGAAATGGAGGAGAGTATATGGGTTTTTGATGGTATAGTGTTTGGTTGCTGAGAAAATTTTGTTTTAGTTTTGTATTGGAAATGTTTGATCTGTGTGCTTGGTTGCCGAGAAAATGTGTAGTTGGAAATTCGAAATAGTGAATGTGAAGTTAATTCTGCCCTTTTAGAACTTGTTAGTTAGTGATGGTTCTAAGATTTGTTTAATACGGTATTAGAGGATGATGAATTTGAGCTAGAATTTAGCTTATTTTTTATTTTCATTTTTTATTTTTTTTTTGGGGGTGCAGAAGAAGTAGGTAATTATCATGATGAGGATGATGATTCAAGTAATGACCTTGATTTTCTAGCAAATGTGACGCGGACGGAGACTTATAAGGTCCTCAAGTTTGGCAAGGGTTCGGTAGTTCATGGCCGAGATTCGAGGGATTGGGATAGGGATGACAGGAGAAGAGATGACGATTACAATGAGGATGTGGTAGAGCACAGTAGAGTAGGGGCTAGGGATGAAGGTAAGGATAGTAGCGATGCTTCGGTGAAAGTGAACAACTTTGACAAGAAGTCTGTTATTCTTGGTTCTCGTAAGGATTCAGATGGGAAAGGCGTCGGTTTGTACAATGAAGCGGGTCGTAATGAGTTGAAAATGTATGAAGCTGAATACGAGGCCTCCTTGAAAAATTCGCGAAACTCGTTTAAAGAAGATGTTGGGGAAAAGCAGCAATTTGATGATGAACATTCAGAAAAGCAAGATGATGTAGTTGATTCTTTTGATGAGTATGATGACGGGATAGATTATCATGATGCTCGTGGGGATGAGTATGACGATAGTGGACATGACAAAGGGGGTAATATTGACATAGAAAAATCCCATTATGGAGATGATAGAGAGACTGACAGTGAGAATAATGCCCACAAAGTTGAGGGCATTTCTACCAAATCACTTGAGGAGGATTCTTCTGAGCATTCTCGAAATCTTGATGAAGCTAATAAGAAATCCAGAGATGCCCGCATCAATGATGGTCAATCTTCAAAAAAGTCACGGTCAGATTCAAAAAGGAAAGGAAAACGTCGGAAATTTTCTGGTAAAAATCTATTTTCTTATGTTATACATTGATGCATTCTGTAATTTTTATTTATCAAAATTCGGCTTCTCTTTGAATAATTACCCAATCAATTCATCCAAAACATCCACTAAATTAGTAACTGGATCTACCAATTTTGGTGTTCATGACATTCTAACATACAAATTTTATGAAGATAGACATGTCATTGGTTGTTATGGTTACAGCCTTCCGATAAATTGGTCATTTACACGTTATGCATCTGTATGTTGCTTCATTCTTCAGTTCCTTCTGTAGTGGCTCATGTTTCCTCTGCCAATATTGTCTCTTCTTGCATCTTGGCAGTGTAATATAGGCTTAAGTTGCTCAAGCAATGATATAAAGTTTGTCAGGAATACTCTTCAAATTAGAGCTGATATTAGATGGTGGGGACAAACCACAAGTATGATGATCTGAGAAATGAATATAGAGCTGTCTGTACGTATGGTTTTAGGAGGATCAAATTGGGGAGTTTATTTAAATGGGTTGAATCGTTGTAGTTTGTAATCATCCAATGTGTCAAAATTCTTCTTTGACACTTCCACTTGGTAAAGTAAAGGGTTGAATTCTTGCATACTTGAGAGTGAGAAAGACACAATTTTAGAAAGATCTGAATTCTTTGTTTATTTCATAGACGAGTTTCCCCCTTTTTTTTTTTTTTTGGGGGGGGGGGGGGGTGATGACA
This sequence comes from Trema orientale, assembly GCA_002914845.1. Lineage (NCBI taxonomy): Eukaryota > Viridiplantae > Streptophyta > Magnoliopsida > Rosales > Cannabaceae > Trema > Trema orientale. The sequence continues at coordinate 693,578 of JXTC01000014.1, read as the reverse complement.
AGAAACAGGGACTAGTATTATTGATGTGATAAAAGAAATACAAGAGGTTATAAAAGACGACAAATAGTGAACATAGCTAACAAATAGTGCGCATAGCTAGGCCTGTTTATAGATTGGAAATTGAACACAAATAGGTTACTAAAGACGAATAAGAAATCAAATACAATTAGGAAACTAACTCATACAAGAGAAACCTAGTAATAATTTTAAATAATCCTAAATAACAACAATATGCTAGAGTTCCTTGTCTCCCAAAGATTGCAGGGTCAGCAGAAGGACTCAATATCCTTCTTTTGAAATAAAAGTTGAGTCGATCTGTTGTTGATCCTGCTTGATGATGTTGTTTTTAATTCATGAAATGTTGAAAAATAGGTGTTCTCTTGCAGTTGTAGCATATTTGAGGTTGGTTGTTTGGGTTTAAATGAAGTCGGCAACGACTGGTTGTTGTAAATGGTCCACTGCTGGGTCTGGTTCTGTTAGATTCGTTACATTGGAATGCGAATGCAATATCTGGCTGTTTCATGACCAGTACTTTGGGCATGCCTTATAAAGTCATTGTTCAGGTGTTTGAGCATTTGATAGTGATTTTGGATATTTTTTTCTGGTCCTTATTCCTTTTATGTGCCTGACATATCATAATTAAATTCTTCAGGTTCCTCTTGTGAGATAAAATTTGCAGACTCTACTACACACTTAATAGAGCCTCTAGAAAGTCAAAAATTTGCAAGATTTAGCTTGCAGTACACTGAATTTGAGGACAAGCCTAATGGATTAGAGCACTGGGAACCAAGATTTGCAGGACATCAGAGCTTGCAGGAAAGGGAAGATTCATTCTTGGCACATGATCAAAAAATAAGTTGTGGCTTTATTAAAGGTCCTAAAGGGTCCTCAAGTACTGGATTCGATTTGGCTGAAGATGATGCAAATTACATCAGCAGATGCCATATTGCTGTCATCTCCTGTATATTTGGCAATTCAGATCGCTTGAGAACACCTACTGGCAAAACGGTATGGAAGTTAATTTATTTTATGAGATTAAATATGGTTTCACTGTCCTTTTTTCAAAAGAAAAAAATTGTTTTATTTAAAAAAAAATTTGTTTTATTTCTTTGTGCCTTCTAGTTTCTGTGAAGAAATTGCGCTTAATATGGTGTTCTAATGCGAACTTTCTTCCATGAGGATGTAATTTTGTAAAATATAAAATTTGGGATCTTGTTTAGATTTTCATTTGGAAAATCTCTGATAGTGAATGCCTATAAATTCAATTTTACACACCATGTACGCACATACATTTTAAATTTGATCTTGGTGTTAATATCTGTAGGACTCCTAATGTTCATAAACCTACACTACCGTTTTTTAATGAGAATTGGCCCCGTATAAAGGAAGGGAAAAGCTATTTTTATGGAGACAAAAAATCTCAACTTTGCATGTGTGAGATATTTACTTAGGATATGTAATTTTGTCAGCACTTAGGAGTGAGTTTATTTTAATCTTGTTTTAGTCTTTTTTTTTTCCCTTTAAATAAGATACTATATAGATTAGAAAAACTTGCAATTCCTACAAATGAGGATGAGCAGTCCACCAGAACACCATAAACTTAAAAAATTACGAAACAGCCCCCCAATCCCTTAATTTATCAGAAAACAAGACTGTTAAATTCAGATACATCTTTTCACCAGGTTGATACCCAATATTTTATTTTTTCCATAGACTTAGTATTATCTTAAAAGTTACTTGCGCTCCTTTCTAACCACAATCTTGTTTGGTCTATTTGAGTTCTGATTTTATAGCGTCTGCTAGAGTAATCTAGTAAAACCTTATGTTAAGATTTGGCTTCTATATAAAATAATTGTTTACAGCTATAATCAGAAAATTTTAAGTAGGTATATTTGAAGCAAATATGCTTGTCAGTGATACTTGGTTAAAAAATTCTTGTTGATGAGATTCTAGCTTTTAAGGTTTCTAATATAATCATTTCTTTTTCTCTCTAATTTTCCGGTGCATTTATATCCAAATTTTAACTTTTACTTAACGGTTATGCAACTCATCATCAATTTGGAATTGAAATTTTTGAAAGAAGCCACATCCCTATTCTTGGGTTACTGTTCATAGTGACAACAACCCCAAATTTCAAGTTTTCTCACCAACATTATTTTCAAATCATCTGTTGTTTAATCGTTTAGAAACCTCCATACTCTTATGCTTTTGGTACTTTCTCTGGTTTAAGGCCTAACGACAGGCTGCTAAATTCTAACAAAGCTGTCAACGGAAAATTTTGTAAAGCTTTCCTTTTTTTTCCTATTTTTAATCTACACCTTTTAAAAAACTTGTAGTCTTTGGCTTGATTGTAACCCAGAAATTGTTTCAGATATTGTATGCCTTAAAATCTCAACATTTTCACCCACTCAAATTGATTGCTGGGAGCTCTTTGAATTGAGGAGGGGGAAAAAAAGAGCCTTTTCTATATCATCTTCTTCTTCACATTTTTGGTCAAATATCTGTACTGTTTCTGTACTTTTTTAGTACTTGTGCATATGCTGCTCATCTCAGCTCATGGGGATTTTAGTGCTGATGTGATCTTAATTTCCATTAACTATGACAAATTTTTGTTCCAGGCTGTTATTTGAACTTATGGAATATGGCTTATTCTCGGTTAACTAATTTCAGGTCACTCGCATGTCAAGAAAAAATGTCTGCTTTGTTATGTTCATTGATGAGATTACATTGGAGGCACTTTCTTCAGAAGGTCAAACACCAGATAGAATGGGTTTCATTGGATTATGGAGGATTGTGGTGGTGAAGAACTTGCCATATACTGATATGCGAAGAGTTGGAAAAATACCGAAACTTGTGCCACATCGGCTTTTTCCTTCTGCAAGGTGAGAACAATTCTACTAAGAGTGGTGAGAATTTATGTTAACGCTAGCATACATTCTGCTCCTTAATGCTTTTAATTACAGCATTAATTTAATTATTAGCCATTTTAATTATGTACATGCTTCATAGTATTACATATGTTTGTCTTACATCTGGAAGGTGACTTCTCTTGTAAGAGTGGAGAGAATTTCTTTCTGCATAATACCGTACAATTGAGCCCTTAATGTTGCTATGACAACAATTACTATGATATATCTTTCTTTTTAAAAAAAAAAAAAAAAGAAAACAAATATTTACTTGTTTCTTACCCACTTTTTGTTATGTATGCGTTATTGCTTTGCATATGTTTTCTTATGCCTGTATGCCTCTATATTTTGAACATGATATTGATGACATCAGGTTTAAATTCTATGCAGTGCCTTGTTGGAAGCACTGTGTTAAATATATTTGGTATTTCTTAAGTAAGCAACTCTTGTTTCCAAGTAACCTGGTCATTTAATCCTTTTACCACTATGTTCGTTTTTAGGATTTAATTCAACTATACTTCTCACTGATGTCAGACAGTTTCTAAAATTAATCTAGTTTTGAAAATTTTATGGGTTTCTACTTCCTCAGGAATTTTAGACATTGCGTTTCTCTTTATCAATTTAAGTTGGAAGAATGTGACTTAGGCACGTGTTGTTGTTGTTGTCTTGTTTTGGTTCCTTTTTCCTTTTTCTTTCTGTTTTTTTTTCCTGGTTCTCTGTCGTTGTTAGATCATTCATTTGTCTATGATCTTTTAGGGTGCCCTAATTTTTGTACTCCCTTTATATCTATTAATTTTTTTCCCCAACAAATATATAAACACACTGACACACACAGAATACACAACATGTGGATATTAACCCATTACCAGCAAACCAAACTCATACTTTCACTTCTTGTGCATTAAACCAAATCAAGCAATTTCCTGGAAACACAATCAAAATTGTATTGGTACTGAACAAATTAATCACGCCCTTTTGTGTTTGTGCAGACCTAATTTGCACATGAAAAGTGAAATCCTGGAGCGCCTAGGACTCCTAGCTGATTTAAGAGTCATTTGCACTGACTTATTATACGTACATACATATATATATATAAATATATCTTTGTTTTTAGTTCTAGAATGATTTTCAGTAACTACGCTCTTACTTTTAGGCCTGTAATGCACCTGAGGTTGTGCTGCATGAGGGACTCTATATGCCATGTCAAGCCTAGAAACTTATTATTATTTCAATTTTATGGTTTTTTTCTGTTCCATGGAGACAACTGCAAATTTACGGTTTAAGCTCAAGTCATTTCTAAAGATAACTTAATTACAAAACCTAGTCAGACCGCTGTCAACAGGTCAAAGCCACCAGCCATACATAAAAGAGAAACTGATGAAGCTGTTTGTGTCTTTTGAATAAAAAGAAAAAAAAAAAAAAGGAATTATGAAGCGTGAACTTCTTGTCAGTATCTCCATGCCTAGATTTTTCTCTTTTGGGTCCAATGCCAACCCATCAGCATTCTCCAAAGTAACTTAGTTGTTTTCCCATGCTGCATCAAAAATTAAATCACAAGCTTGTGGAAAAACCAAGAAGTTCTAGTAATCTTTATAATATGATTATACGAATGCCTTTTAGGGTGTCATTCTAGTATTTTATTCATGGTATAGTCCTGCTTCCATTATCTGTTCCAAATTGATGTTCTAATATCTTCTCACTTCTTGCCACACCTCCTCTTTTTTTTTTTTTTTTTTTCCCTTCAATTTGTGCTACGTGAAACAAGAGTTCTTCACCAACCTTATTTTTTGGACTCCTTATGTATGCTTGATTGCTGAAGCTCCTTTCCCTCCCTTAAAACTCTAACTACGCCAGCAACTAATCTGAATAGTACCCCCATTTTCCTGCTGTCTAGATCTACTTTTTCTTAAGGCTGTCGTGTTAAAATAATCTTAGAATGTTTGATGCTTATTATTTTTCCCCCCTATAAGTACTTAAGGGAATTTAAATTTTCTTTTTATCCTTCTTTGTTTTCTTTCTAGGATTTATAGTATGTGGAGCCTGGCTCTTTTTCATCCAGATTCTTATGTCGTGATTTATAAAGAATTTGTGCTTCTTCTGTGCAGATTTTAAAACATATTTTAAGAACCCATAGCAGTTTCTGTTGATGGCGGTTTTTGCATAATACCCTCACTCATCTAAACCTGTTTGGAATACAGCAAATTGTTGAAGCTCTTAACATTTAAAATAATTGCATGAACTGACAATTCTTCTGGTAATCTGGTCTATGATACAATTCTTCTGGTAATCTGGTCTATGATTTCTGAAAAAACATTGTAATTTCTCAAGGATTGGTTGTACCTTGTGCATATTCATAGTATATAAGGTTGCTTGAGGCCTATTTTGATTTTTGCTTGCAGTGTTGTAAATTTAGTATCCAAGTTATGAGACTTCCACTATTATAGAGTTGATGATTGATGGTTAATTCTTCAAAGAGGGTTTTATATTAGAGGTTACTTTTCCAAAAATAGCTACGCATCCAGTTGCTATTTACAACTTAACGAGCTCAATGTTTTCCCTAAAAATTTATGGTCCTTTGATGCACATTGCTTTGCTCAAAACGTCTACAGAAAGTCTTTAAGGGATATTGCATTTTAGCAGTAGTCGTGCTCAGCATCACATTTGTAGAAGCCATTTAGCTTTGTACATGAACATGATAGTGTAGGTTCCTCCTTGTCTTTCATTTTGGAGCAAGACAGCACTATGCTGATGTTTTTCAGTGCCATTCAACATTATGCTGCTGAAAAGCCGCTCAGTTTCTTCTTACTGTCAGGATTTTCTTTTTGGAAAAATAAACACGGAAATGAAAATAAAAATAAATCGGGTAGAATTGTTCATATATTTGGTTATGTTGATATATATTGCGAAGAAGCTCATGTATAAACTTCTTTACAAATCTTAGCAGGTATTCTATTTGGTTAGACAGCAAATTACGTCTCCAACTTGACCCTATGCTAATATTGGAATACTTCCTGTGGCGAAAGGACCATGAATATGCAATCTCAAATCACTATGACAGACATTGTGTATGGGAAGAGGTTTTACAAAATAAGAGACTGAACAAGTACAATCATACCATCATAGATCAACAATTTGAATTTTATCAAGCTGATGGCCTGACTAGATTTAATGCTGCAGATCCAGAAAAGCTTCTTCCTAGCAGTAATGATTTTCCTTCTGATTATCATGGCTCAAATGTAGTTTTTTCAGAACAATCTTATTCATTATTTCGTTTACATATTTTATTTCTTATTTCCATTTGCAGACGTACCGGAAGGGTCTTTTATCATTCGGGCACACACACCAATGTCAAATTTATTCTCTTGTCTCTGGTTCAATGAGGTTGACCGGTTTACTCCTCGTGATCAGCTAAGTTTTGCATATACATACCAGAAGTTGAGAAGGATGAATCCTGGAAAACCATTTCATCTTAATATGTTCAAGGTGAATAATTTACAGATCTACATCACCAGCCAATGAGTTGACTATAATGAGATACGGCTATGAAATGGCTGATTGAAAACGATCATGTGATACAAAAATATTAAGACTTATTATCTGGTTTTTATTGTCGCAGGATTGTGAGAGAAGAGCCATTGCCAAGCTGTATCATCACAGGTCAGAGGAGAAGAGAAACATAAAGCACAAGGAAACGGAGTAAATAAGTACGTACGACATTGGATTTTTTCTGGAATCTGATTTCTGTGGATGGAGTTCAGCCAAGCTGTTTGTCCCTGCTGCTTGAAGCTCTATTTTAGAATCCCAACGTGTGGCAGGCCGGCTTCTATTCACAAATATGGTACGTGGAGTTTTTTGAAATTTTACTGCAAGTGAAATCTATTGCGGCGCTGAATTTTTATTAGAGTGAGCTCTTGGGGCAAATATCACTACTGCAGTTGCTTCCTTACCATAAGGTGTTTATCAGTAAGAGTAGAAAAAGAAATTGAAAGTCTACTTTATCATCTTAATTGTATTCTATTCTTTTCGTTTTCATAATTGTTTCATATGGAGGTGGTTGTTATTCATGTTTTATGGCTACTTCATCAACAAGTACCGCTACTGCAAATTATAGCTTTTATGCACTTGGCCATTGGTGTCAATGATTTATTGCTAATGTAAGAAGTTTTGGTGGGACATTAAGCCGTGTATTCATGGGATATGAAAAATACGAATTTGGATTATTGATGAAATTGGATTATTGATTTTATTGAATTCTTCGTATTATGTTCATTACTGCATTTTACCCCGTGTAATCTATTTTATCGTGAGACTTTATTTGTTTGTTTATTTATTATTTTCTTTCGTTCTCTCATTTTTTCTTTTTTGGGTGGATACTTGAATTCAGTCGTCTGGATGTAACTTTATTTATTTTATTATTTTATTTTGAAAAGAAATATTTTTTACTTAAACTTTTCCAAGAAAACAAAGGTTTCTCATTGGGATAATATCATAAAGCTCCCATGCATTTAAGGTAACATCCCAAATTATTTGATTGGATGAAAGTAGTTGGAAACTTAGTTTGGCCATTAAGATTTAAAACTCCAGGAAAAGTCTTTTTCCTGGCGTGTGTGAAATTAGGCACCCTAAATACCTGAAGTTAAAATTACAAAATTAGAGTTCTGCAAAGATAGGGATTTATATGCCAAAATAAACCAAGATTGGCAATGAATTTGCCAAAACGCCTAAAGGTCATGGACCAACCATGCTACTAAGCCTGTGAAATATTGTAACCAGGCATAAGAGGACAGAAAATGTCATAATAGATCATAAACAA
>JXTC01000014.1:617069-685842 GCA_002914845.1 Trema orientale | reverse complement strand
AGAAAGGGAGGCTAAGATTACAAAGTAAGGTCAGCTGGTCAAGGAAATGGGATTGGTATCCTACAAGAGAGAACGCCACAAGGAAATGGCAATACCAGATGATTAATTATGAAACTTACCCATGTGATTATTAAGAAACATAAGAATGTAAAGAAACTTTTACGTTCAGATTGCATAAAGAAGATTACTGAACTTGATTTTGATGTCCATGTAACAAGGCCTACTAAGTATTAACAACATAGTCAAAAAAATTGTGTAGAAAATATTAGAACAAATAAATAAAACACAGTATAGATTCTCGATTATTGTCAAGCAACCATCGAGAACATCAAGAAAATTGAGAACTATCGAGAAACGGCCAAGAATTAGACATATTTAACAAAAAAAGGTACATAATTGAGAATTTATCGAGTATTATGGGGAATATTTTAGTCAAAATTGCTTGTTAATATTGTTCTAACTAGGAATGTTATTAAAATCTTGTGTTGTCATTGCTGTTGTTAGAATGCATTAATATTTCTAGTTTTTCTTTTGAAACAAGAGATGAATTTCATTATATCAGTTAACAACAATATAATTACAAATCTAATATAAAGATCATATTACAAATAATTCATATGAGTATACAATCAACTAACTGAACTCTTAGTAACTATTAAAGAGGAATAAACAATGCACAAAATATACATAAACTATTGGAGCTCCAAATCTTTGATGATGTAAAATCTTCCATACGTGCACATTAAAAGCTTCAGCTCTAGAAAAATATCACCAAAATTTACACAAAAATAATAAAAACAAACAAAACACATCTAAAATCTGAATGAACAAAATATCTATAAAACAACTACCTGCACATATATAAAGGGATTATTAAAACAAAAAATATTAAATAAAATCCATATTCAGAGAGGAGGGGGGAAAAAAGTTCCATAAGTTAGAGATTCAGGATAAACATTGCTTTTTAGACTGATTCGACAATCTCGAATACTTAGTTACAAATTTCTTTACACTAGACAAGAATGCCTAATTAATTGCATCGTCATAATTTTATTTGTCTTAGAAAAAAAACACTTCTAAAGAGGAATATAGATAGGAAGCGAATTTGAAGATCATATCCTTGGTCCTTTACATTGTTTTACTTACAATCAAGGACTTTAGACTCATGTTTTCTCCATCAATCAAGAATGTCAAACTGGTTTTTCATTCTTACGTTGTTTTGTTAGTTATTAATTAAGGTGTTGAATTTTATTTTTTCTTTATTTTTTACTTTTTTAAAATAAAATAATGCAGGAAACATACTTTGTTAATCTTTCGAGAACTATTATGATTTTGCTATTAAAACATATTACACCTTCAGAGTATCAGAGACGTTAATACATGAACGAAGATTTCCACTATTATATCCTTTTAGAACAACCCTCTACCAAATTCTTTGTCTATCCAAAAGTTTTGGTAATATTGAAGTGAGATAACTGCAAAAAAATACCCTGAAGTTTGTGTATTCTGCAATTTAAACCATGAAGTTTGGATTCTGCAAAATAATATCCTGAGATTAAGAATTTTTGAAAATTAATACCCTGAATAGATTTTTTGACCAATTTTAGGAACGAAAAAATAATAATATCCTCTATTAAAATTAGATTATTATTCACCTTAACTTTGAGGATATTATTGTATTTTATCAGTTAAAAATCAACACAGAGTATTAATTTTCAAAAATTCGTAATCTCAGGATATTATTTTACAGAATCCAAACTTCAGGGTTTAAATTACAGAACATCCAAACGTGAGTGTATTTTTTTATAATTATCCCTATTGAAGTTTTCCTCAAGTACAAATACAAATTGATCTACAGATGTTGCAGATCAATTTGTATTTGTACAAGTACAAAGTTTTGGTAATCCAAATACAAGTACAAAGTTTTCCTCAAGTTTCCCTCGTCTTTAAATTGATCTGCAAATGTTGCAGATGCCTTCAGTATTCTTGAAAATACAAAATAATTCACAATCTTTTGCAACCAAGTAGATCATTTATATCCCCCTCCTAAAAAAAAATTGATCATCACCATATTAATAAATTTATAGCCATAATATTTCTTCAGACAGAATCAATGGAAACAAAATATTTCAGTTGAAAGATCCACTCAATTATTTGGATTACTCAAATTTGGAAAATATCACAAGGGTGTCAAATTTCAATTGGTTGAACAGTTCTATGTGACAAATTCTAGATGAAAAACAAATAAGCATATTTAAGCTATATGGAAGAGAAAATTACATCCATGTAAACACATTGACCACACAACTATTTGTACAACAAAAAAGGTAAACAATTTAGAGAAATGTAAAATGCACTCTCTTTCTCACTCTCTTTTACACTCTCCAGTCTCACTGTCTGACACGTAGATTTTACTATCTAGTTTAATATTTTAATAATGCAACAAATCATAGTGAAATCCACGTATCAAGTAGTGAGATTAGGAGAGTGCAAAAGAGAGTGTTGCTAGCATTCCTCAACAATTTATCATTTCATATAAAAACTCTACCCTTTTTATCGCCACCTCAACCTGGTACCCTTTTTATATTAGACAAAACAGGCCATCTACTCCTATTGTTTTAAGCATGAATTCAATATTTTGACCATTTTCAAAGCGAGCTTATTTACTAGAAAGAACGCAACGAATTTACAACTACGCCATAGTGCTATAAGCATGTTTTGGACCAAGTACACAGTGAACTCAGCCTTGAGACGTATTGCATGCGAAGGATACCATTCATGTTTAGCATCTTTCAAATATCTTGTAGAGTTTTTCCAGTGAAGCAACCTGCAGAAAGCAAATGTTTTACGATATTTTCACTACTCCATAACAGAAGAGTGCCATTTTTACAACTAGAGTGCAAAAAAGAAAAATAACATCCATCCCAATCATTTAATGTTTAAATTGCAATAAGGACCAGTTTAAAGGCTAGTCAAAAACTCAACGCCCCAAATGTCTATACCAGAACCAGTTTTATAGATGCATTTAAGTATCCAATCAAATGTGTCTCCACTTTCAGAATTACAATTGTGTAGATATACTAGAAGTGATTTCTTTTTCCTACTCACGTTTCAATTCCAGAACAAACCACGACTTTGAGGCTCTTACTTTAAACTGGTCGGATGGGGAAACCCACGATTGAGACACTTATTCTTTATTTAATTTCCTTGGCGTCATCTTGTACTTCAAAGTTTGCATTAGAACTTCTATGGCTAAGAGAATAGTCTGGGTAGATTAGGATAAGATCCAGTTTCATAGTTTCAGGGAGAGAAACGTTATTCATATGCAACGTTCTATTTTACTGAGGAAAAAAAAGCTATAGGGATTTGTTTTGAACATCAGAACTGGACACTGGCCCAAAAAATAAGGCTCAAGGATCACACAAAGTCCGGCTCAAGCGTAGTCCACAAACATGCTCAATAGTTGTAAGGTGTACTTGCAAAAACAAGGGGAACCTTGGGCCACTCTTGGAAGAAGTTTGCTTTTCTTTGTTCTTTTCAAATATCTCTGCTTTCAGGCAAATCATAAACTCCACCAATTTAACCTCATAACTTATTAATCTACATGTAACTCAAATTAACCTCCTAAACCAGCTGACCTATTTAAGACATGAAAAAAGAAAAAACAAATAGGACATTTTTTTTTTAATAGGAACGCTGATCACAATTCTAAATTTAGAACACCTTTACCCCAAACAAGTGACTTAAGAACAGGATAGACCTTAGAAAGTTCAATATACCACATAGACGTAAAAAGAACCTTGAAACCACTAATCTTGTAGTTTCCTCGCGAAACACCATGGCACTCATAAATGATGAATGGAACATGACAGAGGATTAGCTCGTGGGGTGAATCTCCACCCCAGAATATACTGAGCTTTTTATTCATGGATAGCTTAAAACTCAACAACAGTAATCGATAAAGTACTTTCCGAAGAGAGAACTTACACGAACAAATGTTCCGTTTGTAGCCATCGAAGTTGGGGGCTTAAGAAAGAGTCTCATGGCTGGAAACAATATATGCTGGACTGACCATTCACGCTGGGCCCATGTAGTCTCTGCCTCCGAAAGTAATTCATGATCTATTTCAGTGTCTGTTATGACATTATCACCTGTGAAATAACATAAAAGAACCACCAAGATTACATAAAAGAGCTTACAGAGGCAAAAATGAAATAACAGAAAGCACCACATAAAAATGATCTTTACACTTGCAAACAATATAAATCCTTCCCATCTTAAATTGTATGAAGTTGTACAAGGGAAACTATTCGAAGCATAAGTTGATCTCAATACACACAGACAAACAGGAAAAGAAAAGACTGAGAAGCATTCAGAAAGAGATTTAAACTGTCACATGAGTAATATGCCTTCTAAACAAGCTTGTACGAAACACAGAAGGCGCTGCTTTTGTCTTTCACTCATGCCAAAAGACGTAACCAAAACTTCTGACTATCCTCGACAAATTTAATTTTATGTCCCACATAAAAATTTCTATGCATCATTAAGGAAGAACCATTAGGTTTTGATGCAACATTAAGTCAAGAACAACTACAAAATTCTTATATTGACGTAACTACCAATCAATGAGGCAAGGTATAAAACTGCATTTCTCAAAATCTACATCCCAATTTGCAAAGACCACGTCATGCAATAAGTTAAACTCAATTTGCCACAATTTACAGCCCTTGGACAGCACCCTTCCATCCTAAAAGTATTTTCATACCTATCTCTAATTTTCACTCAATCAAAAATACGTCTTAACAACTTCTGAACCATCAATTAGCTTTCGGAGCGCACCAATCAATTAGCCTTGAAGAAGATCAACTATGATATCGGAGCAGGTTGACCGTGTTGTTTTGGCAACCTGGGAGATTTAATACTCCAGCAGTGGCATCTAATCTTAGGAGTCAAGCTGCTTCCTAGCGGGATACTTATTTAAGAAATATTCAAGAATTTTCTTGTACAAAAATTTAATAAGTTAATATAATAGAATATCATAATATTGATTAAAAAAAATTAATAACACATCATAGTAGAGGACAAGGAAGTCCTCCAAGGGAACAAAATCTATAAGGAGAAAAGTACAATTCACACATCTTCCACCCTATGAAAATGCAAAAAACAGCATACCCAAAAACACTAGGAAAAAAAGCAATTATATCTTTCAAACAATATAATCTAACTATAGAGGATTGTGCAAGCAATTTCTTGTCACATTTATCAAGGGTTAGAAAGCTAATTTAGGAACAGCATTACAGAAGTTAGAGGGAGATTTCCATATCTTTCCCACTACAGTATCAGAAATTCTTTTGACATTATGCTGGAATCCTTGGTCCTTTGAATTTCTTTTCTTTTAGAAAGGACAATTTTGTAATGGAGAAAGAGAACCATTGTACAAATTAGACTCCTATAAAAACTAAAACAAGACAGAATATGCAGAATTTGTTCTTTTTCTTCTAATAAGAAACAAATGAAACATTAATAAACAACAAACCAATGCAAAAAGGAGAGCAAGAAGACCTCTCCAAACAAAAGACAGCAATCCATTAGGAAATAATGAATATAATTGCTTTAACATATGTACAATGTATATATATTAAGAGACTAATACAAAAACCTCTAAACCATCAACCAAAGATGCTAGAACCATTAGTTAGATAACAGATATTGACATTTCAGAAGGAAGTTAAGAAACAAAGCAACAAAAGGAAGCTCACAAAAACATGATTATAAATAATAAAAACAAACTAATTCAGGGATAAAAAGTTAAACATGTATCACCAGAAGGATTTTCTTTGTCTTTATGATTCTGGAAATGTCTATTCTTCTCATAAAATTTCAAACCATCACCAGAAGGGTTGGGCAACATAGGCGGATGCATAGCATAGAAGTTAGCAAGAGCGGCTGAAATTGCTTGAAAGCAATTTTTTTCATTCTCCCAATCCACCTAGAGAAATGAATAAATCATGTCTCAAAAACCAAATATGTGAAAATCATGTTAGAGTGAAAACATGGCAACAGGAGACAAACATAGAAGAACCTACGTCATTTCCCAAACAGAGTACAAATTCAGGGACACGATCCATGTCAGGTGTGTACTGGTCAAGTACAACTGGAAGCCTCGACAAATTCCCATGTGTGTCTATATGAATGCAAAAATACTCCTCTAGCATTTCAGCTTTCTGCTTCAACAGTTCTGTATTCATCTGGAGAATATAACTAAATATTATAAAAAAACTGACATAAAAAGAAGACAAATAATAATAAAAAATAAAAAAAGAATTTACATGGAATTTTATGGAGTTTCAATTATATGGGGAAAGACAATAGCATCTATATAATGGTTAAAAATAATGCAACAGTAGTTCCATAGAATTTCATAACATACTTTGATAAAACCTTTGTTTGGATAAGAGACTGAGAATCTTTACTAAAGAGCAATAAACAAAAGACTAGGCCGAGGACCATGGGTTCTCCACCCAGCTACAAGAAAACAAAAACAAACACATTGTTCCAGTTACAATAGATAGTAGAAGAAGGACAGTTCCTAAACTCTTCTGGTAGAAAAAACCCAAAGAACCTCAGAAATGAACTCTCTCCCACAGAAAACATTCATCCTGGACCTTGTCTTCAAAAACATGGGTTTTTAGATATATGAAACTTCATCAGTTTCCCTTTTATCTATACAAAATTTTAAGATACAAGACAACAACCTCAAAGAAATTTGCACCTGATGGAAAACTCCCGTAAAGGAAAATTTTCTAAGTTCTTATTCAATATTTAAGAGAGAGAAAAAAAGGGAGAGGAGAGAGATTTTGCCGTAATTTTGACTAGGGAAGTCTTTGCTAATAAAGAAGCTATTAATAGCATTTCTTAAACTGAAATGTTCAAAAGTAGGTACTTAAACGTGAAAAAAGTCCTCCATAGGACAAAGCACTGTTCCTCCATGGTCACTCTACTACCCCAGCAGAAAAGCTTGACTAAGTCAGACCCAATAAGCTCTACAAGATTATGATTATTATGCAAATTAAGGATTTTTAAATATTGTATTAATTACGGTTTGATATCCTAAAATTTGGGATTTTCTTAGTTATTGGTTTCTGCATTGTTTTCGGAAACTAAGTTATTGGTTTCTGCATTGTTTTTGGCATTATTTTAGTTTCCGTAATAGTGCAAAAACAAGGCCTGAATCAAAGTTCAATAGTGGTGTATTTCCTGCTTTTTGGATTGATTTAGTTCCCCAACTTGGGCAAATATACTGAAATTAACCCAAGTAAATAAATGGAAGACAGAAAGGTCTTAAATTTAACAACAGAGCTGTAGAAGGAATCAAGAAATCGTTTCCAGAAAAACGATGACAAACAAGAGGAAGAGAAAACATTACTTCTGCAATCTTCTCTTTCAAGTCATCGTTCTCCTCATACACTGGATCTAAATCCTCCTCTTTCAGTGCCAAGATAATCAACTCCTTCAATGATGCTGGATTACTTAGTTGCATAGCATTAAAATGTGCAAAACGGCGCAGAACTTGCTGATACATTAGCTCTTTGCTGTAGATGCATTAGAGATAAATTAAACCAGGTACAAAACCTATCACAAGCATAAAAATCATGTCTAGCATCTATCTTGACCAATAGCTAACACATGCAGGTCCTAAGCTGCATGCACCACGCAGAAACATACACATATGTATGCACACATATGCCACTATAAATACATATGTATAAATGCAAAAGTAAACACACATATACATAAGCCCATGTATAAACACATATACTTGAGCATTGATACAAAATATATAATAGTATAAGATATTCTTTGTCTTTATATCTTTTCAATGAACATATTTTATTTTTATTTTTCTTTTCTTTTCTCTTTTTTTTTTTTTT
Organism: Trema orientale; assembly: GCA_002914845.1. Classification (NCBI taxonomy): domain Eukaryota; kingdom Viridiplantae; phylum Streptophyta; class Magnoliopsida; order Rosales; family Cannabaceae; genus Trema; species Trema orientale. The sequence continues at coordinate 677,911 of JXTC01000014.1, read as the reverse complement.
TATTATTTTCCCCCTTTTTTCTCTCTTTTATTTTTTTTTTCTTTTTTTTTTTTTTTTTTTTTTTTTTTTTTGATAGGAAACAATAGAAATTTTATTGCAAAACAAAGGTTACATCAAGAACAGATGACAAGATATCATCTAAAAATGAAACAAAACTAAACAAAGAACTACATCCATATAGACCAATCTCTATAAAGATCAGAAAAAGATAAATCTTTAAAGAATCTAGTGTCATAGACCCACAAGGCAACCAAATATTTTACTTTCTCCCATATAGAGTTCAGATCCTCCTTAGCATCATCAAAAATTCTTTTATTCCTCTCTATACAAATTGACCAAAAAATTGCTATAACAGCCACATTCCATAGCTTTTTCCTCCTTTCTTTCTTGCTATTAATCCCAGAAGCATGAAGGAGAACATTCTAGCTATTCTTTGGCCAAACCCAATAGACCCTAAACTCAAGAAGCATTCTTGACCATAATGATGATGCTAAAGGATAGTGGATGAATAAATGATTCCGATCTTCATTGCTCTGCCCACACATAACACACCACCCAGGGGATAACGAAAAATAAGGTTTCCGCTTTTGAAGAACCTCATGTGTATTCAAATTGCCTAGAGCTAGTAACCAGCAAAACACTTTCACTTTTATAGGAGAACATGTTTTCCAAATAATGGACTAAGAAGGGAAATGAGTTTCATTCCTGATAATCTCTGAAAATAAAGATTTAGAAGAGAACACTCCTGAGCTGTCTAACTTCCACACCCTTTTGTCAAAAATCCCTTCATTCCCGTTAACCGATTCCAGCAACAAAGTAAGGATAGATATCTCCTCCAACTCTCTCTCATTTAGATTTCTAAAGAAGCGCATATCCCATGAGAATCTTCCAGCTATATTAGTTGTCTCATTTTGTCTGAGTGAAGAGATACTTGTATTCTTAGCCTCTATTATCCTGTACAACAACTGGAAACGCTCAGCCAACGTATGATCACCAATCCAAGGATTCTCCCAAAACCTGATTCTTCTACCATCTCCCAATTTCAGCTGGATATGTGAAAGAAATTCCTCAGAATAACTAGAAACAAATTTCCGAGGACTTCTAAAAGTAATTCTGGCCATTGCAATGTTGCCCACCCATTTGGACTTGGGCCATATTTACTACGTTTGACCCTACTCTAAAGAAAATTTTGTTCCAAAGGGAACCTCCAAAGCCATTTTGATATCAAAGCCTTGTTTCGATTTATGATATTGCCTAACCCCAATCCCCCAAACTCCTTAGATTGGCAAACACTACTCCACCCGACAAGGTGCTCACCACCCCAGTCATCATTACCTTCCTAGAAAAAATCTCATTCTCTTCTCGATATCATCCGCTACTCCTTTAGGGATCCGAAATAAAGAAAGGAAATAGGTTGGAAGAACTGCTAAAACAGATTGCACTAAGGTTAACCTACCCCCCCTAGAAACATACACTTTCTTCCAGCCATCAAATCTTTTACTCACTTTTGCTATAACTGGTTCCCAAAAATCGGCTCGCAAGGGGTTTCCGCCTAAAGGCAAGCCCAAATATTTAATGGGCCAACACTCCGCCAAACACCCAATAGAGATCGCTAGGGAGTTAATTAGACTCTCATCCAAATTAGTACCCAAAAGAATGCTTTTTTTTCATATTTATTTTCAGGCCTGATGCATAACAAAACACATCTAGCAAACAAACCAGATTGTTTAAGATAACCTCTTCCGGCTGAATAAAAATAAGGGTGTCATCTGCAAATTGAAGATATGAGACTTCAACTTTCTCTCTACCTATCACCAAGCCAGTAACCAATCCTCTCCTTTTAGCCAGCTCCACCAATCTATCCAACCCATCAGCCACTAAAGTGAATAGAAATGGAGACAACGGATCTCCTTGTCGTAGTCCCTTAGAACCCTTAAACTTTCCCCTTGGTTTACCATTAACCATGACTGAAAAAGTCACCGACAAGAGACATCCTCTAATCCAAGTTCTCCATTTACTGCCAAAATGCTTTTTTTTCCAGAACAAAATCTAGAAAGGACCACTTCACTAAGCCTTTTTTCAAAGTCGATCTTGAAAATCAATCCCTTTTTTCTCAACATTCAAATAATTAGAGTAATATTGGGGGTTATTTGGTATAAGGATATTAGCATAAGGAATAAGATACACTCAGCACAGAGAGAGTTCAATAAACAAGCAAGTAACAATATTTAAATTTTATTAATTGTCTGGTTCTATTGATTCATTTATTCAGATTTATTGCAATTAATTAGGTCATTGAATAAAAATTCAATGTAGTCACCAGGCCATAGTATATTGACCTTACATTTTTCACACGAATATACTAAACTTCAGGAATAAAACGTTTACTTATTTAATTTCTTTTTTCATATTTTTATGAAATTTAATTCAGTACTTCCTTCTGTTAAGAGCACTGGTGCTCTATTACATCTTTACTGAGAGTATCCTCTGCCAATATTTTCCCAAGATTTGCATTACAAATAAATCTGTTTGACATCCTTGTAGCCTTACCATAAAAAAGCCTATTCAACTAATTTTTTACTAACCAGGCAGTTAGGCACACCAAAATGCAATTGTAAATGGAACTTTCACACAAAAATTAAAATAACAATAAAATAGATAGAGAGAGAGAGAGAGAGAGAGAGAGAGAGAGAGAAGGAATACTGACAAAATCAGTCAGATAAGTTTGAGCACATCAATACCTCAAGTTCACTACATTTGCAAGATAGAGATGGGTGCCATGCTGAAGCAACGCAAAGACATCATCTGCCATTCCAACATATGTGCAGTGTCTTACTGTGTCCAGCAGACCTACAAAAATTTGTTGATGAACTTATGTCAACAAAGAGTATCTGCTAGACCTATGTGACATAAAATAACAAAGGCTTCAGTACATAGCAATGAAGCATTTGGTCAGAAACGTGCCAGAATGAATATTGGAATCGATCTCATCAATGAGCTCCTGAATGCTAGTAAGATCTGCAGTTTCCTTCGGGTTCCTTCTTTGTCTAACAGATGACCTGCAGTTGGTAATTTTTATGAATTGACAAAGGCAACAATGCACGTACAGCTACATGTTACAAAAATGTTCAGAAAATGGAACGCAAATAAAACCCAGTACTGAAAACAAACACACACATAAATGACACAGTATCTTGATAGAAAACTGATTCCAAGAATGAGCTTGATTTTTTGCAAAGAATAAGGCCTTTTTTGTTCTTTTACCCACAAAAGTTTGTTGTGTAGACGCAATGGAGAGAACCTGGATCATCTATTTTTGTAATGTAAAGTGGCATCCAAGCTTTGGAATAATCTGATTGGTTAGCTTAACATTGTCTGCAGAAAGCCAAGGATTGTTCTTGGTGGGATTTTTTAAGGTTAGTACAAGGCTCGCGATTCCATCATAAAATGTAAAAAGATTAGCTCAAGCCCTTCTAAACCTAGCGTCCTTCCCAAACACGTCAATTATTCTTGAAATGAAGAAAAGTTCCAGAGTTTTTAACTTTATTTTAGTACTTTTATTATAAAAATAAGGATAGCAATGGAAGTATTGACCATCTTTTAATACTGTTGTACGAACATAAATATGTTGTATCGGTCATTCTGTTGGTATGGGGAGCTGGTTTCTTTGGGAATATTCCTTTATAATGTAAATCTCTTTTCCTCATTAGTTTTCCAAGTTTAGGAGCTAGCAAGCCAAGATTATATGTAATTATTAGGTTTTCACTTATTACTGGTGTTGTGGTTGAAAAGTCTGTTTCCTTGGGAAATTTTTTTTTTCTTGGTCTTATTCCAATTATAGTAATGTTTATGATAATCTGATTCAATTGTGAGCTTTGTGACTTTAGATTGCTTTAATGGGCTTCTGGTCCTTTTCGGGATGTTGTGCCCATCTCTTTTTTTTTTTCGTTTTTTTCGGTATTCTAAAAAATTGTTATTCCTATAAATTAAATAAATAAAGATTGTATATCATCTGCCTAGGTGACATAACAATTGACATAACAATCCTACCTTACTGTAGTAAGACTAGAATTCCCTTCAACATGGTTATGAGGCTTGGTTTGCATGTAGGCATGCAACCTTCCGGCAGGATCTGATGAATCTGTTCTAACCATTTTATGCACTGGAACCTTCAGTTGTCTCGATCCTGTAAACATGAAAATCTTAGAACATCAAGAGTATGCAAAACTACAAAAAGTAGTGAGCAGCTTCATTTGTTTGGGTATGCCAAAGAGTAAAGCCAGGCAAGGCATGCAACTAAAACTAATGAAAGTACTTAAAATACCAGATGGTGACGGGCTGAAATCTGAATCCTTTTGTGAAACCACTTGACCTGATGAAGGTGGCTCAATTGTCTGTCATGTCCTCACGTGTAACCCAAAAGAGATACCAAGAAAGAAAGATAAGTTAGAGAAGAGGCATCATCTGAAAAACAGAGTGGAAGAGAAGGTGCAACTGCCCAATCAGAAGCACCAGCTCTTGCATTAGAGTATGAAGAAAAAACAAAGAAAAGAAAAGAAAAAGGAAAAAGCAACAACAGCAATAGCAATAGCAACAAAAACATGAAGAAACAAAATAAAATGGTACCAAAATCCATTCTTCTCTAATCTAAAGCTATGCTACACAAATTTCAAGTACAAAAAGGCCAATTTAGCAGTCAGGCCAAATAACTGATTGATCCTCATTCACAAATGTAATGTAATGATGTTACTCTTAGGCAAGCATTCGCTCATTAAACAGTACACGTTTCAGAAATGCAATTACATTACAGTAGGTCTAATCGTCTAAGTCTCATGCCAAGTAAGCGCATACATTTGATAGAGGCAAAAAATGATGATGATGATGATGAGGCTAAGAGGTCAAAAGTCCTCCAAGAAAAAAACTAAAAGATAAAAAGTAACCAGCAAGAGCAAAGGAACCAATAGAGACACTGCTCCCAAAACTAGAAACAGCTTTCCCCTAAAAAAGAATGATAATGCAAGATATTGTTCCAATTCAAATGCAGTATAAAAATTAAAATGTACATCCAGCAGGGAGCCCCATAAGAAGTCATTACAAATTTTTTTATAAGAAACAAGATTTGTATTCAACGTGGATAAGAAATCCACCTGAAAAACAAAAATTACAACGGAGGACGCCAATCCCTAACCATAATAGAAAAGCAAGAACTATTAAAATCCTTTACATCATGTAACCAGGTTGCTACCCAAAGGCTAACCCTACCCTATCCCACAACGATTCCAAACATTCGTCAAATCTTTCGAAAATCCTTCGATTTCTTTCAAGCTAGAGAGCTCAATAACCTGCTAAAACAACCACATTCCCAAGAATTCTTCCTCTTCTGTTAACATGAAACCCTTGACCTAATCCCATCAAATCAGAACAGGACCTAGGAACCAACCAACTCCTTCTCCATTCCTTCAAAACCTTACACCAACAATTTATAGAAAAGCTACAACGTAGAAACAAATGAGTTAAAGAATCACCGTCCTTTTTTGCAAAGAACACACCAATCCGGGGATAATGATTGGTATTGTCTTCTTTTCTGAGAATTCATTACAATGACTATTGAGAAAAATGTCATCTTTGTAAGAGTCTTCAAAAATTCTCAGTTTCTTTACGTCCATTGATTCCAATAACAAGCTGAGATCACAATCAATCAGATAGGTGTTATTTATGCAATCTAGGAGAGTGTTTCCTATCAGTTAAAATGATTTGTCTAAAATATTTTATTACTAGATATTTTGTTTGGCTTCACAAAAAGGCTTTTGAGTAGAGTAGTGTTTGGCTTCTTCATTTCTATTATAAAGAGGCTTTGGCTATGGAAAGTTCAGACTTGAGTAATAAATTAAACAGTATTGAATTTCCGCTTCTTGTTTCTCCCTACCTTCCCCTAATTCTTCAATTATTCTTCTGTTTCTCTCTTCCTCTACTTCCCTTACTCAGAAATTTCCTTTCTTAATCTATCTTCTTTCTTTCCTTCTACCCTTCTCACAAACTATACCTTATTTCCACTGAAGCCCTCAAAACTCCCATTCAACAAAGAAAAATTTGAATGAGTACTCACCCAGGAACCACATGATTCTTCTGTCAGGCAGCACTACAACTTAAGAATCACAGAGCAATGCACAAAAAAAAAAGGATCAATACAAAGCCAAGATTTGTCTCCCTTTGACACATGCGTTGTGAACTTGTGATAAAGACTGTCCTCTAAGACTCTTCTCAGTCTTAAATAGAGAACCTAGCCAAATCACACAACGATTCATCCCAAGCTAATGGTCCTGAAAAATCTGTACTTTTGAATCACCTTCATGGGTATTAAGCAAACAAAGTAGCATCATGAATGCTACAACCACGGAAAAAAAAAAAAAAAAAAAAAAAAAAAGAAACTCTATTCCTGTTTTATTTAAAAGTGACATAAATAAAAATAACATACAAACTTTAATAGATAAAACATGAGCTACGAACCTTCTATCTACAAATCACTTCTTGCAAAAAAACTAAAGTTATGAAGTCTGAGCTAAGACACATTGCAATATTACCTGTTCTTGAAATGTCCTGGTGTCATTGGAGTTCCTCAATTTTGACTCAACCACAGACTGTATCTTCTCAATGATAATTTCCTGATTCAGAAGGCTTACCTGCATATCCACGTATCAAATACAGTTTTTTAATATATGACCAAAGCAGTTATGGTATGAAAAACTTTGCTCAACTCCTTCAGTACCAAAAGCTAAAATAGGCATTTCGACATTATTATTCACATACTATCCTTGTGCATTCGGAAATATGACCACATTTCTAGTCAAGTCCATGCTTCCAGGAAGTACCCCTTTCTGCAGTCCATGAAACATGCACCAAATGGCGAAGAAGTATTTACCAATTACAAAATACTCGATGATTTGAGTTTTAAGCACATATAATATTTCACTTCAAAAGCTAGTGTGCTTGCAGTTTATCTCCCACTCCCTTTATAACATTAATCATAATATATACATACACACAAATGTAGAAAACTAGGAAAAAAGAATACCAAAGAAGAATAAATTTGCAAAAGCAATGAGAACAAGGGTGAGAAAAAAGGGGAGTGGAAAAAAGAAAGGGATAGGAAAATGAAGCAATGAAAAAGATGCTTATCAATCTCTATTAACTATAATCCCAAAGACTGAACTGACAAACAAATACAATAAGGCCTGATAATATAAGCAGTTCAAAACCAAACGAGTAAATAAAAGGAATACTTTGCAATTTAGTATGTACAGCCGTGACTCATTCTCTCAAGATGCCTTCCCCCCCGCGGAAAAGAAACAGAAATTTTATTATCAAGTTAAAGGTATATTACAGATCAGAGTGGTTAAATAACCAAATCAAAAACAAAACTACAACACCGGACCCCACTCCCTAGCCAATATAGAAAATGACTCATTCTCCCAAGAATTACAGTTACGAGAATAAAAAATTCAAAAATAAAAAACTGAAAGTTTATACCTCTCTTTTTGTTGGGTGAACATTCACATCCACATGCTCTGGTGGAAGTACAATTGACATATATATGAAGGGTTTTGATGCTTTCGGCAATGTCGCAGAATAAACAATTTCTAGAGCTCTTTTCAAAGCAGTCCATTCTACCAATCTGTCTGTGCTTTAAAACGAAAATTGGCATTAATTAAACAACTTCAGTAGAAGAAAACTTAGAGAGAAACCACAAAATTTTTGGTCCTCTAGAACTCACTATGACAATTTTCACAAGTACAATTTATCTCTTGACAGGGAAAGTTTGTAAGTTTTTGTAGGGACAATTATCAATTCGATGAGGTTATAATTATACTATCAGAAGACAACATAGCAAATAATATGAAACAGCTTAAAAAACATCAAAATTATAGCGACCTGAAAAAACAAACAGATACAGTGGTCAGGACCCCGTTTGTAACTTCAGGAGTGATAAACTTTAGCTCTAGATATTAAAACAATCATTAAGACACTAAAGGAGCCAGTACACCAACTGGATATTAAATTCAGTCATCTCAAGAAGGCATTCACTATTATAACAAATAAATTTAGTTTCACAGAATGGTAGCATCAGAAATAGATGTTAGACAACTCTCCTACATTTCTCTCCCCCCCGTTGGGAAAATACTAGAATAGTAGCACTAAATGAATGATACGTTTTTTCTTTTTTTAACAAGAAACATGGACAAATATTATTGATCAAGAGAAGAAAACACCAGAACAAATCTTATCAATGAAGTATACCATTAATAAAAAGGACCATTGTTATCTTCTTTGCGACAAAATTAAAATTGGAGATGAGTCCATCCATCTTAAAAGCTGAACTAGACGGATCATCGTCCGAAGCTTCTATCTTCATAAGATTTTGAGCTATTGACAGACCATAAACAGACCGAATAGCATCAATCCTTGAAGGTGTGCCAACAGAATGAACATCTGCTCTAGCAGCACCAAACTGATCATTTTATGGCAAGCAAAAAAAACTTTTAGTCATGTGCTCGTAAAAATCTCTAACCTTGCGAAAGAAAATGATAACTATAAGACAAACATAGGTGATCAGAATGGCAGCAACTTACCTTTCTACAAGAGAAACTAACATTTGTGTGATGAATGGCAAAGCGGCTTAACAAATCTACAATCTTTGAGTAATCATCAGCAGAATTTTGCAGTGTCTTCCTCCGAGCACTCATATTATAAAATAGATTTTCAACCTAATAAAACACTCAAACAAAATTACAAATAGGGAAACTAATCAGAACTTACGAAAAAAAATAGTGAACTCTTGGAAACCAAAAATAAAACTGCCAAAACAATAATAGTTTCATATATTTCAATTAATCACTAGCTTTCTCACAAACAAACTAAAAGCAAGAAAGCAAATAAGGACATTCAAAAACATTAGAAAAAGAAAAAATAATATGGATCGTTTTATAATGGTTATGTATGGAAGAAAAAAAATCAAATATTTTTCAAAAAGTGATGAAGAGGAAATTATAAATAATGTCGATATTGCGAAGACTTCTATTAGCTTCAAAACGGACTACTACTGAATTTTTTAGTTCTTACCATTATCTGAGTTCCTTTTACAGCAGCACATGCCTTGGGTTCATGCTCCATTACTCCATCTTTATAAGATACCCTAAAACCATGAAAGAGAACAAATATACTTACAACCCATTTCTCTCCTTTTATAAAGGAACATACAAGAAAATTGAACCTTTTTTTTTTCCTATCTCAAATCAACTTTTCAATTGTCGATCAATCATATTGTATCTATCAGAACCAACTACAGCCTTAGAATCAACCCTCAGAAAAAAGCATCGAGTCTGTGAGGTTGATTCTACCAATGCTACCAAGTTCTTAGCAGCAAATCAGATTAATTGACTAGAGTAATTTAGGGAAGGTTGACTAATCCATTGAAAATAATCGTAAAGGGAAAGGATTATTACAAGGAATCAAAACTCTAGTTATCCATTTTCCAATTAAAGTAGTATTCACCAAAAGCTGTTTCCTACGTAATCATATGAATGGATGGAAAAGGGAAAAAAAATTCCCTTATTCCCATTCCCTTTACGGTCCGTTAAAGATTAGTAAACATGGCCTTAAAAGCTAAAAAAGCAAGTAAATCACAATCGAATTTTAACATGGTTCGACCAAGACTAAGTCCGCGGGACCAATCTTCTTAACAAATTACAAAAAAAAAAAAAAAAAAAAATTACAACTTGAAACCAATTTGCCAAATACAAAGCTTAACAGAATCAAACAGGTAAGATGAAGCACCTGTAACCGTGCAACTGCCCTTTGGTAATGGTGGTAACAGTAACGTGTCCGACGTAGGTCATGCTCGCCAAAGCTTCTCCTCGAAACCCCATAGACTTTATGGACTGCAAATCCTCGAAAGTAGACAACTTCGAAGTGGTGTGCCTCTCGCACAGTATTGGCAAGTCCTCGTACTATAACAGCACCCGCATTTGACACAATCAGATTAGCAAAAAACAGTAATCATTTTCTGTTTGGATACCGAGAAAATTGACTGGAAAGGAAAACTAAACTAACGCTGAGACATCCCGGAGGAGAAAATGGGGAATATGAAAAGGCAATTGAAGAGAGAAAGAGGGAGAGAGAGAGAGAGAGTATAAAGACTGACGCGGATTCCATGGCCGTCATCAGAGACTTGTATGAGCTTGAGTCCACCGTCCTTAACGACGAGGTTTACAGAGGAAGAGTGGGCGTCGAGGCTGTTCTCGACGAGCTCTTTGACGGCGGAGACGGGGCGTTGGATGACCTCGCCGGCGGCGATTCGATTGACGACGGACTCGTCTAAACGGCGGATATTGGGAGGCTCTTTCGAGACTCGCTCTTCGTGCACTTGCACCACCTCCATTGCATCTTCTTCCATTGGAGGTTTTTTGCGAGAGCTGGTTTTGCTCAGTGCCTCTCTGCAACACTCGATTGTCTTTTTTGTTTGTTAGGGCCACCTCCCGCGCGCACTCCCAGCTTCCGAGGCTTTAAACGTTGTAACCTGAAAGCGCCAAATTCGTAGGGTCCGTCCTCAGTAGTGGTTAATGGTATCAACAATTTGAGGATTGTTACAGCCCAATTATAATTTTAGTTGGACTATTTAAATTACGGGCGCGTCTACGTAGGATTTGTCTATTCACCGTTAGATGGGAATCTGTATATAAATAGATTCTCCACAGATTCTCGTTATTCTCCACAGATTCTCATCCAACGATAATTAAGATATGGTCCTACGTAGGGACGCCCCTACCATAACCATCCCCTTTAAATTACGGCCCACTGCAAAGCAAAACACACCTGACAGATACATTGTAGCATATGAAGACTGAAAATAAATTTAAAAATGAATTTGAAAGATAATTTGAAAATTTCAAGATAAAAATAAATAATAAAAAATTTTCTCTAAATTTATAGTTCCAAAAATTCTAAAAAATACAAATATTATATCTCTTTTTTTCTAAATCATTTTGTTTAATTTTTTTTTCCTTTAAATACATTTTTAGATGCTATAACATGTTCCTCATATGTAATTTTTTGTCATAAATATAACAGTAGACTACAATTTAGATAGCTTATAGATCAAATTACTTCAAATCAGAAAATTCAGAGTCATAATTACCATATTTAAAACTTTGATGATCAAATTACCACTATTTGTATTGCCCGGGATTTTTTTTTTTATAATAAAAAAGGCGGATGAGATCCCGACGGCGGGTCACTTCACAGAGCTACCCCTATTCGGTTGGGCTCCCAAGGGCGACGTGGGGGCTCGAACCCTTGACCTCACCCTCCCTAAGTAAGAGAAAGCTTTAAGGTAGAGCGCTTTGCCACTTTGACCACCTTTAGGAGTTGACTGGGACCATTTATGCCACAAACACTTTCCAATTATCATCTCATCCTGAATTTTGAGCAATGATATTAGCTCAAAAGATGGTAAAATTGATTAAAATCAACTCAACACAAGAGAATTGACAGGGTACAAGTTGATTAAAATCATCTCATCCTAAAGTCCAATCATAATACAATATTTGCTTTCTTAACCATTTTTTTAAGATACGTGTACAAATTAATCGATCAACCAACAAATAACGAAAATGAAATGAGCCGTGCTTCTCAATATGCAATCCAAAACCTTCCTATTTCCTGTAAACTTCTCGTTCTGAATTAAAAAGAAACCAAAAAAAAAAAAAGAGAGAGAAATTCTATAATAAACTATGTTAAATATTAATTATGCCCTTTTAATTTTAAGAAACTATAAATAGATATATCATAACCCATATTTTCAACGTCACCAAAATTGCTCCGAAAAAATGAGTTCACAGTTAATTTTATTAAATTAGATCAACTTTGGGTGGTTTTCGTATTAAATAGCCATAAAATAAACAAGTGGCCGGCCAGGGCCAGTTAGGGGTTTACACAAGGTCAACGAAGTCAACCTTTTGCGTCTGGACTTGTAGAAAATGATGATGATGTATAGAGCAGAGTCGAAAACAATGTTGGAAGATTCGTCTCCTTAGTTAATGGACAAAAGGGTCGTCTCCTTGGAAACCACGGAGGTCTAGGAGACTCATTTGCTGTTGTTCCAAAACCTGATCCCGGTCTCATATTTACCCAGCAAGTATTCTTTGCTTATTTGAGATCTTTTTCACTTTCATCAACTTAGTTGGTATTGTCTATTGGTCAACGATTGTTGGTATGAGCTTATTAATCTCTTTTTCTGGTCCAGCCCTATACACTTCTTGAGTTAAAGTCCTTAAAAATTTGATGATGGGAATCGGATTACTTTCACTCTGCTTTTTCATTTTTGTGCTCTTGTATTTATTTGTTTATGTAATTTTGTTCCAAAGGGTCAATTGGGTTTTTGGGAGTTGATATGTCTTAGCAACCATGTGCAGTTTCTCTATGGTTGTTGTGCATTAGAGTTTGATAGTTATTGTTATTATCATTTTCTTTTCAAGAAAACGCAAAAATATATTATATTAAGAGAAGAATTCTATGTTGTGAAGTATTAGGTTATTGTTACAATATTGCCAAAAGCTAGGTAAAAAAAATAAAATGTAACAAATAATTTGAATCTTCATAGAAATATGAAATGCATCTGATCACTGAATTTGTTTGTTTGCTTGGCTTTGATAACTTATTGGGTATGTTAAATTCTTCCTCTTGTAGATGAAAGACCTCGTATTTCGATTCTTTAGGGTATAACAATTTCAATGTTCTGTTCCTTCTTGAACCATGTTTTTGACATAATGTTAAGGTTCGATTCTTAGTGGTTTTGCTAGCATTAATGATGCATCCTCTGTCTTATGATTTACCGTCAAGGCTTTTTATGCATCTTTTAACCGTACTAAGACACTTTAGCGTTTGTTTGACACGTCTAGATAAAATATGGCCTTTTCTATGGTGTTTTATTTTACAACACTAGGTAATAATCACCAGAAATTACATTCAATTAATCTCCATGTGTCAAAGTGAAAGCCAAGCGAATAGTTTATGTCATTTATTTATATTTTTGTTAGCAAAAATGTGAGTTCTGTTCTAGTATTTTCTCCGATTGATCCATTCATATCTTTCATGCAGACCTTCTGTCTCTATTCCTTATTTCTTCCATGTTGAAAGCTATTGACGTCAATAAGATAGTTGAGGTTAAAGATTTTTTCTTCTTTGGGAAATGACTATATATGCTAATGTTTAGTTGTTTTCTCATAGTCGAGCTTCCTTTAATTTGCATGACATAAACATTTTCTGATAATGACATGACTTCTTATTGTAAGCTGTGAGAATCATATGTTAGTGTCCCAACTTGGTCAATTATTGAGCTTGTAAGCTTTACCTATAACCGAATCATGTACATATATTCTCCTGTTTTAAAGACAAATTTTATTGACAGAACTTAAATGGAACACAAGAACAACTTTTGCCTGACTGATAATTTTTTCTCTATTTTTCTGAAAATTATTTCCCTAAATTTCTAAGTAGCTTGAAGGAAAGTCCCAGTGATCCAACTCTCAGGTCTCTCACTCTTGTGGGGTCAAAGAAATTTGCAGAAAAAATTTCTCAGAGTAAACAATGTATAAACTTGTGACAAAGTTCATTCTATGATTCTCTCTGTCCAATCTTTCAGACATAAATTTTGCATAACTCCTTCAACATCACCTGCACCTTATATACTCCATTTGAATAATTTTCTCCCCATTAACTTTCAAAGTGATCAAATGTTGTGTTTCTTAAGCCAACTTCCCTACTTCTCCTATTTAGTGTTTTCGTGTTGCAATAACATGGATAAAAAGGTGGAAATTCTGAGTCAGTTTCATTTTTTTTGTAGAAGATATGGCAAGCTTATTAAGATCAGTGAAAGAAAGAGCATACGTAAAAAAGACAGAGGAAGAGAAAAGAAAGCAACAAGAGACTGATCTAGTTCCTTATCTTCATAAAGATTGTGTGTCAAATATTCTTGTACGACTTCCTCTTGATGCACTTCAAAGGTCAAGGTTTGTTTGTAAGCCTTGGTATAATATAATTAATAACACCAAATTCATTGCTGCACATCTTCGCCGCTCTGAATCTGTTTTGATCTTTATATCTGCACACCGTATAGAAACATCGTATCATTTTACCATGGTTCCCATACTTTCTGAGAAGCCTAATGTTGTTTCTGTTGAGGCAAGACTTAATCAGTCGAATTCTGCCTTTTTTCTGGAGCAGCCATTGGTTAATGCAGCTTCGAAGTTTTCAATCCAATTCTTGGAGTTTAAAGATGGAAAAAGTCTGATAGGAGAGTACAATATAAGCTGTTTAGGCAACATTAGAGCTACCTGCAATGGTCTAATTCTGCTTGAAAATAAAATGAAGAAAGGAGGACTGATACTCATGAATCCAGTGACTAGAAAGCTGATGCCTCTTCCACTTGGTACTCTTTCTTCTAAACATAATGAATCTTATGGTTTTGCCTTTAGCAGTGTTACCGGTGACTACAGAGTTGTGCACCTGTTTAGGGATGAATTGGGATACATCAATTGTGAGATTCTCAACATTGGAAAGAGATCATGGAGAGAGATTAATGGACCTTCTTTCGGACTCCTTGGCTGGTTTGGATACGATCCTTTATATGCAATCGGAGCTCTACATTGGATTCCTCAGGTTGACCGTAGTGATTACATAGTGTCACTGGAGGTGGACAAGGAAAAGTTCCACAAAATAGAACTTCCGAAAAGTAGCAGAATTTATGATCGGATTGTTGAGGTGAGTGGCTTCTTAGGTTTTGTAACTCATAACGAAGCTAATCAAATAGACGTGTGGATCTTGAAAGGTTTATTCAGTGATGTCTGGATAAAGCAACATAGTATAACTTCAGGTTGCATTTTAGACATGGTTCCCCTTTTTATTTTAAGAATCAAAGGAGATATGGTTTTCAAGAGAGATGAAGATGGCTCATTTTATATTTATAATTTCAAACTCCAAGAGATGACGAAGGTTGAGACGGTAAAGGGATGTGTCCCTTTGACGACTTTGTACCTGCCGCACGTCAACAGTCTTATCTCTTGGTGCAGCACCAATGAAACACGGGACATGTGAGATTCGCTTTTGTGCTGCCTGGGGTATGTTTTTTGTAAATGTTTCTGAAATGTCATGGTATGTATATAGTTGTCTATATAAAAAGTTGGGCTTTCTCCGTTCTTTATTTTGCTTGTATGCATTTTTTTTTTTCATCTACCATCTTTGCTATCAAGTTGTGCGTGTATGCAAATAGTAATTTGAATAAATAAGTTATCTCTCAATTGGAACTGAGCAACAATTGATGGTTTATTTTATTTTAGTTTAGTTTCTAATGTGTTATTTACTTATTTATTTAAAGAGTTGGAATAGAAAAGTCCTTAAATAAAAGGAAACTGGATTCATGGGTGTGGGGAACTAGATTGTAACATGGGTGAAGTGTCATGGCATTGTACTCATACTCTGCTTCTTACTTGCCTTGTGTCAAAAGCCTTGCTTCTTGCAGTAGCACTAAACGAATGCACAGACATGAGAATTGATGATTGCTTTCTGCGTACTATAACATTTGTGAAGCGTAAGTTGGAACCTCTTTGTTTTCTATTTGTCCTGTATGCTTTTTCAGGTACCATCTATGAGTTTGTATGTGTGTGTTTATAATATGTATATATATACATGTTTGTATGTTACTTGGTTAATGAGAAAAGTCCAAAATAAATAATCTCAGGTGCAAGGAATTACAGAACTAAATTATACATGGGTCTTTAGGCAGCTTTTTTAAAAAGGCTATTATTACATGTATCAAAAAGAAAACAGAGGAACTAACTCTTGCATCTGTTATGGCATGTATGAGAACAAAAAGGTATACATTGATAAGAGTTTAGGGGACACATTCAACTAAGCCTTTTGAACTGCCAGGGGCCATTAGTTTTACTTCAATTTAGCAGCAAAACAACAATATCAGATTCAGATTTCTCCACATACCAGACTATCGTTTGAAGACACCACAGATGATAAGCCTCTGTTTACGAATCGGTAATAGAAAATCATAATGAAAAAGGAAAATAACTGAAATGGAGAGTAATAAAAATGAAATTAAATATTGCATTCAAATGTTTATTAATTGGAATAAAACCAATCTGTACTTGTTTTTAGTCTTTCTTTTTTTTCTGTTTACTAAATTCATTTATAGGTTGGCAAAACATCCTTGTGTATAAATTTTATTCTCTTTTGGCCCGAAGTTCATGCCAGTATATGAGTAATTATGTAGTGCATTACCAGAATTGATTACCGATTTTGCTAGTTTACACATCAAAGAGAGAGAGTTATCTTCTTTATTCTTAGTCCTAATGAGCATGTTTGGAAATCCGGACTATGGGGAATTGGGATTAAAAAAGATATTCCCATCTTTTGCTTTGGAATGAAATAATCCTATCCTAATTTAGTCCCATTAGAAGCGGATTACATGATCTCATTCAGAACTTGGAATTGGGCTTCAATGATGTTTTTCTCACGCATTCTTCACCCTACCTGAATTGATCGAAGATCTCTGGTAAACTTTTCTTCCTTTTTGAAACCTACTTTCGTTCCTTATCTAGAGAGATTCATCTAATTTGCTTCTGCTTAAGTTTAGTTATATTGATTTCTTGAATTTGGGGTTTTGTTGGAATATGATGAGATGATGAATGTGGGGCCAGCTTGCTTTATGTCTTTTTAATTAGTATTATTGTTAATGTTGTTATTATTGTTATTATTTGAGTTTGATCAACACATGGCATAAGCAAGTGTAGTTGATTACTCCATCAAGAAAAGGAAAAAGAACAAAGAAAAGAAAAAGAGCTTAATTAGCTGGAGAGAGTATTCAAGAAAGGGTAGAATGATATTTGAGTAGTTCAGGTAATAGAATTTGGAGGCATTGTTACAGTTGGTAGCTATTGGATGGTGATTGGAGAGGTTTGTCTTCTGTCATGCAAACAGTACATTTGAGAAAATACTTTCAAAGGGTCGATACTAATATCGGTTGTGTCGATACTAATATCGGTTGTTGGCTTCTTTATTGTCAGTCTGTTCAACACTTCTAGCTTCGTCATTGGGCTGATTCTTTAATTGAAAACTTTTGTGTCTGAGATTTATTACTTCAGCCTATGATTTATTGATTGCTGAAAAAACAAAAATTTATGCTTGGTTTCATGGGAAAGGGGAAAATGTTTCAAGTGAATCACTCGAGGCTGCTCAAATTGTTGCAACAATATGGTTACAAGGCTTCCATTTGCAGGTTACCCTTTCAATGTCCTGGGTATCGTTAGTACTTTATTAATAGCACTTTGTTTAGTGCTGACTTGTATCTCCCAAGTTGAATTTCTAATGTTCTACTATTAGCTTTTTCTCTAGTTCAATTCTTCATGCTTATTGTTTGTGTTTTTCCTCTTGAACTGACCCTGCTCCATAATATTTCTTTCTGGTGAGTCGGTGTAGATTTTGGTTTTTTCAGATTAGAGGAAGTTAGTATAAGAGTAGCATTTCATTGTTTTACTATACGTTGATCTTTTGCTATGATTGTAGCCCAGAATCTAAATAAACGAAAGTGTTCCAAACGATATACTCTCGGAATTGGAGCTGCCTGAGCCAGCGCCATTGTCCATGTTTCTGCCAAGTGAGCATTAATTTTATTGATTTAGTGATTCATAATTGTTCAGTCTACCACTTATTACTGTTACATATACTTGTGAAAAATGAGTTATGTCAGATTTGCATTGAGCTGCAAGACTTTCAGGGGATTCACTAAGTTTAGCAGCAATGACTAAGTAAAGGTCCACTCTCTCTAACAGTGATGAGTTGGAATATTGCCGATACGCATAGTTGAGTACTCACAGTAGAGAAAGACAGGCTAATTGGATTTTCAGGGGTCACTAAGTTTAGCAGCAATGACTAAGTAAAGGTCCACTCTCTCTAACAGTGATGAGTTGGAATATTGCCGATACGCATAGTTGAGTACTCACAGTAGAGAAAGACAGGCTAATTGGATTTTCAGGGGTGTGGGAGAAGGCAGAATACTAAATTCTTCCTGATGGTGTCAATTCTAAGGTTTGTTTCTGTCAAAATAGCTGTTTATCTGCTTATGCTATATTTTGAGTATGCTTTACAATACAAAATAGATGATTCAGTTGGTTTTTTATTTGCTTTTTTATCAAGCAGATACTTTGGCTGCATGATAATAGAAATTATTGAATTTAGAATTTGAATAATCGTGCCTATCCTTTTCTTTTCCTAACATAAAAGTCTTGAGCTAAAGATGATTTATTTGTCTTGCAGCTTCTAGGATGCCATGGACCTTTGGCTAATCATCAACCTGGAGAGCATTCTACTTGATACTGCTTAAGAATATTTTGCCATCTAGAATGATTTCTTTCAGTCTGGTCGGATAATTTCACACTGGTACATTAAGTGTACTATGTTAAAATTAGTATAGTCGGATAAACAGAGGTCATAAAGGCATGGTCCAAGAGAAGGAGATACTTAAATGAATGAATCGTGTCGAAGATATTTCTATTTTTATTATGTTTCAATCATACTATGAAACTTTACCTTGTTATTCCTTCTATAAATGGTTTTGGTAACATATGCAGATCTTTACAGCCTCAACCAAGGGAGAAAGCTGAAAAAGAGGGATATGAAAAATGTATTGTGAAAACAAGTTTCAAGGCTACCGAAAAGGCTTTAGCAGAAAATGAAGCCGTAAAATGCTTGACAACTAAAGAGGAAAAAAATAATTTATTGTCTCAAATTGTACCATAACGGCATAACGATTGGGAAAAAACTAGTTTACAGCGCAAACAAGGTAATACACTCTCTTACTTGCTTTGGGCAACAATGCTAGAACTTTTGTTGTTCATCTTAGACAACCTGTGATTCTGACATGCCGAGTAATTTCTAATTCTCTTGTTACATAGAACACTCTTGAGGAGTTGTATTCTGCTGTATATGTTGCCTAATCATGATGAGAAGATTCATCTGATCATAAACATTTTCCACCCGCAAGTTCTTCAACCATCTGTACTTCCGAGGCGAAACACAAGGTTCTTAAAATGACATATTTTGTCTAGCTATACCAAATATCTAATCTTGTAATTGGATTGACTGACCAATGAAATCGTTTTGTCAACATGCTTCTGTGACTTCTTGTAGAGTTGTCTGCTCTAATTTAAAAGTTAGTCTGCAGCTTTCCAAATTATTGGGATATCAATACATGATTTTAATTATGATCAGTAAGATTTGAAGCATGTTTCCTCTAGAAACTATTTGATATGTTTCTAGCTACTCTGTGAGATTGTTTCTGTTTGGTTGAAACTGTAGGTCCTAATTTGTCCAGTTTCACGTGAATGAATTCTTGGCATCTTTTAAGGCCTAAGTTCATGGGAAATAATCTACAATGATATGCACATCAATTTAAACAAAACAAAACAAATTCTACACAAGTTTTTCATTCGGTTGTTAAAAAGTCGGTTTCCACCTCAAAAAAAAAAAAAAAAATGTCGTTTTTAAAAGTGGACCGTTCTTTTAAAGCCGATTATCTTAGAAATTATTTTAGAACTGGACTTTTAAAGCTAGTTATTCAACCGGACTTTTTAAATGCCTGAATAGAAGCCGATATTAGAGCCGACTACAAAAACAAAGTTTGTTTTTTACCCACTTCTATTACTGTTCTTTTACTAGTGATTACCTGTGATGGATGGACCTTGCAGCCATTTCGGGCTTCTCACATTTTTCTCTATAGTTTGTTTTTTTTCCCTTTTTCTTGGTAAGAAACGTACTTTTTTTTTGAATAAAAAGAAACATACTATTATTGTTGATATATAAAAGAAATAGATACATACATACATATAGCAGTTCAGGTGGATAAGATATGCACAACGAACTAGAAACAAACATTACACAAGCGAATCCCATCCCCTTAAAAAATTAGGAAACAATAAACTTCATGTTTATCTTATTTAAGTTTATCTCATTTAAGATATTTACATTTAAAAAAAAAAAATCCCAAATCCTACTCAGTTCTTTATCCAACCCTATACGTAATTCTGATTTATTATTTTTTTCAGTATATGTAGGGTGCCGCGGCCCGTAGCTGTGTGGCGCTTCTTCTGTTTTTCTGGCACTACGGTGTCGCAGTGCTAGACACTAGACCGGGAAAAAAAGAAAAATCGACTTTAATGGAAAAAGATGATCGTCTTAAAACCTATAGACGATATTTTCTTCTTATTGTATGATATCTAATGACTCGCTTAATCTGAATCCTAACTGCAATCATAGAAAAAGCCATAGATTCAAGCAAGTACGTGCAAAAAATTCTTCCAAAAAACACTGAATAGAAGAAAAATCAATTATTCACAAAGAAGAAAAAGAATTTCTCAATAATTCAGGATATAGCATTTTCTGTCTTAGGGTTAGTAGTCTTCTAAGTCTGAAATATTGGATTGTATGAGAGAATTCTATTTCAATTAGTGATCAGATTTGAGAGAAGACAATACTTAATGTTTAGACTAGGGACCATAACCATATTTATATACTTAGCGATAGGGAAGGTTTCATTTTGTTATCGACCCATCATAAATAATAAAAGAAAGGGGCTTTTTAGCCAAATGAGCAAATTATGGATCATAGTTTGTAAGATGGCCGTTTTCAAATATTGTTAAACAATGGCTGAATTTTAGAAATTATTTAAAAAATAACCGTTTTTCATATTTAGTATGTCAAAATATATTGAATCATTTTTTAAAAATTGATTTTTTTTTTAAAAATTGATTTACTTTTTCAAAAATTGATTTACTTTATCAAAAATAGATCAATTAAAAAATAGCTATTTATCAAAATAAAATTATAAAATAGTCATTTATTAAATAGATATGAAAAACAACCCTTTTTTAAATTGATATTAAAAAAATGCCATTTCTTATAAATACTCGAAGATAAAACATTGATTTGGGTTTCTACATACGAGGCCCATACCATAAATTATTAAGATGTTAATAGCCGAATAACCTAATTAACTTAACAGATCTCTTTTAAGGGCTAAACTTTGTTTGTGGGGAAATTAGGCCTTTTATGATATTTTTTAGAGAAAAAAAATGAAAAATATGGTGGCCTGCCATGAATTTTATTAGATAAATACTATTTTTAAAAATAGTAACTAGTTATTGATAACTAGTAATCATTTTAAAAATGATACTTTTCTAATAAAAAGATACAAAAATTGAAAAAAAAAAAAAAAAAAAAAAAAAAAAACTGACCTCCATATTTTGTAATTCTTCTGAATTTTTATAGGTAAAAGTGTTAGAAACTCTGTTTTGCACAATAAAATGTTAATATATAGGCCCATATTATGAAATTCCCAACAAGGCGTTGTTGTGATTGATTCATAGTGATTGTCACATGCTGAATGTTAGCAAGTGCGGCCTCTAGGCATTTTTTATGCTGTTTGATTATTTCTCCAGTTGCTTGAACTAGATTAGCAACATGTGCGACCTGAAGCTGGGTGGTTTGCTGCTTTTTTTGATTCTGGTTCTGATTTCCTCCACTCGGATTATAACCAATGATGCAACTGCAACGCATCGATGTGTCTACTTGATCGTTGTTTCTTGTGTTCGCCATTAAAGCTGAATTCCGAGGACTTTTTGCTGGAATAGTCCTCCTTCTAGCACCAATTCTTTACGGAGATTTTGTCAGCTAGTTAATCGTGATAAAAAATTATGAATAAAGTGCATAAGAACAATAAAGCAGTAAAAGACAGAAATTTTACGTGGTTCAAACCTAAGAAAGTGGCCTACAATAAAGCAGTAAAAAACAGAAATTTTACATGATTCGGACCTAAAAAAGTGGCCTACGTCCACTATATATTGTTTTTACTATTTGAGAGAGACTACAAGAGAGGTTCTGAATATCAAGATGAAAACTCTTAGGAGATATTTTAGCGTGATGGTTGTGTTTGTAATGGATTAGTGTGTTGAATAATAAGACTGAGTTACTGAGCTCTTTTTATATAGGTGAAGATGGCTCAAGTTTCTTAATTTTGCGAATGAGAAACAATATAATAAAAATTACAATTTTGGGTAACTATAAGAAAGTAATTATCCACTAAGATAGACTATTAGGCCTCATTGCTTATTAGTCACTTATTTTAAGCCTTTTTCTGAAAATTTAGCCGCCTAATTTGTTAAAGATTCTTCTAGATGCTCTTGCCAGATTGCATATTATATGTCTAATATACGAGCTGAAGCCTTGCATAGTCAAATCTTTCATTTATAACTCGATATGCCAATAATGCGATGTATGCCTTCTTTTTTTTCCTCCGATTTGGGATTGCACAACAGTAAAGTAACATAAACTTTTCCTTTCTTGATATTGTTAATACATGAGTATAGAAACAACAGTACAAACAAAATTAAGAAGGCAACTTTCCACAATTCATTTTCTTTTTTGGTTCTCTCTACAAATAAAACCCATTCTAGAGATCACGGTCAAAGAGCGAGTCGACAATAATATCTAGAAGAAGACAGATTCTGGTGGGAAGGTCAATATTCACCACCCAAATCCAACCCGTAATTGATCTACTTGGTTGTAAATGATCTCTCGGACGAATTTTGTTAGTATACTAAAAACTAGACTTGAGAGTATACCATTTGAATTTCCTATGTTTAGCGCCAGCTCGGGATTAAGATAAATAAATATAAAAGTCAATCCCATATTAATCACATACTCACAGTCCTATGAGAGAGGAGGGTCCAACTTTAAAAGAATTTTTTAGAAATCATTTAGCATTTCAGTTAGATTAAAAGAAATTTCGTATTTGGAAAGTTTAATATGTTAAAGATAATTTACAATATATTCTTAAATTTGTAGAATAATAGCCTAAATCAAATTAATTCCACATCAATATATAATAATTTTTTATATAAACAGATTCCTCAAGGAAATATCATTAATCGAAGCAAAAAACTTCAAATTACAATACAAGTATAAGAATTACAATTTCAAACTCCTCAAAGAAATGAGATGAAAAATGGATCACAAAGAACAAATACGTGAGTTACCCTAATTCTTTAATATAAAAGGGTAACGAGGACCACTAGCAATCTATTGCCTTCAACTATTGCTCCGACTGCATTCTTGGCGGGGTAGACTATATGAGGCTAGCAGTACTAATAGAGATACATACCCGTGGAAAAGAAAAGAAAACAAAAATTAACTGGCCACTAAACAGATCTAGATCTGAGAAAAAATCTCAGATTTAAGATCTGGACCAAACTAAAATCCACATAAAAAGTGGTACTACAAACTAAATCTAGATCTGAATTTAATAAAATTGAAAAAAAAAAAAAAACAAAGAGGAGGAGAAAGAAGATGGTAAGGAAAAGGGGCCGGAGAAGGAGAAGGGAAGACCCTCCCTCCTGCCTCTAAGTGGGGCAACAATAATTTTTTTGTTAGAAGGAGATGTATGTAGAAAGAGGCTAAAGTTTTTTAAGTTTCGAGAATATCAGTGTATTATATTAATTAGCTTAATTCTATCCATTTCAATCCAAACAATAATTCTATACAATCTCCATCGTAAAATAAATACACCCTCCAAGTACTAGTAGCTAGCCACATGATTTACTTTATGAGTGTCAGGATCGTCGTTTCTTAGACTATGACAATTCACAAAAAGTTTTCACGACAATTTCTACGTACGACACCGCAAGAGTTACGCGAGATATTTTGCATTAGTAATTTAGCCTAAGATATATATATATAGTTGCCAATATCTATACATCTATAACAAGCGCGGATGAGCCCCTTTTTTTTTTTTTTTTATTTACTTCAACCTCAAATGAATCTAAGCCATCCATCTAAATGAATCTCAGTCATCCACCTATCTATAAAACGTAATATATATATATGCAATAATTCGTATAAGAAGAAAACTCTATTCTAAACTTTAGGGATGGAAGGAAATCTAAAATACGTGGGTTTCATATGGACGACCAAATTATATGTAGGAGAGTACATTTCTACGAAGTAGAAGAATGGCCTTACTTATGCTCAGTACCATTACACATGGCGGCCTTACTTATGCTCAGTACCATTACACATGGCGACTATTTTGTATTGCGACTATTATTAAAAAAAATATGTGCGCATTTTCTTTTATATTTATTTTAACCAGAAGAGGATTCAAACTTGGGATTTCCACATCACGACCTGGGAGGAGACCTGGTAATCCTAAGAACTATTGGACCGAGCAATGAATTTACTTGGGAACAATTCATGAAATGTCAGTAATTAAATTCTCTTCTCTATTTATAAATTTTATATGAACTTCACTAATTTGTGTCACGGAATTATCTCTAAGCTCTTCTAAAATTTATCACAAGTATTCTAAATGAAGGGAAAATTTGAATTTCGTAAATAATGTTTGTATCAGTTAGTCCTTATACTACTTGTATCAAATTAAAATGCTTCTCTAATGTACAGTTCCAGCAGCCCAAAGTTGAAGATTGTTTTCAATAGTTTAGGAACAAACAGAAAATTAATTCTTTTTCAAATTAGCGACCTGACAATATTTTGTGAGAATTATTATTTATGTGGACTAACACAATGTGATCTTATTGAAAGCAGAGCCAAACACTAAACTATGACGACTGCGCAAGTGTCGTGCTTATATTGAAGACTAACGAGATAGAATTGGGTTGTTTCATCAATCTCTTGCAACCTCGATTATTATAGTAAATTAATTTCTTTGTTATAGAAGACAATTATTCATAAGAGCTTACATAAAATATATGTAAGTTAATTTTCTCAACTTTTAATACACACATTATAAGCTTGAATTTGATTAGATAAATCCTTGTGTTCGTATTTGATCATAGAGATAATTACTATAGATTTAGGTACGAAAAACAATTATTTATGAAATTAAGGTTCTAACAAATTTATTTATTCTTTTTCTTTTTAATGGATAACACCTGCTAAAGAAAATATTACGGTCAATGTCAAGCATTCTAACTAAGTTAGTGTTACGATCGGGAATCTAAAATCGTGAATTTTAGTAATTTTAAGTAGAAATATAATTAAATATTGAGTTTACAAAATTCATGAGAAATCAAGTACTTAAAATTTTTATTTTGGTCCTGAAATCATTATAGATTTCATAATCAATAAGACTCTCACTAGTTTTTAATTTTCTCAAGAAAACATTCAGTAAAAGTCTAGAAGAATTCTACTTAATTAATTTAGAAACTTTTTATTAAATTATAAATTTTGGTAAAATGAATCTAATTAAAATCTTAGGTCCAATGCCCGAATAATTTATATAATATTATTTGTACTTCTAAGTACTCAATTTAACAACAAAATTTTTATTATACATCCTCTTAGTAAATACACTAGTCTTGGCTAAATAATTCTGACATAGAAAGGAAAAGTGATATAGAATAGGAAATAACCAATGAGGAGGTAAGAAACGGCAAACATATACCAAACATGCTTGTCAAGCCACCACAACAATAACCTGAAAAATATTTCCACACCTGAAAGTGGAAAGAAGTAGATGGTGAGCATGTGAATGCTCAGTAGAGATTATATTACAGGTTTTTAACCAGTATTAAAATACTTACTTTTGAACTCCTGCATGGTCAGCAAAATACTTAATAATTTTATAGAAATCTAATTGAATTCATAATCCAAAGGTTCAAACGTTCCAAACTATTGTAAAACAGTATCTCAAAACAAGTACATATTATTCAAGTTTTCACAAATGCATTGAATACTACCTAATTTGATAATGTCTAATATATAAGACATAAAAGAGTTTCCAACTATCTATGTGATGACCGTGAGTTTTATTCCAGTCATCACTTAATTGATGACTGTGAGTTTTCTTCCTTTTTCTTTTTCCTTTTTTTTTTCCTTTTATATTCCAGTGTTTTGTTGAAACATCGTGATTCCAGTATTCTTTTAGAACATCGTGATTCCATCAGCCACGTGAGATGAATATGCAATGCAATACTATATGAATGACATGAAATAGAATATGTACCATTTTCCATAAATTCTCAAAGAAACCATGCAATATTTTTAATTCAATCCAAGTTTAGTTAACAGAACCAAATTCTCAAACCATTTATATTTTTCAGAAATTTTGGCAGTATGATAGCCATTTTTAGCAAATCCTATAAAATCCAATTCCTACATAAAATAGTTCCAAACAAAATATATGGCATGCCAACCAGTATGACGTGCTTCCCAAGCAGTTTAAATATCAATTCATCTGAAAATCAGATATAATCACATTTTTACAAAATATTTCACCAAATTCCATATTTAATCAAAATATGTCAATTCATAATTAAACCAAATTTTAGAATCAAGTAATTGAATTCCTACCTCAATCGAGTGACTAGACCATGCTACGATACTATGAAGAGTGTCTGGTGTCTTTTTGTGATTGTTCGAAGGGTCAGGGGTCGTTTTCGAACTCTCGATCGCTCACTTTGAAAGGTTGTTTTTCCGACATAGCCTCAAATCAAAAAACAGAGATCATTACTGAATTACTAGCATCCAAATTAACTAGGTTAGACATATAACTTAATTAATTTGGGCTGGGTTGAAACTTGACTTTGTGGCGTGCAAAACGATGCGAAATCTGAGCCGTCGGATTTCGTTTTCTATACCAGTCACCAAACAAGTCAATATATATATCAATATTCATGTTTTCACGAGGACATCACGAATATAAAGATTATTTGACGATATAACGGTCAGATTGAAAAGTTAATACACAAAACTAGAAAACTTAAAATTATCAAAAATAGTGAAATTCAATCCGAGCTATTTCAAGCTGAGATATATATAGCATGAACTTTCTCGTGTCGAGAGGAGTCAGATGCAAGTTGTTTCATTACCTGAGGTGGTCAGAATCTCTATTGGTGGCCAAATCTTCCCGCGGTTGTTTTATGCGATTTCCAACAATAAGTGCTTCTGACGGTGCTCGGACCGCGTGATCGTCCGGAGCTGGTGGTTCTTCGTCGGGGCTTGGCAGCAGCTTCTGGCGACTATAGCTGCTTCATCAGAGAGCAACCGTGGCAGCTGGCATCGGCTAGGAGAGAAAAGATGAAGCTGTCGTGGGAGAGGAGAAAGAGTGAGCTGAGGGTTTTCAGCTTGGACACACGTGCAAAAAATTTTGCTCTTAAATCCCTCAATCAAGAATTCCCTTATTTTTCGTCCACAATATTGCACTTTAGTCCTTGATTTTCAAAAATCTCTTCAATTTAATCCAAATTTGAAATTTGATTTTTTTAAATGATATTACCCTTAAAAGCTTTGGGTTTTCACCGGTAGCACCCGAAAGAACACCCTTTTAATGCTTAACAATTCCAAATCAGATTATTTATTACCAAAAAAAAATAAAAAGAAAAATTACAATAGTTCAAAGGATGACAAAAACAACTGAAAGGACTGCATCCGAAAAGAAGCTATTTTGTCTGCTACGCCGTTACCGTCTCGATCGAAGGATGTGAGACACCCTATCATGTTCACAGAAGACGAGAGCGAGGTAAACCTGATAACTTTATTTATTCAATCACACATTCTCGCACACACATATATTATATATATATATATTTAATTATATAATAATTAAGGTTTCGCGTACATAAAGATAACATGCGTGTTGTCCAAATAAATATACAACCAACTTTACATAGGATGATAAATCATTCAAATGCAGCAGTCGCAGGCTGAGGGGGATCAACTAGAAAAATATCGAGAAGTTGATCGATTGAAGTATATTTAAAGTCTGGATAAAGCTCCGAAGCTTCAAGGTCATCCTCTCCTAGTTCAAAGCTCATCAGCTCTCCCTTCACGAATAAACTATGGATGATGGAGACCGGTATGTTTTCTGGATCTGGTAGGACTGCAAATACAATCTTAAATAAGTTACATCGTCATACATGTATTACTACTCAAGCGAACCCATTAAAAAAACAATCCATGATTAATAATTTAAACAAGTGACTAATTAGCAGGGACACCTTGAAGTTTTTATTTATTTATTTAATTTTAAATCTGAAAACAAAATTCTTACGGAGCAAGCCATGATCAGATATTCAATCCATCATATGCTATAATTTGTAGCCAAATACAAAAAACTTTACTCTTAGTCACAATATAATTTGTAACTAAAGGTGAAAATTTTGTGACTTAAAGAATGTCATTATCCTTATAAATATCATAACTAAAAAGTCTAGAGCTAAAAATTAGTCATAAAAATATAATTTGTCGTGACTAGATGTACTCTTTGTCACAATTAATTTCATTATTATGTACGAAAGATTGTGACTAAAAGTACATTAGTAACAATTTGTGAGTAAATATTATCTTTTAGTCATAAGAAATTTTTACGATTAAATATTAATTTTAGTCACAAAATTTTTCAACTTTTGTAGTAATATATTTTACATTTTTACCATTGCTAAATGTTCAGTCATGGGATTTTTATTGATGGTGCTATGATCACCAAATCTTTGTTTTCTTAGTTACTGTAATCACAATAAAACAAATTTTGTGACAAATAAGTATTATTATTTTTTAATTAACGTACTTTCAGAGAGCTTGATAAGCTCTTCTTCAAGGACATAAACCCTATTGAAACTTCGACCAGTCTTCTTTTCCCATATTGAAATCAACTCGAGTTGAGAAACTATGTTTGCTTGAGGCCTATAGGTGATGATGCGGTTGCATGTTCTGGGATCAGTTGCTGCTTTTATCGTGTATATAGCTATATCCTCTTCGTAGTTGAAAACGGCTGAAAAAAAAAAGTTCAAAGTGTCAAACAAATAGGTAAAATATAAACACATACTCGTACGTTTTTATTAATCTTTAGGTATGTTAATTAAGCTCAATGTTATAGACCATACATAGTACGGTAATCTTTAATAGATTAACTATTGGAATCACTGATTACGTTTATTTATATTATCAATGGTAGTTTAAAAATAGGACAATGATTGAGTTAATATAAAACATGTGCATATATATATATATTTAAGTATATATATTACGTTGAGGATTAAATGAAAAAGATAGATCGATGTATGTACCTTTGACTTGACCAGTACCGTAGACAAAGACGTCGTCACGGGTCTCATGTGGACGAAGCAAGTAATTTACAAAATAAGAGCCGAAGCAATTTGCAGAGACAAATGTGTAAGGGATCCCGGCTGCTTCGGTAGCCCTTCTCACTCTTCGTTTTTTGTCTAGGAATTCTTGAAAAGGCTTTAGAGGATTGACTCGGTCCTCTTCACATCCGAAATCTGACGGAAAGAATCTCTGAAATGTATTATTATATCCAAAAATCAAACAAAATAAAAAGTATATTAAATTGCCAAGAAAAAAGAAAAGAAAGTATGGCCATATTTTATTTGCATTATATATAAATGAATAATAATATGAGATATCATATGGTGCTCGTGTTTCAGACTATTTATAGTTACACTTTAAGTGAGACATATATGATACTTATTTTATTAATTAGAATCACATAATATTGGGCTTGGTGGGATTCACTTTCATTTTTTGTTTTTGTTTTTTTAACAGAAAAATAGAAATTTTTTTTGGAAGTTTGCTTGATAACCTTGTTTTTATTTTTTGTTTTTAAAAATTATTACCAAAAGAACATACAAATATCTGTACACAAATGCGTACATACATATATATGTATATACATATATAAATATTAGTCTATATGACTTTCTCTCTCGTTATTTGTACTTTATTGTTTTTGGAAATAAGTAGTAAAATAAAGTTTGTCAAGCATGCATGTTTCTTGTTTATAAAAATTGAAAACCAAAACAAAATTTTTAATTCTATTTTCAATTTATTTAAACAAATAAACTGGAAGTGAATCTAAGCAAATCCTAAATTGGCACGTCATTAGTGTAATTAGAATCACCTAATGCGAAACTGACACATCATTGGTGCCCACCAATGCCCCATAGCGTTACTTTGTATAAATGTATCACATTTTTCAAACTACTAAATCCTCTTTCCGCATGCTGATACATTTTCATATTTCGCCGGACCTTATGTATGATATGTATTTAGCATAACTGATAATAAAAACTTGAATTTGGAAGCTTTATGTATGCTCATAGAAGATAAAAGTAGAGATACATGTAACGTATTTTGATCAAGTAGAATATATGCATATATCTATACATACTCATGATTTTTTTTATTTTTTTCGGAGAGAGAGAATTCATATATCTTTATACCATTATGTTTCCAGCAATTTTGATGGCGTCTATGATCTTGAGCTGTTCAAGAACCTGAGGGTAAGCAAGCGTGCAAATCACAACATCTACTTGCCGGAGCAACCCAACAAGCTTCTCTTGCTCCTCAATTTCTCCCTGCCCAACATTATGTTCATAAATCTTGAATATATTTAAAACAAAGTTAATAATATAATTAAAATACTAATTAACTATTGGAATTTCCTACCACATAGAAATATATATATATATGTTGCAATAGTAAAAATTTCCAAAAGTTGGGATTTTTATTAGATGTAGTGTCTTTTTGATTATGATAGAATACGATATTTAGAAACTCGCATTATTTATATTAGTTATTGTCTTAGTCGACGAGTTGCAACGAATATTTGACATTAATTAATTGAGAGATTAAAAAAAAAAAAATCACTACATGAACGATAGTGACACCCATGGACTGAAACTGGTAGAGGAGGTCTCTCTTCGAAGAATAGGTTTGTGGAGTGAGCTTTCTAGAGTAAATGTAAGTTGGATGACCCAACAATACGCTTGCTTTTACAATATACTTCCCAATGTAGCCAGTTCCCCCAATCACCAATATTCTGCTAGCTTCGCTCTCCATTATTAATGTATCAATATGCTAAATTATAGTTACTTCCGTAATTAATAAATATTTTTTATCTAATTTCGCTCTCTCCTCTTATCTCATCGACCTTATACAATCTTCTTAGTTCTAGCTGGTAATGTATTTATAGCCAAGGCATACACCCCATTAGAAGATGAAATTTTTTTTTTTTTAGAAAAAAGTACTGTACATCAATTATTGTACTCATGGCTTGATTTACGTTACATTTGTCTATATATATAAAGACGTACTTCGCACAAAAATGTTTGTTGTTTTCTTTGTGTACAGCTTGCTGGCTAAAATTCTTTTCCCAAAAAATTCTTACACACAAGGTGAAATATATTCTGAGAAAAACGTGTTTTCCTATGTACATACACTTAGAAAGTATATGAGTATATACTTAGAAAAATGTTTATATATGGTTTTCTTTGTGTATAGCTTCCTAGCTAAGATTCTTTCACATAAAGTGAAAATTATGTTGAGAAAAATATGTTTACCTTTGTCCTACAACCACAATTAACTTTGACTTTTTATTAATATATATTGTCATGTTTTAGTTTTTAACATATTAAAAGATAAAACTTTTTAAGTGACAAGTCAATTAATTACTAGTGATAATGTTATGGTTTCAAGTCTCATGATATTATTCTGAAAAATAGCATTTAGAATAACATTATGCAATGGAGTCTTAAAAAAATGACATTTCAAATTTAACCTTTTGCTATTTTCTTGGATAAAATATAGTACTAACACTGACCTATTAGTTGGAGATGGTTTTAACGAAAGACATTTTTGCAAGCAGAAAAATAGAATATAAAAGCAACCCTTTTTTGTTCACTTCACTTCTCCAAATATTGACCTTGAAAGATCTTCTAATTGTCAATTTGAAGTGGTTATTTATTATTTTTTATTTTTTACTTTTGGAAAAGCTCATATGAGGCAAATTTTAGAGTCTTGTTATAAGGAATGTTTGGAAATTAATTTCCAAAAAACTAAGGCCATGTGAAAATCAAGTTGAATAATAGAAAGTTCAATAATATTGTTGTTTATAATTTTCTCAATAATAGGCTGATGATAAGGATATGACTAAAGTGACGGTGAGGAAGAGCCTTACGTTTTATATGATACATTTTTCTGGTCATTATTTAACATAAAAATGTGAACATGCCAGCAAGCGCGTGATTCAACAACAAAACTGTTATATACGTCAATAAGTATTTCTTTTTTTACCTATTCGTAAGTATTATTTTTAAGTATTATTTTGTCCAATTAAAATTCAACACGTACGTCTTTTCATGGTAAAAGGTGGAGAGAGAAAAATATTAAATAATAGAATTTTTTTTCAAGAGATGTAAAATGGGTCAGGTTGGGCCAGACTGACCCACATTTGATAAGCCTATACGGGTTTTGTACGAAGCCTAGGCCCAGCCCACCTAAAAATGTGGGACGGGTCGGGCTGGTCGGTCAGCCCATATTCTTATTAAGAGCCTCGCCGCGGCTCATAGGCCCAACCTACATTTTATGCGGGCCTAAGTGGGTCGTGCCTATGCAGGCCAAATATGGGCCACAATGTGGGCCTAATTTCGTTATTATTTTTTATACTTTAAAATATCAAATATGGGCCTAAAATCTATTCATATTCTTTTAAAATTTGAATAAATTGAAAAACAAGCAAAAATAAGTAAATAAATAATACTAAAAGCATATAAATGAAAATATTTAATTAAATTTTTTTAAAATTTTAATTAAGAAATATATTTAAGATTATATATAGAATGACTAAATGTGGGTCGATAGAAATGTAGGTGGGGCCTATGACTGAGGCTCAACTCAGCTCCTACTATATGTAACGAGCCGGCCTGGGTCAGGCCGGTACCGTGCTTTTTCTTTGGAATATAGACCGGTCTGCAAAGCCCGACCCATATTGATAAACTCAACTACTCAAATTATGTTAGCCGTAAAAAAAAAAAAAAAAGGCTATAGATACGTAAAAAAAGAAATACCTATTGGAATGGAACCTATATGTATATATATATACGTGTGTTTAAAGTGAGGCGTGGTTGATGGAAAACTAGAGTCGGTGCTAATTTTACTGTAACGTGCTTGAATTGTTTTCATTTGTCACCCTGCATTCATCAATAGATATTATATAAGCAACTGTCTTATTTAGTCAAACTCTTCGCACGTTTGGATCGTTTTTTTAAGAGCAATGTTATGGGGCACCACAGTGACATGTCTGTTTATCACTGGATGATTTAATTAATAAACTGGATCCCACATGGGCCTCACTTAAATTATAATTATGATTAGCCAATGACAGACTGACACATCAGTGCTGGCACCACTGGTGCCCTATAGCATTATTCTTTTTTTAATTTTGATGTTTACATATATTTTAGGGCGCGTCTATAGTAGGGCACCCCTACGTAGGGCCCTGTCTATTCACCGTTGGATGGGAATCTGTATATAAATAGATTCTCCACAGATTCCCGTTATTCCCTACAGATTCCCATCCAACGATAATTAAGACATGATCCTACGTAGGGACGCCCCTACCGTAGTCATCCCCTATATTTTAAGGAATTTATAAACACGTAGAAAGAAACATATTATCGCGTAATACACTTCCATTTTTTTACTAATAAAAGGCATAACAATGTATACCATACACTTCTCTTTCATTGATAGTTTCTTGGGTTCCCCTCCTCCTAGTTGGATGATCAAGCTTGTGATTAATAGGGATGGAGCTGCGATTGGAACCCCTAAAGCTCCGTTCGTGGATATTTTTCGTACGTCTTGAGGCTTCGTATAGATTGACTTTTCGTGCATGTCGACTCTTGAAGCTGAAATCGCTGAAATCTGGGAAGTGTTCCATGGTATTAACTATATGCTTGGGATACGAATTGATCGAGTGTTTGGCTTGAGAGCTGCTAGCTCTGGGTGCTTTTTCATAATTAGATTAATAGAAGATCAATTAAGCAAATAAAGATGAACCATCGAGTGTGGTAGCTCAGTTGATTAAGGTACTGCGGATAAGCAGATCCGAGTTCAAATTGTGGTGGTAGGCAGGAGGTATTTTCGGGAGGTTTTTCCCTGTTGTTAGCCCACCATTGTTTGAGTGGTGCACTTGCATGGCCCACTTCAGTGTTCTATCTATGTAGTCCCCTAATCCACCTAGCACTTGGTGGGACTTAAGTGACATGCTCCATCGTTCAGTAAGGTAAGACATTTCATTTGTATCCTCAGCGAACATTCTATTAGGCGTGGTTCAGTGCTACCAAGATCACACATTCCTGCAAGGAGTTAGCTAACACTGGTCGCCCCCATCGGCTTTTTTTATTATCAAAAAAAGACAAATAAAGATGAATATATAAGATTATATATGATTGCGACAATACTTTTCACATAAGGTAGATGGTGTTGGTAGTTTAAATGACCACCACGAGTTAGATGATGAGTATTTTGACAGATGCCATACCAGCCAATTGGTAAGAACAGAAAAAGAAATAGTTAGTTTCTAATATAGGAGGTAGGAATCATCTTTTGTCAGAAATGTTAGAAACAATATATACGATATTAAACATGCAGACATTAAACAACTTCTGCCAGTTCAAGACTGTAAAGTTGGAAATACACGATGCTTATCAATTATGCTTATATCTTGTCTTTTTTTTATTCTGGTAATTGATAATTATTTAGAGGGTTACCTATAGAAAACTTATTGTTTTTAAAAATTAGAAACATAAACAAAATATTTATTTTTATTTTTAAATTTCATAATTTGGTAGGTTAAGAAGAAAATGTATCCTAGCGGGCTAAGCAATGGAGAAACTATCCTACTTGCAAGTCTTAGAAATTGTAATAAAATGATCTCCCCAAGTAGTAGAATACTAGCTAGTACCCTGGCACATGATGCTTTCTCTGCGTCACATGTGATAGTCTAGACAACCATCCATTCACAATATTC
Organism: Trema orientale; assembly: GCA_002914845.1. NCBI lineage: Eukaryota > Viridiplantae > Streptophyta > Magnoliopsida > Rosales > Cannabaceae > Trema > Trema orientale. The sequence continues at coordinate 642,954 of JXTC01000014.1, read as the reverse complement.
TTTTTCTTTTTTTTTTTTTTATGGCGTAAGAATTTATTTATTTGTGAGAACAAGCACGTGACACGTTGTGCATGAGTGAACTCACGTGAATTAGCAGTCTATTATTGAAGACCTATTGTGTAGAACATGGAAATTTCTTCAATTCTTCTAGCCGACAGTATTGTATGGTTGCAATTTTAAGTGTCCATTTTTTCTATACTGTACTATGTTTGTTCAAAAGTTCACTGACATGATTATATATATAGACATATAATTCGGCTGATGTGTCGAAATTAATATAATTAGTTAAGCTGATAAAGATAAGACAGAAGATTTGCTTCCTCAGTATAACAATGAATTAGATACGAGGACCCTCGAGTCCGGGTCAATAGTGTCGAACAATGCTCATGGTGGGGACAAGTGACACGAATAGACAACTTTGATGGATAGATACCATACTGAAGACAGGTGTTAAATATAGGATAAAAGTAAAAAGTTGTTGGAAAAGGTTAAGTGCGGCATTGGACAATTCGATGAGGCTGTCAAATTAATGTACGGTTTCTTGTTTTGGCTTGATGTGGAGTAGAGCACAACATTAGTGTCTTTAAAATCAATAGCTGTTCAAGTAGGATAGGAAGACAAAAATTTCGCCCAAATTCACTCTGATTTCAGAAAAAGGTTAATTGTAAAAGAAAAATATTTTATAAAGTTTGAATATTCAGTAATTTAAAACTTAAAGTTTAGTCTCCGTAAAATATTATACTGATATTAAGATATTATCATGATATTAAGAATATATGAAAATTAATATCTTGAACTGATTTTTTGACCAATTTTAGTAACGGAAAAATAATATATACTCAATTAAAATTAGATTAGTCATTATTATTCTCCTTAATTTTGAGGATGTTATTGTCTTTTACCATTTAAAGTTATTTAAAAAGTCAACTCAAGGTATTAATTTTTAAAAAATCTTAATCTCAAGGTATTATTTTATAAAATCTAAATTTTAGGGTTTAAATTATAGAATACACATATGTTAGGGTATTTTTTTGTAGTTTACCCTTCAAAAAATTAGGATATTGTATATCTTTTATGAGTAAAATATTTTTGGAAAAATTTCATGGAAAATTTGGAAATATTAGTAAATTTTTGGTAAAAATATCGATATCGAGAATTTGTAGTATAATTTTTGTGAACTTTTGAAATATTTCGGAGAAACTTCGAGGAAATTTGAAACAAGATAGAATAAAAATTGACAAATTTTCTTTCTTTTCTTTTAAGGAATTTAAAATTATAATAATTTTACACAGATTTACACATTTGATACACAATATATCTAATATATTTCAATGTATATTTTCTAATTTAACTATGAATATATTTTAAAACCTCACAGATATTGTATCATATACATGACTAATTTCTAATACGTAAATTCTACTAATTGTATCTATTTCTTTCATCTAATTTCTTCTTCTTGATCTATGTTTGTAATTCATGATTCTTGGATCTTTCATCTAATTCTTCTTCCTGATCTATGTTTGTAATACGTTCTTGTATTTCCAAGAAATATAATAATTTTAATGGTTCAAAGTTATATGCTAAACTTTGTTTTGATCGTTTATTTTTTAAAATAAATTTTCGTATTTTTTCTAAAATTTCCACCGATATTATTATCATCCTCGATATTTTCTTAAATTTGGAATACAGATATTCTCACCGTGATATTTTGTCCTTGGTCCTTGGTGGTGCTTAATTGGCACAACAACTAATAGAAATGTGAAAATAAGGCAGTATTAAATGTTAATGACATAACAGTGAATATGAATGATATTTAGTCATATGATTAATTGGGTGAATTTTAATTTGAATTGTTACAGCATGATCATATCTTTTAGTTATGCGGCTTGATTTAATTGCAATGGTAGGTTGAATTACCTTGAATAAGTTAATCTAGTGTATTACTTATTCTAAATTCTCATGTGATATTTACATGTTTGAAGTACCTGTTTACTGCTCTTTCGTGTCTTTAAACCAACTCTCCACAATTACTGCACACAACAAACTGGTTATAATTTTTCTTTCTTTTGGTCTCAAATCTTTGACTTTCTTTATACACTGTTTTAAGTTATGAGAATGTGTTCTTAGTTACGATACTTATATCATGAAATAACTATGTGGTCTTATTCTTGTTTCTAAATATACACAGAAGCTTTTACATAAAGTCATATTTCTATGACTCAAAACTCACCATTAACTGCAAAGCTTCAGAACCTTATCCAAGATAAGTGTGCAGTTTTTCTCAATGTTTAAGAATTATTGTCTAAAATTATCATAAATAATTATGTCTCAAATAAATAAATGACTTTATTTTTATAATTTCTTACTTTATAATAAATTAAGGATCTTTTGACGTTTATTAAATACTAATAAAACGTTGTTTATCACGGATAAATGTGTCTTTATTGCAATAACAAATATTCAATAAAATTAATAAAACAAACTTTTAGGCATGATTCCTGATAGCTATATATGCTGACATACAGTTTCAAATATATTAAAGCAGAAAAGTCTGGTATTATGCTAAATCGAAACGAGATAGTTAATGAACATGATTGCAAAGCTAAAGTAGCCAGTAAGCGTACTTAGATTAAGAGTTAATAAAAATTTAGCTTAATTAATTGGAGCTTGAATTAGCAATAATTCACATGTCTACACAAGTATTAATTACAATGCTTAAATAAAATAAGAAATAAATAAAAAAAATATTTCTTATCTTTTATTATGTAGTGAACTTCTTGTCAATCTCTTCTTCTCCACCTAGTAGGAAACAACAAAATGAACAGTGACAATTTTCTTAAGAGTGTTAGGTATGTGAGAGTTTTGACAGGTTGGATTTTAAGCGCTCGATTTTCAACCAATTTTGAATCACCTCCAAATTGGAGGGATTTTAGAAAAAAAAAAATTCACAATTTAGGTAGAGTAGCTATCATAAACTAAAATTTTTTCTCTCCTTCCATTTCTCCCTGCCAAACAAGAAAGATGATTTTAGTGTTCTCTCATTCTTATTCTACCAAATACAACAAGATAAGAATATTATTATTCCTCTCTCATCTCCTTCCCTAGGTAATAGTTTATATAGCTCTCATTCATTTTCATTTTTCACCTTCCTTCCCTCCTATCAAACATAGCCATTAGCAGGGGTAAACGTAAAATTCACTAACTCGCATTGCCTACCCAACCCGTCATAATCCGTACCCGCCAAACCACTTAAAAATAAAACGTAGGTTTGGTGTTGGTTAAGGTTTATACATTTTCTAAACCGCCAAAAAACAAAACCGCTAAACCCAATCAATAAAATCGCTATGCACTTTCAATTATAATATACATTTTTATATAATACATAGTATATGAAAATTAAAATTTAATTAATCATTGAATAATTATTTGATGACATCCTATTAAGAGTTTTTAACACAATTTTTATCTACTTGAAGTTGTAGTATTTAATATTATTTATATATCTATAACACTCTCACATAAGTACTTTTATATTAACACTATATATGTTTTCTCATCCAATTTTAGATGAATAGTCTTTACTAAATATAAATATTCATAAATTTTAAAGTTTATATGATGTAACACTTTAAGAACTCTAATAAGAGATAATTAAAGTACATTTAAACATTTTTAGTAAGGATTTTTTTTTTTCAATCATAAAATACGTAATTATATATTTTACTTAACATAACCTGCCCAATAAACCGCAATACTAAAAACTGTCTAAGCCGTAACTTATTTGGGCAGTTATAAGTTAGAGCTTTATAAAACCACATAAGAAAAAAACTGCTCAAACTACTCAAACTGTCGTTGTGCAGAAGTCTCAAACTTTGCAAAGCCTAATTAATTAGTGAACTGCGATCAAGACAAGACATATATATATATATATGGTTGCCAATCCAGTAGGTATTTTTTTTTTTTACCTATATGTAGGTTTTTTTTTTCAGCCATTAGAACATCATCTAATGGTGATCTAACGGCTATAATAAAGTGCATGAAAAGACGTGTATCATTAATACTATATCTCTCTTATTTTTTACTATAAAATAATAGACATGATAAATTTTCATTGGCCAAATTAATACCTATGCATAGATAAAAAAAAATAATTACTGAATTAGTACCCTATATATATATTTCTCTTTACGTGTAGGCAGTAAGGAGACTATTAGAGACGAGAGAGAAATTTCATTGAAAGACCAATACCCTTGTACGAGCATGCTTGTCTCTCTTTTAAAGGGCAAACTCAAATTATTGGCTGAATCTCCATATTATCCTATATTTATTTTCTCTCTGTAATCACTAGAGACCCTTTTTTTTTTTTTTCCTTTTTTTATTCTGTAATTTTGAGAATTCAATTATAGAGTTTGATGATTTAAAAATTTAGATGCTATAAAAAATGTATATACACCCCACCAAACAGTCTTTTGATATTTCACTTTATAACAATGTTCTGCACATGGATTAGTGCAAATTATTGCGGAACAAATTTCGAGTAACCAAGTTTTCAGATTACATTTCAAAATAATCAATGCTAAAAGAGAGAGAAATTCTGAAATTCACCGACTAAAAGAAACGAACTCAAACTTGTCTATATACATCACTGATTAGTATTTTGGCTAATCCTCACAAATAAATTGCACCTGAATCACTGTTCTATAGTGCTTTATAGTCGATGAAGCCGTTTGTGAAATTCTATATTCCACCGCAGAGTACCAGTTAAGGTTCTTTAGTTCTGTAATCAAATAAGCAACCAACATTACACATCCATTAATTTAGAGAAATCATAAAAATCACAATCAACGGTATTTTCATATCAAACTTAACTATTATACTAATTAAGATTAAGATAAATTCACTTATAGCCTCTAATTATGTCAAATCACATTGACACCCTGGACAAAAAAAATTACAGCGACAGTCCAAAAAAAAGATCAAAAAATAAAATAACTTTTAACCACTTAGCTATGTTGTTCTTTTAATTTGAACAATTGTGTCGTTTCAATACAAAAAAATTAGATTAAACGAAAATTCAATGGACCAAAGTATGACCTAGTCAACTTTAAAAAAAAGAAGGTAACTAAAGGAGGAGGTGGTTTGTGTCATTTTGAGGACTTTAGTGGAATTAGTTTAAATATTTTGGTTTAGAGGTGTCATTGTAAATTTGTAATATTGAAATAAAGCAAAAAGTATTGTAATTTCCCCCTCAAACAGTAATAACACCGAACTAGGCGATGATGATGATGATAATAATAATAATAATAATAATAACATAATTATAACGAGGGATAGTATCACTTTTATACTTTGTATTTTGACGCTTTGTTCAATTTATACCTTGTGTTTTGGTTCTTATCAATATTGACCCTTAGATTTAAAATTTGTTACAAATTTATACCCTAACACCAATTTAGAGGAGCTAACTTACCAAGATGATTTAATAAACTTATTCTCGGATTAGTTTTTATACTGTTTATTTTTAATTTTTTAAACAATATCTTGGTAAATTAACTACTTTAAATCGATGTCAGGGTATAAATTTATAACAGATTTCAAATCTAAGACTAAGGGTGATAATAACCAAAACACAAAGTATAATTTAAACAAAGTGTCAAAATACAAGGTATAAAAATGATAATATCTCTTACAATGATAATGTAACACAAAAAGTTAGAAGTGATATACTGCATTCACTAATTTGCCTAGACTCGATCTAAAGAAAATCAGGATGTTCCTTTTTAGTCATCAGTTCCTCTCCTGAGTTTTCCATTTCTCAACTTGGAATCAAATGCTATCTGGTTCAGGTCAAGTCAACCTCCTACAACTTATGTACAATTGAATTCTCATATCTTGGCCAAGCAGCATGGCGCAGCGTTCAGTCTTCATGTGGAAAATTGTTAAATTTTCCAAGAGATTCGGTTTCTTCGAACCACACTCGAGCAAAGAAAGCAATGCTCAGAGAGCAAATGTTATTCAATAACAGAAAATGGCATCCAAGAGATGCGTAACAACAACCAGCAAAAGGGTTTACAAAACGAGCGTTTTGCTGAGGAAACCACAAAAGTCAAAATAATAACAGCTGTCTTATACATCGGCAATTATTCCAGCAATATACGACTAAAGTTAGAGCCCAAAATAGACGACAAACACGTCCTGTAAACGACAATTATTAAGCTGCCTTGCTATACTATTGTTACCCTGGATCACAGCAGAAGTAATCTTCTGGTGGAAACCGAAGTTTGAAGATTTTAATAACCTGAAGAATGCCCTGTGGCTCAGCCAAGGTATCCTTCCATCAGACATGACATGCTATGAACACTCCTTCCTTATAAGCTAGACTTGATTACAAGTATTCCCATTACAGGGTATGGATTACCTTAGACCTAGATTTATCCATCTCATGCTTCCAAACCCTACCTTTCGTAGCATAACAAAAACAGTACTTTCATATCTCAAAGTAAAACAGGACAAGCAGTTTGTATCATCATACGATAATGTGCATATAGCTCATCCACCAATACTCCAATAGAGAAATCCTTCACTTACATGAATGTACAATTGTTTCTTTTTCATTTCTATGTTAATACTTTCTAATCCCTGTAATAATGCCTTAACAAAAGAATCTAACTCCTTTCTTTCCCTTGAATTATGTGTAATCGATTCTCAGAGGGTAAGATATAAGCTCAGACATTAAGTCACAATGTCACATGGTATAGTATCCTCCTAATCTTTGTATACAGGGAAGATAGAATCACATTTACAATGTCTTACTTCGAAATTGTTGAAAACAAAAAACAAATTGGTAATACACGAATTTCAGTACTTCAGCAAATAGAACCCCCAAAGTACAAACACAATCATCCCTGAGGGCTGAAGTCAATCTTATATCTTATTTTTATTTCTTGTCCATCCTCCCTTTCTCTACTGCTACCTATCAGAACTCAGGTTGGCACTTGTGCAAAATTGCTCTTCAACTAAGGCATCTATAATAGTGAGAAAAAAACTGTACTACTGCACAAAAGTGAAACTGAAATGTAGAAAGAGTAATAGTGAGAAAAAAACTGTACTATTGCACAAAAGTGAAACTGAAATGTAGAAAGAGTAAGCAAAAAATGGCTAGGTTGGATAACTGCACTCTAACTTTTTCTTTTCCTTTCGACCGACTAATATTGCAAACATGTAAAATAGTTGTAATCCCTAGGGTATTCAGGATCTGCCCATTTAAACCCCCTAATGCATTTCACTCAAGCAATTCTTTGCCCAACCACAGCTCTTTCTCACCCTAGTTCCGTAGTCGTCTTACTATGGATGAATTGATCATCTACGAGATAAACTTTACTCAAAAAACTTCCAAGAAATTCATAATATGGCCTTAGATTAGGTTAAGAGAACAGAACATTGCCAGGTTTTCCCCCAGCGAAAATTAAGGGCGTGTTTAGTATAGGATTTAAATCCTATTCTTCGAATCCAGATATAGCTTTCACGTAGAAAGTTTGAAAGATAAAACATTTACCCTTTCAACTTTCTATATAAAAGCTATTTCTGGAATTAAAGAATATGATTCGAATCTTGTACCGAATGCACCCTAAACTTCTGCAAAACCTAAACCAAAATGCCCTTGTTTTTTGTATCACTTGATTGGAATTTGTCTCAATCGAGAGCTAAATAACTGGAATACAAAGCAAGAAGACCGAAACTCGGTCATCAAATGACGAAACCGGTTGTTCCTTCTTTTTCCCATTAACCAATAAATCAGTTAAAAAGAGCCCTAATTCATCTTAATAACAACAAAATAAAACAAAGTAACAGCCAAGCAAAGATTTCTGTTCTTGCCGATCAACCAAAATTCGCAATCGTCAATAAGTTTTATTTTTTATTGTTATTAAACCTAAAATATATAATCCATTGGGTACAAAATTCAGAATATTGATTCCACAGAGACAATTATATCGAAATTCAAAAGCTAGTTTTTCTTTTTGGCACTTACAACTGATGATGATCCTTGGAGCAGCACCCCTTGTCGGCGCCGCTGCCATGGTTGTGATCTTCACTTTCTTCATCGCTGTCGTCCTCGTCAAAGGGCTTCTGCTTGTGAAAGATGCAGCACTTTTTGGAACTCTTCTTCTGCATAAACTCGTTGTCCACAGTCCCCTCTTTCCACGTTACCTGCTTCTTCTTCCGGTTAAGCCGCATCGTTAGGGTTTTCGATTGCGCCGCCTGCGTAGAAGACGAAGACGATGACGATGACGACGATCCCTGTTCCGGGTTCTGCAGCGTGATAGTCGTCGTGACGCTGGCGGACGACGACGACGAGGCTACGGCTGCTCTGGCGGCGGAGCTCACAGGTCTGGCCATGGCGGATTTGATTAAGCTTCGTATCTTGTTTTTCTCCTCCGATTCAATCTGAGACTTTTCTCCTTCTTCCAGCTGCAAACACCGACCAGGTTTATTTTAGGGACCTGTTCTATACACCATTTGCTAATACCACCCCATTCTCGGATAAACGAGTTCAATAAACCTTCCCCCAACCCCTTTTTGCAAAATAACCTCCTCTTCTTTAAAAAGAAACATTTTTAATTTTTTTAGGGCCCGTTTGGTTCGCCTACTTGAATATGTGCATTTGAATGAAAATTGTAGAATGAGTTATAATTGAAATGGGAGACATTTGAATGAAAAAATAGTGGAATGTGTTGTAATTAGAATGGTAGCATTGGATTGGACCATTCAAAAACACCTCCTCCCATCCATTCTCATTCAAGACACAAAAAAACCATTCCAATGGTTAACTTTTTGGATGGACCATTTGAATGGAAAAACTGAATTGTTGAAACAAATACACATTCTAAAAGATCATTTGAATGGAAAAACTGAATTGTTGAAACAAATACACATTCAAATAGATTTTTCATTCCAATCGAATAGAATGGTTGAAACAAACGAGGCCAATCTTTTTTAGCTAATATGACACAGAATATCCTCAAAATACCCAACCCGGTTCAATCAGAACCAGTCAAGCCGAGTCGAGTCGAGTCATCTCGACTAACCCATTCGAGTTTGATGGAAATTTTCGTCAAGTTACAATTTTCTGCTGAAAACTTGCAATTTTAGGCTCGAAATTATAATTTAGAAATTTGATTTCAATTTAAATCTCTTAAATATGAAAAAAAAAAACAATAAACACTCAACTTCTAAACAATGTTTTAACTTGCCTAAACATCAAATTTTTATTTTAAAAAATGGGATAATTTAAAAGTTTTTAGGAAATGGACACTCTTAGAAATACAAAAATTCCATTAAAAACAAGGTTACTAAACTAATTATGAATTTTAAAAAGTTGTGGAGTTTTAATTAAACAAAAAAAAAAAAAAAAATCAATTAAACCTATATATGTACAACTAAATGGTCCCCTTCCTCTCCGCACAGCCTTATTTTAATAATCTCTAGTTACACACGCAGTTTATGTCTATTCTGAAACCACGCGTGATTTGGCATCTCAAGTTTAGCCTTTAGGCAATGAAATTAAAAATGCATTCGATAATTTTCACCAATTGAAATTTTTGTCTATCATTACTTCTATATTAATTGACTTATAAGACTAAAAGTGATTTACGATTAATTATTCGCAATGTGTGGTGTATTTTGATCGATTTTCGCAATGTGTCGATTTTCTTGAACACTCTACTAAAAGAGCTCCTATAAATTTACTTTTTGGTACATAAAATTTTGGAAAAAAATAAAATCAATGCCCACAGATCTCTCTAAACCAGTTAATAAAAAAGAAAAATTTTTATATCATTTTTTAAATCATGACGAGGGGAATACATCAACACATCTAACTTAATATGGCAAAAAGACTAATTGTACTAAAAAGATAAATGTTAAAAAAAAAATATGCCAATAAATTTTTAGAAAAGACGTGAAAAGGACTAATGGTAATGGTGTTAAAAAGAGAAACATTAAATATTTGAATGCTACAAAAAAATTATTAGAGACACATATGCCAAAATGGTAATTCATTGGGAACCAATAACGTTATTTACCCTAAAAAGAATTACTTAAACATTATCCAAGGTATAATACGTATACGGTGTGATACAATATAAAAATTTATTTCAGATTCCATATCAAACAGCATCTTGATGTTTATAAACCATATCGAACCACATAATTGAGAAAATTGCACGGATTGGTGCTCTGCAATATGTTTTGACCGATTTTCGCAATGTACGTGTTGATTTTCTTGAGAACTCTTACATTTATAATTTTTTTTACTATTAAAAGACTCCTTAATAAATTTACTTCTTGGTACATAAATTTAGAAAAATAATCTATATCTACACATTTAAACAGTTACGAAAAAAGAAGAACTTTTACGCCATTTTTTAGATCATAAGGAGAGAATTACATCAATACGTCCAACCCAATAACCTAAGCCAACCTAACCAGAAAATGTTTTTATGGGTTATAATAACAGAGTACTCTAAACCGAGGATATGGGTTGAGTGACGAGTTGAAAAATTCCTAACCCATGCACGCCAATCTTTATCTGACCCAAGTTTCATATTTTAGAAGAAACTATCTATTCATTTAATATCAAAAGAGTAAAATAGAAAACTTCCCTTGTTAGTTTATATTAATATTTATTATTTACTAGAATTTGCATTAGGATAAATTTTTGTATCAAGCTTAAATTAATTAAAATAAAAATAACCAATGTTTTACAATCAAATTAAGATTCAAAAGCCTATCTTTTTACGAGTGAAAACTAAATAAACAACACAAATATAAGAAGTAAAGAAACTCAAAGTCCAATCTAACTCATGGGTCATTTAGTATGGGGTAATCTATAAGCAGGAATGGATATCTCAATAGATTTCTATGTTTGGCAATTTTTCAATATATTCACATTCTCTTACTTAAGAGTGAAATGAAATTCACCAAAATAAGTGGATTAGCACTTCACAAGACTTAGTTTCCTTACATTGTGCAATAGGAAACTAAAAAAATTAAAATGACTTATTACAAAATTCTAGGCCTAAATACCAAAAATTGAAAAATTCCGAATTGACTTAAAAAAATATCATTTTTGAATTTTTTTAAGAAAAATAATAGTTTTAATAAGTACTTAAAAAATACCACTTTTTCTTTAAAATTGAACGATATTCGAGGTAACCAGTCAAGTTACCTGAGGTAACTTGATTGGCTACTTCAAGTATCTCATTTAGGATTAATGATATTAACAGCCCATAAATTATACACGTAGTACCACTTTGCCCCTTGAATTTTTAACTTATATAGTAATGGTCATCGAATTATGTAATTATTGTAATAATGATCTTTTTATCATAAACTGTTAAATATTTAACAGAAATAAGTCATTATAGAGTACACGGTTTTATAATTGTGGTCAGGAATAGGCATATAAATTTTTAATTTAGACAGTATACTACCAAGACTTATGTAATTATTGCAGTAATGTCCATTTTTTTTCGCAAACTGTTAAATTTTTAACAGAAATGAGTCTTATGCAAAACGCACAGTTTAATAATTATGGTTAAAAATGAGATTTTGACTCATAATTTTAAATAATACCCAATAAAACGCTTTGTCCATAATACCCAATGAAGTCTTGAGTTTGTTTTTGTATTTTTGTTTTGTTTTTCCTAGTTTCTCTTTTTACCACTAATAAGAAAACTTCGTTAAAGATCAACACAAATAACAATTGTTAGAAAGGGATCAACCTCCTCAAACAAAATGAGTGAAATTTGATTTTATATGGTGAAATTAAAAAAAAATTAAATCTCATATTTTAATTTTTTTTTCCGAAAAATCACAGATTTCTATAGAACAAAAGTAACACTTTTATAAATATTAAAAAAAAACCACTTTTTACCTTTTAATCATATAGTTAAGGTAATCAATCAAGTTAGTTGAGATAAGCATATTAATTACTTCAAGTAACTCGATTGGATGTTTACCCTATATAACTCAATTAATTTTTGACTTTTCTGCCATAAAAATCCTGAGTTTTCAATTCTACAAAATAATATCCTGACATTTTAAATTTTTGCAAATTTATACCTAGGGAGAAATAAAAGATAAATACTATTTTTTAAGTACTTAAAAACATTTAGACACTAAATATTTTATTAAAAAACATCTTATAAATTTTTCTCATTTTTCCAATTATGTTTTGACAAATTTATTTTCTAAAAGATTACGGATCTAGACTTATGTTATGTTATTATTATTTTCAAACGGTTAAAATGTTAAAAAAAAAACATTGTTTGAACTAACACAAATTGGGTAAAATCGAGAAGAAGGGTATATGTATTTTGCATTTCACAATGTTAAAGTTTTTTTTTTTTTTTTTTTCAAAAATAAAATTATTATATCAGATTTTCTACTATAAATTGCCCATTGCATTAGGGGGAAAAAAAAACAAACACGTAAAAATGGTTGATTGACGCGAGCGGTAGAAGAATATCCAATCCAAAGTGCTAACTTGTTGCAGGAACTGAGGAGCAGGGCCTTTGTGCTTAGCGAAGTAGCGAAATGGCTTGCAATGTCAATTCAGTTTGGCCCCCCATTCCTAACCCAAAGCTCCATTCCCATTCCCACTCCCACTCCTCTCTTTCCCATTCCCATTCCAATCCCAATCCTAACACAAATTGCCCTAATCTTCTCTCCTCGCTGTCGCTTTCGCTCTCGCAATCCCAATCTTCATTCATTTCCAGCTTCTTCCCTCCTCATCGTGCTAACCTAACTCCTACTCGATCCACTACAACGCCAAGACCTCCCAATTTTCCGGTAACTTTTGCTTACCAATTTTTTTTTTTTGGGTTTAATTTAAAATTTTAATAATGGCGATATACCGTAGCGAAAGTGATTCACGAATTTTATTTGTTTATTTGTTATAAAAATTGAGTGTTAATGGACAGGTTGTGAGGAGTGCTAAGGCGGAGCCGCCACTGCGAATAATGATATCTGGAGCTCCTGCTTCTGGCAAGGGTACACAATGTCAGCTCATCACTCAGAAAGTATGTTTAGATTTCATGTTTTTTTTTTTTCAATGATGATTGTCTGGAAAAAGCACCAACTCAAGGGCTAAGATTATAGATAAAGAGCATACAACAAAGACTATACAAGATTTTCATACCACATGTTGTTTCTGTTTCCTGGATGTGTTTTATACATATATGGTTCTATGTTATTATTACTACTTAACCCCATGTGTTGATAGTAAACTTGTTATCTGATGAACAACTTTATTTCACTCATGGTTTCTACAATCTACCGCCGTTTTGCCCTGGACTGAAGCCGAGTTCAGAGGGGTTTTGCTATGCTAAGTTTTATGTGCTTCATTTGATGCTATTACCACGCTTATGCTGTTCATTGTCACTGAGTTTTAATGCGTCATTAATCATTATCAGTGTAAATGTACTAGTTTAGGGTATGAATTTCTAGTTTTTCTAAATTGCTTTGATCTTTGGAAGAGAAAAGGGGATTGAATCGGCTGTTCCTCTTATTTGCAGTATAATTTGGTGCATATTGCTGCTGGAGACCTACTTAGGGCAGAAGTCGCAGCTGGGAGCGAAAATGGGAGGCGGGCGAGGGAGTATATGGAGAAAGGACAGTTGGTCCCGGATGAGATAGTTGTTATGGTAGGACAACTTGTTTATTTGACTTATATTCATGCTGTTGGTGATTTCCTTTCTTTGAATCCCGTAGATGGTGAAGGAGCGGTTATTGCGGCCAGATTCTCAAGAACAGGGTTGGCTTTTAGATGGATATCCTAGGAGCTCATCACAAGCACTTGCTCTCAAGGAGTTTGGGATTGAACCAGATCTCTTTGTTCTTTTAGAAGTAAGGGCTTTTCTCTTTCTTTTAGAAGTAAGGGTTCATTTCTTTTTCCCCAGTGTGTTACAACTGTTCAATTAGATCAAATGCCAAAATAGAAAAGTTGAACTAGAAGACAGTTATCAATTCTTACCTAATTTGTTTCTTTTTCGTATACGCTCATCAGATATGGATGTTCAAAGTATAGAATGGGTTTGATATTTTGGTACCTGTGTTTAAATGTTTCTGGCTATGAGAATTATTACCTCCTTTTACTCCTTTGTTTTTTGGTTTGTGGTTCATACACAATTGAATGAAAGAGTGATATTCTTTTTTTTTTTTTTTTTTTTTTTCTGTGACTCACAATTTATGTGGAGTTGCATTTGCAGGTTCCTGAAGAGATTCTTGTTGAGAGAGTTGTTGGACGAAGGTTGGACCCTGTTACAGGCAAGATATACCACTTAAAGTATTTTCCTCCGGAGAACGACGAAATTGCTTCAAGGCTCACTCAACGCTTTGATGATACAGAAGAGAAGGTAAATTATGCAATGTATGCCTAGTTTAATAACTTGACTTGAGAAATCTACTGATTATTCAAATATTGGTGGCCTCCTTTCTAGTGGGTTTTACCTCAAGTACAAGAAGTAGTTATTATTTCCAGTGGCCTCCTTTCTAGTAGGTTTTACCTCATGTACAAGAAGTAGTTATTGTTTCCAGGAATCTAATAAAGTAAGCATTTATTTTTTTACTGAATTTTTTTCATTATACTCCATTTCTATTTTAGGTGAAGTTGCGATTGCGCACACATAATCAAAATGTAGAGGCAGTACTCTCCTTGTACAAAGACATAACAATTAAGGTAAGTTATATTACTCTTTTTCCCTTTCTGTTACAAATACTTATATATATATACACAGACACACACTAACATACTAACGTGGATATAATGGATTTTCATATCATGAACAATTATTCACAGACACTATGAGCAACATGTTGAGTTAAGACTGCTGACAATTGAAGCAGTAAGATAATATTTCTTAGCATTTCAAGAAGTAAGATAATTTCTCTTAGATTTCCAAGAAGAATTAAGACAATTTTCCCCGAAGAAGAGTTGCAACAAGCCCGTAGTAAACATATCCTCCGAAGCTAGCCTTCTAAGAAAAGCCACGTCAAGATATGAATAGATAAACTTTTGACACCCAAACCTCCAGCTTCTATTCATACCTACAAAAAACGTGTTGACTTTATATATTGAACCATAATATACCATTTTCCTCAGGCATCTTCAACCTGATTTAAAGGCGAAGCAAAGAACTTACAATTATTTGCTGGCTAAAGGCTGTAAAAGAAGTTTTACTATAACATGGGAACACCAAGGAAGATAACCGCTTCCAAATCCCAAAAAAGAACAAACACAAAAACAGCACTTCTTTCAACAGGCTTCCCAATCAAAACATAAGAATTCTTCCAATTTATTCTATTTAGAAAAGAACGATAAAAATTCAGCAGGCTGGCAACTTACACAAGCTTATTTTAGTGCTTTTAGAGAAAATTATCAGATCATCTCATCTACATAAGAAACATGTGAACGAGCTGCGTGCCTTTAGGAGAAGAGATAGGAAAAACTTTTCCATTTTTAACCAATCAAGCCAAAGGATGGCTGAATTGGATGTGCAAATAGGGGGGATCCTCTTAACCTCACAGCTACAGGAAAATACCCTAGTATCTCATAAAAAGGAATTGAAAGCTTAGCTACTCTAATAGCCTGAATTAACAAAATATTCATTAAATATGTCTCAGTAAGACAGTAGCTAGCAAAAACTTCAGAGGCCTTTAAAAGGTTATGTTAACAAAATTTTAGCGGCAAATACTAATTCTAAATACATCCTGAAGTCAAATAAATTCTTTCGCTATTTTATTTAACAAATTTGCATTGAGAATGAGGAATCTCTCTATTTTAGTCTTTAGACGCTAAGATCTGATTAATAATCTTGAAAAGAAAAAGGAGAAATATGAAAAACTTAGGCAAACCAGTTGGCGGAATATTATAATAAATATTGCTCCAGGCACCTTTGAATTATGATGGTGAAATTAGGAATATAAGTAGGAGGAAGATCACTTGAAGTGAGGAATTTGGAACGGCCATGTCCATCAGGGGTAAGATAACTTAGAGGCATCCTTCTGAAAAAATCAGCCTTTTTAATATAAACAACTCAAATTATGACCCAAATTTAGATGTGAAAGAATTGTCATCCAACATATCTTCATGTTCCTCAAAGAGGCTTTTGTGATAAAATCAATAGTGTGGCTTGATGTAGCATTCATGTTTGCAGTCACTGTATCATTAATTCTCAAGGCTGTAACAGAATTCCTGGATTTATGAATTTTTGTTACCCTATGAAGAAACGCTGGATTGCGTTTCTGTATCCCTTCTTAAACCTGTGAATCCTGGCTTTCTTTTTCAAATAGAATTCTGATCATCAAGGCGTAAACCAACATACAATGTGCTTAAAGTTCCTGTTGATAAAAACGATCCAAGAAATCTTGGCTGGAAATTTTATGCTGAATATTCGTAAGTGCTTAGATGTCTCATTAATCATCTTAACATTCCCATGGACGTTTCTGTTCCAATTTGTGAGAGCAAGCTTCAATAGTCTAAGCTTTAAGCAATAAAACAAGAAAAGGATGACCAGTGAGCCACATGGATTGAGCCATATGGATTGAAATCAAAATGTTTGGGGACCAGCAATAGAACTCATTTGCAAATTAATGGATTTGATTAAAACGATGACCAGCAATAGAACTCATTTGCAAATTAATGGATTTGATTAAACAGGACTCCTGGTTCCAGAGGAATCTCCTAGTTTATTATTTGCTGAGCATGGAATTACATACGTCTAGTGTACTTACAAAGTTTCTAGAACAGGTAATTTTACAATTCTGTATTCCAACGTAGAGATTATATTTTTTTTCCCCCCTTCAGATCGATGGACATGTTTCTAAGGAGGATGTGTTTGCACAAATTGACGCTGCCCTAGAGAATCTTCTCCAGCAGAGGAAGGAAACTTCAAGATCGCTTGCAGCATAGAAAATTTTAAGATATGAAGGTTAGAACGCTACAAGCCAAGTCTCCGAAATGGTAGATCAAATGACTATGAACAACATAGTGGTTTTTGTGCATTTTCCTAATATTTATGAATTGGAGCAGAGAACACTACTAAGAGCGTATCTTTGGTACTTGTTGCAAGCTGAAAATACCGGCAACAACCCCCCTCCCCCGAAAGAAAGAAGGAAAAAAGCCACAAGAAATGAAAAGTTGCATAAGCTTGTGTTACGCCACATACAGAATGATTCTTATATGCTGTGTACATAAATCAGTTCCAGAATGAGTGCACCTGTATGCAAAATGACAAAAACATAATTGGTTATTCTTTTTGATGCATTTGGATTTTGATTGGTGATATTGTTATTTCGAATCATGTAATGTAAAACATTTCTTACCGGGGGAATAAAAAATAAGTAATGCAAGCACTTGTCTCACTTGCGCAATTCTTGTTTTTGTGATCTTAGATACTGATGGTAGGCCATGCAGTTAATGGCAGTCCCGTTTTCCAACCATCCCCTCGATTTTTCTCCCCCTCTTTTGAAAGAGTTCTATTACATTTTCTACTTATTTTTGCGATAAATCAGTCTAAGCCTATATTTAGTCAATAGATGTGAACAAAATCCTAACTAGTGTGAACAGTTTACGTAAACTTCTACGTATCCCAAATTCCCAATGGCTGAATAAATTTAGCCTCTTTAGTTTGTCCAGTTATTTATGGAACTAATCACTTTCACAGCGGCGTGAGAAGGCTTTTGAGCTGGATCAGCCCACATGAGTAGGTTGGGTTAGTTGCATTAAAGTGAGGTTTTAATTTCTAGAGACAATAATTTGTTTAAAAAAAGAAAATAGAGTCTCATTCTCCTCCTTGTTTTGAGTCAACACTAAACACTTTTTTTAATACGCATGTCTCACATTAATTAAGTCCTGTCGTTCTAATGATTGAGAGCTAATGTCAAGAGGAGGTCGTCCCACCATGCTAAGACTTAATTGTTCCAGTTTAACTATTTCCACCATTTTGACATTGTCATTGAAGAAGGGTTTTTCAATTCAGAGCCAAATTTGAAAGAAACAATAGACCAAGCTAAATAAAAATGAGAAAAATTTGAAAAATCTATGGACCCGAGTAACACACATGGCTCCCCTTTTCTGGGGTAGGTAATTATCAAACACTTTTTGCCATGAGGCCCACAATATGTAATAAACCAATGAGACCAAAATTGTTGAATATTCGTGTGAAAAAGGAGGAAAACGAAAATTTTTTGAAAAATAAAACAAAATAAAAAGAATCTGTTTCGCTTTACAAAATTGACCAAGTCAGAGTCATGTATGTAACGGGATTGGATGAGCCGAGTAGAGCAAGCAATCAAGCAGGGCTATCTACGTAGAAGACTCGGATGTTGACCGAGAGAGTGGAGGCCGCGCCAAGCACGCAGCCAAGGCTCTTTCTAAGGTACTTACAATCTCGGTCATGGATGGCCTATCCCGACCCTCCAATGTCACACAATCCGCGGCCAAGTACCCAACATAGGCCACTGCCTCTATCTCAAACGGGGTCGGAGGTGGCACACTTGGATCCAAAGCCCTATGTATCTCATCTTGTACAATATATGGCACCACGTAATCTACAACATTTCTTGGTACCCCATTCTCATTCTTGTGAATTGCTTTCAACCCCGAAAGCAATTCTAGTAGCAACACTCCGAAGCTGTAAACGTCGCTCTTAGTGGTCAACTTCTGGAGCCGGAAGTACTCGGGATCAATGTAGCCCACAGTCCCCGCGGCCCGAAGCGAGAGGTGGGACACGTCATCCTCCGGGCCCATCAACGAGAGCCCGAAGTCGGACACCTTGGCGGTCCACGTGGCGTCCAGCAGTATGTTGGAGGACTTGATGTCCCTGTGTATGATTGATGGGACCGCGTAGTCGTGGAGGTACTGGATCCCCCTGGCGGCGTCCAATGCCACTCGGATGCGCTCGGACCACGTCACGAGTGGCGAGTGCTCCTGCGGCTTGTGGAGGTGGTCGTGGAGGGAGCCATTTTCCATGTACTCATACACCAAGACTCTCTCCTTATTGTCCTCGTAGAACCCCAACAAGCGAACCAAATTCCTGTGGTTCAAGCGGGAAAGGAACTCTAGCTCCCTTAGAAACGCATTGTCTTTGTCTTCTTGTCTTTTGGTGCCGCCGCCTACAAACGACGACGAGGCCGATGCCTCAGCCCTCTTGATGGCCACTTCCCGGCCGTCGTCGAGTTTTCCGTGGTAGACCGAGCCGAAGCTGCCGGTTCCAATCTTGCGGTCGTCGGAGAAATTGTCGGTGGCTTCGAGTAGGACTTGTAAGGAGAATTCCTCCAAGTGGCTCCCATTGTTTCCTAGACTGATCAAATGGCTCAGCCGCTTCTCTAGCACCGGGCCAGATTGGTTACGGTGCTCCTCTCGACCACTCTGGCGTTGGCTCGAACCGTGTTCCGCTCCGGCTTCGGTTCCGGCCTCGTCCAACCGGCCCGAGTCATGGACCCGGCACCCTCTGACCTTACAAAACCTGAACAAAAAGAAACAGATAACCAACACTAATGCCGATGACCCGACACAACCCACCACCAGAAAAGCAACCATTTTCTTGCTCCAACCCGCCGATTTCGCCGCAGAATTCGGCGGAGTCTGCGGTGAAGGCGACGGAGACATCGACGGAGGAGTCTGCGGCGAAGGAGACACCAACAACAGTGCCTCTGCTTCGCAGACAACTAATCCTTGTCCACAAAAGTTGGCAGAGCCTGGCATTATTGTTGAACCATTGGGACATCTACTTCTACATGGTCCAGGCAAGACTCTGTCAAACACCATTGAATTGGAGTCAAACGCTGGGTTACCCCAGCAATGCAGAGACAAGCTCGAAGCCATAACCCCGCAAAAAACGCTGCGTTTGGCCTCGATAGCGACGAACTTGCTCTGCCGTAGGGACTGGGGCAAAGCGAAGCCGTTTTGGCCCCAGCAAACCACCGTTTGGTCAAATCTCAAAGCACAGCTCCGGTTCATCCCCAAAGCCAGAGACGAGAACACCCCTTGGGGTTGACCCTCCCTGCCCATAACGTCCCCCCAGCACTCCAAGCTTCCACTCATGGAGATTCCGCAAGCGTGAGAAAACCCAGAAGCAATCTCTCGATATCTCCCACTTGGCTCAAGACCCACGACGCCATTGTTGCTTCCCAAGCAAGAAACGTTTCGAGAAATCTCCGAAATCCCGCAGACGAAGTTCTCCCCGACCGAGATTTTGGCGAAATCTCGGGCCCCGAACGAGTTGAACATGCGCCATTGCCAGCATTCAAGGCGATTGGTCCCGTTGACCAGCCCGCAGATGTGAGAATCTCCCGAGTCGAGCTCGGCAAGATCGGGACCACTGTAGATTCGCTTGTACTGAAAATTAGTGTCGTTGATGGAGGAGAATCTCCAGCAAGCCAAGGCGGCTGAACCTGACGACGACGACGACGTTCTAATCAGCCCGCAAAGGAAACCGTTTCCGGAAACGATTTCGGAAAACGGGGAATCGGGTCTGAAAAAGGGGATTGGGATTCCGGGGGGAGAAGTCGTGCAATTGAAGAGAGGGGAAGAAGAAGAAGAAGATTGGCTGTTGGGGTGAATAGTGAGAGCGCAGATTAGAGTTTGGTTATTGGAGGACTCGGAGATGGAGACGGTGGAGAGCGAATGAACCAAAGGAATATAGAGAAGAGTTAGAAAATAGAGAGAGTTGAGGAGGAGGGCTCTAGTGGAGAAGATGAGACTAGAGGCCATGGAAATTGTAATAATTATTTTTGTTATTAATATTAGAGGAGGATGATGATGATTCAGAAAATTTCATGGCGGGCGGGACAATATGGCTATGGCGACTTGATTGAGGTACTAATAAGTAAGAGAATTTTAATGGAGGCAAAATGGAGGGTCTTGGGGATTTAATTATAAAGGGCAAAAAAAAAAACGAGACAAAAGAGAAAACGCGGTTTGAGGGCTTCGCTTTTTTATGTTCTAAACTTCAAATGAGAGGACCAAGGACTGAGTCCTTTCCTTCCCTTCTATTTGAAAAGTGGTTTTAACGAGTAGAGAGAGTCTAGAGACTAGAGAGGCGCGTGTGGGTGAGGTATGGTCAAGCTCAAAGAAGTGTTCTAGTAAGTAGTAACCGCACACTTTAGTCCATTAGGTGAGTCTAATGGACTCTGTTCCCACGTGCAAGTTTTTATACTCTGTCCGGATTTTTTTTGTCTGAAAAAAAAAAAAAAAATCTGCTGGAGTTATTATTTAGTGTACAATTTGAGATACTAGCTAGCGTACTAAAAAGGGCAATAATAAAATTGCCGCGTAATGAGATTTGATTTTGAATCTAGATATATATTTTTGATAATAAGAGCAAGCTACTCTTACTCATTTTGATGATTTCTGCCTTTAATTGTGAATTCCAAAATTGTAACTCACGGACCCTGTATATAAGAGCTGTTAGTAGCATGGATTATAGTAAGAAAGAAAGAATAATTACAAACTTTTATATATATATAAAGTAGCCGTTCAATAATAATCCAACGACTTAAAAAAATTATCTATAGATATATTTTTTTTTTTAAAAAAAAAAGCCTATTGAATTATGGCCCTATATATGTACAATAGTGTTATAGTACATGCCTAAGACACGTGACCCGTAGATCATTTGATTTACAAGGATTTTACATATCATATTCATAGTTTCATATTATAGCTCCAATTAGATATGTTATGGGGAATATTTTTTTTTTTTTTTTTTGGGGAGGGGGGGGGCTAATTTTGCTCCTTCTGTGATGTCCTATAATTAAAAGCAAAAAATTACCTAGTATATTCTTAAAGTTAAATTTGTATTTATATTTGTATTTTCCTTTTCCTGTAGTATTATCTAACTCTATTAATCATCAAACAACTTTTTATTTTTCTGAAAGGTAAAACAATTTTATTAAACTCACATAAGGATTACAATAGCGAATTGAGTTACATTGTAACGCCCCAAGTCCCATATCGGATATGTTCTGGGAAGATCATGGGTATTTAAATGATGGTCTATGAGCCCAAAAGTACCTTCAAGCTAGCACTTTTGGGTGAGGCCCAGTATTGTAACGCCCCAAGTCCCACATCGGGTATGTTCTGGAAAGATCATGGGTATTTAAGCAATGGTCCATGAGCCCAAAAGTACCTTCAAACTAGCACCTTTGGGTGAAGCCCAGTGGTATTACATTTGGTATCAGAACCGACCCAGTCCATACCTGTATGGGCCTTGGAAGGCTGCCACAGGCCGAAATCGTGGTGAATGTAGACCCTGCCCATAGGAGTTATATGCGGGCTATTGAATGTGGACTCCCTAGCGAGGACGCTAGGCCTTTAACAGGGGGAGGTTATAACGCCCCAAGTCCCACATCGGGTATGCTTTGGGAAGATCATGGGTATTTAAGTGATGGTCTATGAGCCCAAAAGTACCTTCAAGCTAGCACTTTTGGGTGAGACCCAGTGGTGTTACATTCATATAATCTCTTACAATGAGAATTAAGAAATCGATTCAAAAGCTCGAAGATGACAACACCCTTGTAGATCTCGGAGTACTGATGGTCCCCGACAACGATCTTGGAGAAAAACTCCAAAGGTAAAATAGAGCACCTCAATAGCTCTTTTAGATTATTCCCAATCCGAATTGATAACTCTGATCGATTCACTGAAAGAGATTCTGCCAACTCTGATTTGCCATAGTAACTACCTTCTCAGATCTGAATCAAAATTGATACAGATCTGGAGGATAACCACACAAAAACTAAGGAACAAACTAAAAATAATATAAACCACCACATATCTATATCTAGGTGTACTAAACCTACAAGATCTAGATCTAAGTGGGAAACTATCCTCCCAAAAAGGAGAGTTATTAGACAAAAGAACTAAACACAAATAGAAAAAAGTAAAAAAGCCCATATCGAAGATAGGGAATGACCCTCTCCCCAGTAGGGAGAGGCACCTGTGAAAGAGGGAGTGGAGCTTGGCCTTGAGCATATATTAGTCGTTGTACAATTCAAAATTATATTATGAACTTATTTTTTGTGTATTATAGACTTATAGTATGCTTCCCTTTAATATTTGTGGATAGGAGAAATATAAGTAAACGAAAAGCAACCTCTAATTTTTAAGCTGAATCTAAAAAGAACAAAGAAAAAGAAAAATAAAACAACTCTATAATTATTTCAAGTAGTAAATAAAAATTATTATTTTGCTACATATATTATTTATTATAACCCAATTCATATAGCCTTTAAATATATTATTTCAAATGAATTCTAATTCTTAAAAAAATTAGTATAACAATATACTTAGCTTGAACGGAAATAATTTTCCAGATCCAATATTAGAGCGTATTAAATTAGCAGGAAAATATAAAGGACTTTTTAATAAAAAACTCCCTGAACTTGAAACATATTAATAAAGTTATCCAGAACTCAATTTTTTCGAACAAAATCCCTGAAGTCTCTAATATTAGTTCTGTTAAAAAAGAAAGATATTTTTGTTAGTTTTTCTTTGCAGTTAAGTCCACATTCTTTTATTGTGGCTTTTAGACCTTCACTCTTAGATTTTGATTTTTGTTTCACATCATACCTTTTTTTTAATATTGCTATTAATTAGCATATGCCCAAAATATGATCATCTCAATAGGGTAAAATTAGAAATAGATAAAAATTATTATTTTTTTTTTTTAAAAAGAGCTGGATTATCGTTTTCATTCAAGACGAATATAAGAAATTAGAAAATTTTATATGATTCCAATATAGATTTTTTTAAAAAAAAAAAAAATTAAGTGAGGCTTAACTAATGACCACCACTTACTACAAATTTAAAGAAAAATATCACGCACACACACACACTACTAAGTCTTGAACCCCTGACCCCCCCAAATTCACACACACATCCCTAAAGGTTTGGACTAATTGAACTAGCCCCAGTTGGCATGATTCCAATATGGATTAAGTACTAATATATCTAAAAGAGAGGTATATGAATATAATGCCAATTTCATGAGACATATATTACCAATTTTATATTTTGTTGTTCCAATTTTATACAACATATATTGCCAAAATTTTATATAGTTCCAATATGGATCTACTTTGGTCCAAATATTCTTTCTTTTCTTCTAAATATATGAATACTTGGACCAAAGTAGATCTATATTAGAACCTTATAAAATTTTTCGGCTATTTCTTCTATCCGTCTTGAACAAAAATGATAACCTAATTCTTTTTACTCTTTTAAATAATAATTTCCCTTTGTTTCTAATTTTAGCCGTGAGATGAGCACGTTTTTGGCAAGTGCTAATTAGTGGTAGTTTTGGACAGAATTGATTAAAACAAATTAACATAAAATAAAAATATAAAAATAAGGACCTAAAAGCTACATATAAAAGAATGTGGACTTAACTATTAAAAAAATAAACAAAAACACCCTTTTTTTCTGACAGATTTAATATTCAGGGATTTTAAGGAGTTTTACTCCAAAAAATTGAGTTCAATATTAATTTTACTAAATTGTTCTGAATTTAGGGAGTTTTTGTATACAAAATCTAACATAAAAAAAAGAAAAAGGAAGTTCTAAATCCATCACCATTTAGACTATGTACATTCAATTTCATTTTACATCACAAAAGAAATTTTAAATAGTTATGTTTTTTTTTGTACGTTTCTTATATTCAAAAAATACCCAATTTTGTGCATTCATTCTCTTTATTTTTAATGTCTAATTTTTACGGTAAAGAGAATTAAGAATTTAAAAAATAATAATAATAAGTTATAGTTACATCTTGAGATTAAAGAAATAAAGGAAAAGAATTTTATTTGCAAATATAATTTATTTTTAATCAAAGAGGAGATTTGTTAAATGAAATGAAGCAAGCTACAGAAAATTTTATGAACATTAAGAACACATCGTGCCACAAAAGCTCAAACTACTGCAAATTTATTTTCTTATATTGTCTTTCAAAGAGAAATAAGAAGTTATGAAGTAATATAAACAAAATAAACTATAGATTCTTATCATATATATATATAAGAGGCTTGATTTTTATTTTTATTTTCATTCCACTGTGTTTTTTAAAAATATTATTTATTATTTTATGGATAGATATCATGTAAATTATATATTTTTATTAAAATATAAATAGGAGGATTAATTTTTCTTTCTTCCCCGATATGTTTCTTTTCTTTTTCTAAAAAAAAATCTCTTTAATTCTGTATTTGCATATATATATATACACACATATATTTATACATTATGTTTGAGATCTTTGTCAATATAAACTATTCTTTTTAAATCGTTTTTATTCTTTATTTTGCTTCACTGTTAATTTTCTTTTTGGGTAATATCAAAGAGTGAAAAGGCATCTTTCTTCTAGAATTAAAGAAATTTAGGGTTTTTTTTTTCCTTTTCATTTTTTCTTTTTGTGTGTTACTTGATAAGGAAAGTTCTAAATGTATTATCATTTGGACTATGTACGTTCAAAATTATATTGTAATTAAAATTATGAATGTACATAATTCAACTACTGGAAAAAAAAAATATAATAATCATTCTATATTTCAGTAAAAAAATCATACAAGGAATTCATAACTACTAAAAACACCATAAAATTCTTTTTTATTTGTTTGTTCAAATTAATCAAATTAAAGAAGGTTTTTTGGTATATTTTATTTATTTTGATTCATTTTCCTTTATATCAATAACCCACCTTATTAATAACTCAATCAAAATAAATAAAATTACCCTCAAGAACAAAACGTTTGTTATGCTTAATTTATTTAGTTTGATCTATACCTGTCTTAATTCTGCCCTTTCTTCATGTAGTTCTTTCGT
>JXTC01000014.1:537897-610619 GCA_002914845.1 Trema orientale | reverse complement strand
AACCCAATTCTTTTTATTTTTTTAAATAATAATTTCTCTTTGTTTCTAATTTTAGCCCTGAGATGAGCATGTTTTGGGCAAGTGCTAATTAATGGTAGTTTTGGACAGAATTGATTAAAAAAATTAACATAAAATTAAAACATAAAAATAAGGACCTAAAAGCCACAAATAAAAGAATATGGACTTAACTATTAAAAAAAAAATAAAAACACATTTTTTTCTGATAGAACTAATATTAAGGGATTTTACTCCAAAAAATTGAGTTTAATATTAATTTTAGTAAATTGTTTTGAATTCAGGGAGTTTTTTGTATAAAAAATCCAACATAAAAAAAGAAAAAGGGAATTCTAAATCCATCACCATTTAGACTATGTACATTCAATTTCTTTTTATATTACAAAAGCAATTTTAAATAATTATGTTTTTTCTTTGTACATTTCTTATATTCAAAAAATACCCAATTTTGTGCATTCATTCTCTTTATTTTTAATGTCTAATTTTTAAGGTAAAGAGAATTAAAAATTTTAAAAATAATAATAATAACTTACAGTTACATCTTAAGATTAAAGAAATAAAGGAAAAGAATTTTATTTGCAAATATAATTCATTTTTAATCAAAGAGGAGATTTGTCAAATAAAATGAAGCAAGCTACAAAAATTTTATCAACATTATGAATACATCATGCCACAAAAGCTCAAGCTACTGCAAATTTATTTTCTTATATTATCTTTCAAAGGGAAATAAGAAGTTATGAAGTAATATAAACAAAATAAACTGTAGATTCTTATCATATATATATATATATCATATATATGTATATAAAAGGTTTGATTTTTATTTTTATTTTCATTCCACTGTGTTTTTTTTAAATATTATTTATTATTATGGAAAGATATCACGTATATTATATGTTTTTATTAAAATATAAATAAGAGGATTAATTTTTCTTTCTTCCCCGATATGTTTCTTTTTTTTTTCTAAAAACAAATCTCTTTAATTCTGTATTTGCATATATATATATATATACACATATTTATACATTATGTTTGAGATCTTTATCAATATAAACTCTTCTTTTTAAATCTTTTTATTCTTTATCTTGCTTCACTGTTAATTTTCTTTTTGGGTAATATCAAAGAGTGAAAATGCATCTTTTAGGGTATTTTTTTCCTTTTCATTTTTTTTCCTTTTGTGTATTGCTTGATAAGAAAAGTTCTAAATGTATTATCATTTGGACTATATACATTCAAAATTACACTATAATTAAAATTATGAATATACATAATTCAACTACTGGAAAAAAAAAATGTAGTAATCATTCTATATTTCAGTAAAAGATATTCATAAATACTGAAAACACCATAAAATTTTATACACTAAATTAGAGCCGCAAGACAAGGAAAAAATAGGTTATATACTACCAATTTTTAGGAAAACTTTAGTATAGGAGGGACAAAATCCCACCTACATATAGGAGGACTATTTGAACTATTTGATTAAATCCAATGATTATAAAAGTAGTGGTTCCAAAGAATAACAACTACATCTTAGTACACCAAATTTTGCCCAACACTGTTGTATACTTTTTTTTTTTGTTCTTTTATCCATGTTCTCCATGACCTGAAGCTTTTGCCATTGTTAGTCTCTTTTTTTCTTTTTTCTCTTCTACATGATCCTAGGCACCTATCAAACCAATTTTCACCCATCTCTAGTATTATTACCATTTAGAAATCTCTTCTTATTTTGGTATTGTTATAGAGTAGATGCAAAATCCAAAATTTTCTCTCTTATTTGTGGCAAATCTAAAATTCTATTGATTTTATTTACTTTTCTTTTCATGCTTTTTTTGTTTGGTGGTTGCTCCACTTTTTGGAAATTTATACGTGGGTTTCCAAGAGAAAATAAGGATAAACAAAAGGGTTTTTTTTATTTTTTCCTGGTAACAAACATTGCAGGCTACAGCAGTGAGAAACGAAACAAACAAAATACAGAAGGATCAATGATCAAAATTAATGACCACCAAAATTATAGAACACGAACAATTGTTAGCACATAACATTAACAATTAACCGAATGGGAGTAATTTAACCTAGAAGAGACTTTTTTTTTTTGACATTTTCTCTCTTGAGACTAATGTTTAATGGAGTAAAGTTTATAATAAATATTATAGTCCTTAGTTTTTAACCAATAAAATTAATTAGAATCTACTCCTATTGGTAGAAGGAATTTTATCCTTCCTATACTAGAAGTCTCCCTAATTTTTATATATTTGAGTTTTCCTCAACTTGGAAATTTTAGAAACTGTAATGGAAGACAAATATAAAAAAGTTTCTCTATTGTACCTTTGTCTTAACTGAAAAAATAACATACGTTTATAAAAAATCTTTGGAATTTGAAATCATATTTATGAGATACATTGTGATTGTAAACAACGAAAAAGAAGGGGGGAAAAAAAGGGAATACAGAAATGTGTGGCAAAATATCGGAAGTCAGTAAAAAAAAAAAAAAAAAATGTAAGAAAACCATGACACCTAAATGGGCCCACTTATACTCTGTATTATATATTATATCTCATAAATCCCAGCAACAAAAAACAACCAAAAAAAAATCAGCAACAAAAAGAAATATAGACTTTGTTAAAAAAAAAAGATAAATAATTAAACACAATAATATTATTTGATATGCACATTTTACTGTCCAATTTAATATTTTAATATTATAACAAATTACAGTAGAATATATTTGTGAAACAATAAAATTAGAGAGAGCTAACACTAAAATTAACGAAGATGAATGAAGCGGTTCTTCTTTTGGAACATTAGGAACAAGATTAAATCAACTGAATAGTCGGAGGAATATGGAATGTTCGAAAGTCTGACAAACCTCACTAAAAATTGTAGAAATTTGGAGTCTCTTGGGTCCGACTTCAGAACCCAATAGCAAACCAAGATTTGCATTTAGCTCAGTATACGTTGCGGCCTACTTGTCCACAAATTTAAGCACATTCTTGTAACCTTTTTCAAACAAAGCCTTTTTTCCCCCCCTAAAATGTTGGGCATTTACTTTGTGCACTTAGGGCGATGTCTGTCCAATTCATAGTAAGAACTTTTCCCACCCCATATTTTTGGATAGAGGGTACATTTGGGATTCTTTTGCTTCTGCTTTTATACGATGTTTTTTTCTTTCTTTATTTATTTGGTTTTGGTAATGGGGATATAGACACGTCCAAATCTTTAGAAAACACTAATTAAAAATTATAAAGCTAAACACTAGCATGCTTAAAAAAAAAAAAGAAAGAAAAAATCCTAGCCTTAAAGTATTAAAAGGAAAAAAAAAAATGGGGAGGGGGGGACACCGTAATTATTTTTATTAGATATATTCAATGCAAAAATGTTACGTTGTTATAAATTGTGATTCATACTGGTCAACACCCAACAGTGTTCAGTTTGAATGACGCCACTGTGCCCCATGCTTTGGTGATATGATTAAGAAAGTCAGCAACAAAAGTTACAAAAAATTTGTTAGGATAAGAATTTATCAAATAAAGCAAGATTTATAGAAAATTGACGTACAACTAAGCAACATTAATAACCGTAATAAAAATCCCAAAGTCATAAATCAAAGTAAGCTAAGAAATTATTTGATATATTTCGTCAAATTGAATACCATTTTCGTCAAATATCAACCTGAAGAATTCAAATACTTTTATATACTACGAATTAGTCACGACTCAAGAATTTGATATAGACCACCAATACGGATGCTCTCTCGTAATCAAATATTATGCGACTCATTCAAA
Source organism: Trema orientale (assembly GCA_002914845.1). Lineage (NCBI taxonomy): Eukaryota > Viridiplantae > Streptophyta > Magnoliopsida > Rosales > Cannabaceae > Trema > Trema orientale. The sequence continues at coordinate 606,819 of JXTC01000014.1, read as the reverse complement.
CAACTAATACTTATGACATCATTATTTCATCATTCATTTCTAATTATTTTCTTTTATTTGGTCTAATTTCTGATAAGGGAAAGGATATGAGAAAGAGTCATTGCCAAAAAGATGTATCATCATTATATCTAAAAATTGATATATGCTTTAAATGCTTATACACAAAAACAGCACAAGCTCCAGTTAGATAACAAGATTTTTCTTTCTACAACATTATCAATATTACACAATGCAATATAACACTTTCCATGGTTTTTTTTTTCTTTTAATCAGATGGCAGAATTAAAAGCCTTCTGATTGGAAACTCTTAACCGAGGTATCTCCATCGGATTCATCCGAGAGACGTGAATGGATACTAGAAAAACATCTTACCATTCTTTTCCGAATTGTGGCCTGGAGCCCTGAGAGTGAAAGGCTCAGCATCAACAAGCATCTTGACAACCTCTCTCATGGTGGGGCGAAGAGTAGGAAGCTTTTTGGTGCAAGAAATGGCAACCTTCAAGACCTTGATCATGTCCTCTTGGACAACTTCAGATGCCACTTTATTGTCGAGAACCTTGATGACGTCTTCCCGATTGTTGAGATGAGTCGAAACCCAATAAACGATATCTTTTCCTTCTCCATACTCCTCTTCGATTGGTCTTCTACCGGTTACTAGTTCTAGAAGCACCACACCGAAGCTATATAGGTCGCACTTTTCAGTGACTTTAAGAGTATATGCCAGCTCTGAACAGGAAAATCAGTGTTTAGGTTAGAAAATAGATTGATAAAGATCGATATAAACATTCGAAAGCAAGAGAAATGGAGACATACAATTACAGTATGTTTGAACAAGAATAACTACTGTCAACAATTTTTAATGACTGGTCTCATCTTCTAATTGGAAGCAAGAGAAGAATATAACAGAATATCGTAGTGATCGCCTTTTCTTTTACATAGCTAAGTTTTCTTTTAACTAGAACTGGTATTGATTGGACTAGATCGCTCTATGCTATTCCAACCATAAGCATACTAACAAATTGCAAAATGTGTCTATGCATCTACATAAATGTGTGAGAATTTTCGTAACAGGTTGTCTTGCACTCTGTGTTAAACTAGCAGAATACTCGCAAGAGCCAAGGGAGACTAAGTAGTTAGCAGAAGTTGGCAGACTACTAATGACAAGTAAAAGACTCAGGCTTATTGCTCTTATGCTCTTAATGACATCATAACTTTTAGAATCTAAACATACTTGTTGAGAAAAAACATAATTATTTTTGAAACTCACCAGGAGCGATATAGCCATGAGTGCCAGCAAGAGTGCTAAAATCAGAACCCTCGTGAGCCGCAATCTTTGCCACACCAAAATCAGCAACTTTGGGCTCATAATCCTCATTGAGTAGAATGTTGGTTGATTTTATATCTCGGTGTATAATGGGCGGCGAACAATCATGGTGTAAATAAGCAATCCCCCTTGCAGCTCCTAAAGCAATTCTGTACCTTCGATACCAATCCAATTCTGGCTGCCCACCTTTGATCTCACGGTGAAGTGCTTGAAGCAGATTACCCTTTGCCATGTACTCAAACACCAGGAAACTAGATCCTCCTTTCATTAAACAGGCATAAAGCTTGAGAATATTGACATGCCTGATCTTACCCAAAATCTCCATCTCAGCTGCCAAGACTTTCACAGCATCTCCTTTCCATAGTTGTTTTACAGCCACTGTACTGCCATTCTTTTTCAGATCTAAGCGATAGACTTTTCCTGTGCTGCCACTTCCAATCAGATTGTCTTCTTCCAAATCAGATACTTCATCGGCGTCAAATTCCAATTGGTTGAAAGATGCAAGTTTCCATTTTGATTCTGTTTCTTTCCCATCTTCCATGTTACTCTCCAAGTCGGTGTCTCCATGCTTGAAGTTCTTGTAACTCACAAAGAGTAAACCAGCTAAAATAACAACCAAGGCAGATGCTATTATGCAAAACAACACCAGTTTGCTTTGAAGTAGGCTTTTCTGACTAGGTTTGATAGAACAAATACTCATCTCAGAATCTCTAGGGGTCCTCAAGTTTTGATCAACACAGAGTCCTTCATTTCCTTGGAAGGCTTTGTCTCCGCCCATGGTCAGAAGATCTGGAGGTACTCGTCCAGAGAACTGGTTTTCCGACAAATCTAAAGAACTCAGCTTCAACTTATCAAGATCTTGTGGAATCATCCCAGTAAGTCTATTCCCGGAAAGGTTTAGAGAGTTTAGAGAGCTCATTTGCGAAAACGTAAGCGGGATATTACCAGTCAACGAATTCCTAGCAAGATTCAAGTCCACTATCCGGATGCAGTTGCCTAGTTCAGGAGGTATTGGTCCTGCTAATGAATTTTCTTCGAGATGCAAAGATGAAAGCAGCTTCAGGGCACCAATTTCTGAAGGAATTGCTCCAGAGAAGTTATTGCTACTCAAAGAGAGCCTGTCTAAGTTTGTCAGCTTGCCAAGTTCTGGTGGAAGATAGCCCGAGAAGCTATTGTTCCCTAATACCAACTGATTCAGTGTGGTAGAGAAGCCTATTTTGGGGGATATCCCACCACTGAATTCATTATCACTAAAATCAATCATTTTTGCCAATGGAAGGTCCCAAAGCCCTTCTGGAATCTTCCCAGATAAACGGTTCTTATTGATTCTTATCCTCTCCAGGGATTTACAATCACCATAAGACTCTGCCAAGTCCCCAGAAAATTTATTTTCCAATGCAAGTAAGAACCTTAGCTTTCTTTTCTCACACAGAAATCTTGGAAAACCGCCTGAAAACTGATTCTCAGATATGTCAATGCTGTCCAATGGAGCGAACCGGCCAAAGTTTGCTGGGAATTCACCAGAAAATTGGTTCCCATAGATTGAGAACGCAAAAAGTTGTTGCATATCTCCAAAACCTGCAGGTAACTGCCCAGAAAGGCCATTTTTGTATAACTGGAAAACCGTCAAATTCTTCAGATTTCCAATCCCTGGAGGCAATGTCCCGTGTAACCTGTTTGCAGATATATCAATCTCCCGAAGAAGAGGGAGGTCAGCCAGCTCTGGTGGGATTTCTCCTGTCAAGTTGTTTGCGAAAAGCTCAATCTTAAACAAATTCTCTAGTTTCGAAATCGACTTGGAGAGCTTCCCAGAGATCTTATTTCTCGAAAAATCCAATGTCCCTAACTCCTTGAGCTCGAAAACAGATTCGGGTATCTCCCCTCTAAAATGGGAATCCGCTAGATAAAGCAAAGTCAACTTCTTCAAGTTGCCAATACTTTCGGGAACTTCGGCTTCATCGTACTCGTTCACTCCGAGCGCAAGACAAACTAATCCGGTTAAGTTCCCTATCCAAGCAGGAAACCGCCCCGAAAAGTAGTTTGTGGAGAGATCAAGAATCTCCAACTTCTGAAGCAATGAAAGGTCAGGGATTCTTCCAATCATTACATTCCCGGTGAGATTCAACACTCTAAGATTGCTACAATTAGTCAGCTGGGGAGGCAGCTTTCCGGAGATGTGATTCGAGGGCAATGAGAGTGTGGTCAGGCTCTTGAGGACAGATATAGAAGGCGAAATCTCACCAGCAAGAGACTTGTTGTCTAGGGAGATCTCAGTAACCTTCCCGGATACCGGATCACATTTGACCCCCGAGAATCGACACGGGGTTTCCGAGTCTTTCCATGACTCGAGATGATTCAGAGGGTCTTGGAGCTGCCTTTTGAACTCAAGAAGCGCCTCAGTCTCGACCGTTAGAGACAGGTAACATGGCGGGAAGAGCCAAAGAGAGAGGAGTATAAAGAAAAAGGACACAAATGGAACTTCCGCCATTGAGCAGGGACAAAATGGTAATCTCGGAAAAGCAAGATTGTCGATCAGTATGTATAGATAAACTAGTCCATTATATCCCAATTCGTTATACCATCCTGGAAACAGCTGAGCAGAAAACGTTCAATAATCATTACCTTTCTTTATGACAACATAAAAAAAATATAATAAAATTAAAAAAATTAAAAAAGGGTGTAAGAATAAACTATTAATTTAAGCATTTGTTGTAAAAGAATCCATAATGATGATTAATTAGCAAGAAAGAGAGAGAATTAAGGTGAGGTTACAATGTCAATTTGTTAGTGGCAGGGGGATTATTACAACTTCAGAAAAGAAACTAAAGCATACTTTGAAGTTACTCATGATAATTCTTAACTACAAATGGGGTAATGGGTTTATTTTGCTTGCTAAGCAAATAAACAAAAAAATAAAAAAAAGTAGAGAATCCAACCAAAAAGCACTACAAATTAGCAAACAATAATGAAAAGAAATAATTAAAATTAAACAGACTTTTTACTGTGCAATCATATGCTAATAAAAAGAAAAATGATTTTGGTCACTTTAAGCAAAACTATGTAGAGAAAAACAAATAAATAAAGTAGCTTTTGGAATCTAAGAATGTTTTTATTCAAAAATTCAAATCCAAACCCAGATGTCAAATTTGTTGGAAAGTCTCGAAATAAAGTGAGTTCAAGCAAAAGAAGAACATAATCTGAGAAGTGATAAAAAAATTTCTTACCCGAAAGGTGACAATATTTAGCTGATGCCGAAATTTTCTTCAATGAAGAAGAAGAAGAAGAAGAAGAAGAAGACCTTGAGAAGTACGAGAATTATTAGCTTAAACTGTTTTTGAAAACCGCAAAAGGCAGAGTAGAAACAAACATTGGAGTTAAAACTGAAGAAAGAAGAAGAGTATAAATGATCTTCTACAGAACCCAAAAACCAAAAAAAAAAGAAAAAAAAGAAAAAAAAGAATGTCTCTGGGTTGGCTGCTATATTTATTTTACACTCTCTTCATGTTTCTCGAGAAAACTCACGGAGATCGAAGCTGAAAAAATGAAAAAGAAAATGATAATTTGAAAACAGCCCAGAATTCAAAAAAGAGAAAAGAGTAAAGAGGTTTTGAAAAATTTGGAACGAGAAGATGGAGCTGGAGAAGAAGATGAGGAAAAAGCGCTAGTAGTAGTAGCAGTAAGTAAGTAATAACAAGAAACAAAAATGGTTTTGAGGAGTTTTTGGAATTTAGTCTGCCTGGGTAAGAGCGAAATAGTAAAAGCAAACACAAAGAAACAAATCTTGCGGTTGCATTATTTGTTTGTGTGGTGTGTGTGTGTGTGTGTGTGATGGTGAGTGATAATGCGTGCGTTATGTGAGTGGCAAAAACGGGATTGTTGTGTTGTGTCATACTCATATGGTATGGAGAGTCAAAAAAGGTGTTTCAATAACACTAAAAGGAGTCTTACTTTTTTCAATATATTAGATTTAGTCCTTCTAGATCTTCTTTTTACTTAAAAGATATCAAAAAAAGAAGAGAAAAATATACACTCTAGTCATATTTGGTCTATCTAAATTGAACTTAAATCACTTGTTTAACATATTTATACTAATCCGTTAATCCGTATCCGAGAGAAAATAAAATGAGAAAAAGGAAAGATATTCTCATTTATGTATTTTTACAATAATTATTTATCCAGGAAAGAGAATCCAACACTTCTCTACTCATTGTTTTTTTACCACTCATTATGTTTACATATTAGTAAATGTGGTTTTAGTATGTTAGTGCACGTCTAATCAATTAATTAATTACTCGTCATCTAAAATTGTAATTTGTTGAATATGTCTAGTAAGATATATGTTTTATTCATTAATTGCACATGAATGAAGATAAGAATTGATGATTGATTTCGTTCCCCCGAAACTGTGAGATTTAAACTAAATTTCATTTATTTTACATATTTGTTCTACGATGTAGCTTCACGTTAGAAGTGTATTCTATTATTGGATAAAATACAATGAGTAATATTTTTAAAAGTTTAGGAAGAAAAGGAATGAGAGGATTAGTCGGTGAATTTTGATATAAATGGTTGTTTGGTTGGATTTATGGCAATGAATAGATAAGTAAGAATTTATTATCCCCAGCAAAAAAAGAAGAATTTATTATTACCAATTGAGCTATTATGTTGTTTCTTTTCAAGATTGAAAAGAAACAATGTAAACGTAGTAGCTCAATTGGTAATAATAAATTCTTCCTTTTTTGCTTGGAAAGATTATTAGTACAATTTATATTCAACCTTAATACAATAAAAGTACTATAAAATCCGAGTTGTAGATTCAGCACTTCCACTCGCCTAGATCTTCTTTTTACTTGAGAAATCAAAAGGAAAAGGTAAATACTCTAGTCACATTTGGTCTTCATAAATTGAACTCAATTCACCATTGTGTTAGTTCATGTCTATACAATCAACTAACTACTCATCATCTTTTGAAAATATTTAATTAATTACATTGAAATTTTTATTAAGATATGTTATTCATCCATTAATTGCATGTGGATGAAAATACCAGACTGGATAGACCATTTATTTTATTTTTTTCTAGACTTTTAGATTTAAATAAATTTTATTTAGTTTATGTATTTATACTATGATGTAATTTCACGTTAAAAATATATAACATTTATTGCTATTGGGGCTATCTCAGTTGGTCTAAACTTATTGGGGGTATGTGTGAGTGTGTAGGAGATGAGTTAATCCAAATTTATGGGATGTGTATAAGTGTATAGGAGGGGAGGGGTTCGAATCTTGATAGAGTCAAAATTTTATATTTAATAAAGTTTTCCTCGTTCCATTAGGGTTCAAAAAATAATGTATAAATTTTATTACTTAAAAAAAAAGAGTATAACATTTTGTAGATAAGACACAATGAGTAATGTTTTTAAAGGTTTATATGCTTTATTTAGTAGGAAGAATAAGGGGTTAGAGGATTAGTGGGTGACGTTTGATATAAATGATTGTTTGGTTGAGTTTTTGGAAAGGAATAGATAAGTTTAAAATTTAAAAGTGTTAATAATAGTAATAACTCTTGAATTATATTTATTGTACTATTTTAGCTCTCGAATTTTCAACTTACATAATAATAGCCCATGAATTATGCAATTATTACATTAATGACCCATTTGTCCTAAATTATTAGTTTTTTAACAAAAAATAGTCATAGACAAAAGCATATAATTGAGCATTATTTACTTCTATTACTCAGAATATCATTTTCAACCATAGTTACCAAACTAAATACTTTACACATAACTCATTTCTGTTAAAAATTTTACAGTTTGTAATAATTTATTTCTATTAAATATTTAACCGTTTGTAACAAAAAGGGTCTTTATTACAATAATTATATACTTTATAAGTCAATGCTGTGTAAGTTGAAAATTCAAAAACTAAAGTATAAGTATAATATGTATAATTCATTATTAATCCAATTTAAAACTACCAATAAAACTACTTCTGTATCTTTCCAAAATTGGAAAAATTTTAGTACAATTGCCATTTTTGAAGGTCGGTAAAGTTATTGATTTTCTTTTTCGAGAAAAGTCCAATTACAATTTAACCTAAGTAAGTGTACATTAACCAGTATTTACAGATAAAATTGTGATTGTTATAAAACCCTTCATTTTAGCTCCTTTTTTATCTTTGTCCCCAATCAAGAAAATTGAGTAAGATAATGCTAAAAATACTCATCTTTTGCACAAAAATACTCATCTTACTCAATCAAGAAAATTGAGTAAGATAATGCTAAAGATACTCATCTTTTGCACCAAAAAAAAAATCTGTGTCAATAGATGTACTATGAATTTTATTCAATCTTAACTCGAAGTAGAACCTCACTATTTAAAATTTGAATAATTAAAAATTATGTCACATCAATAGATGCAAAAAAATAAGTATCTTAAAAGTTACGCTAGTGATTTTTTTCTATCCTCTTAGTCTCATACCAATTACATAAGAAAAATGTCATCCTAATTCATTTCCATTTGTTTATCCCTACTATAAAATTTAACCTTAATCTGGATAGATATCCTTCATGCAAAGCCAGTTTCATCTGACATTTTCTTCCGAGTTTTTTTAGTGCAATAAACAATCTACCGGTGGAGCCAACAAGATGGTAAGGTTGTTGCAACTGCCCCTCCTTCTAAAGGCCTAAGCATAGATTTTAAGCTAAAGAAAGCTAGCACCATCAGCTGGTAGCTCAGTGGCTCAAGAATGGGTTTTGATTGTCCAATTAAGAATAGTATTATTTTACTTCTTTATTTGTTTGTCAATAGAACAATATTAGATTGTTCAATCCACATCTTACGTCTAACCCCCTCTTTTTTTTTTTCCCTTTCTTTTTGTTTCTTTGCTTGGCACGTCTAACTTGTTCCCTTTTGCTAATTATTGTATCTTTTCTCACCAACTGGGAAAGGAAATACTAGATCTACAACTACACAATTTATTTTGTTTTTCTTCATTAACTAAGAATAAAGGAAGAGGACTAGATTTACAGGTAAAAGAATTAGCTGGAATATTTTGCTTCAGATAGTTTATTCTACATGTCAGAAGCGTGTAATAATGGCGTTTATGTTGAATCTATAAATAGCACATCCAGGATAAGCTGCAGGCTAGTTTCACAATACTAGGGTTGAGAGCATCCTTGGATTGCTTATGATGTGTCTAGAGATGTTCACAAATAACGACCAAGAATCCACAATGCAAGAGCCTCTGTGGAACGTTTCTACAGATATAAAAAGAGAGAGAAAAGAGAACGTAACATATATAAAAGGCTTTTTAATACAAAAATGTATAATCTCGTAATTATTTAGTAAAATTAATCCTGAACTCAATTTTTCGGAGCAAAATCCCCTGAAATTCCCTAAGATCTGTTAGAAAAGAAAGATGATTCTGTTAGTTTGTTTACGGTTAAGTCCCTATTATTTTATTTGTGACTTTTAGGTCCTCGTGCTAATATTTTTGTTTTACATTATAATCTTTTCTATCCAATATTGCCATTAATTAACACTTGCCTAAAACGTGACTATTTCAGTAGGGTAAAATTAGAAACAAAGACAAATTATTATTTAAAAAAAAAAGAGTCGTTTTCGTTAAGATAAAGGTTAGAAATTGGAAAATTTTATATGGTTCGAATATGGATCTATTTTGGTCCAAGTATTAATATATATTTAGAAGAGAGGTATATGAATATATTTCCAATTTCATGGGATATATATTGCCAATTTTATATTTTATCATTCCAATTTTATGGAACATATCTTGTCAAAATTTTATATGGAATTTTAATATAGATTTAATTTAGTCAAAGTATTCATGTACATCTTTTCTAGATATATATGAATGCTTGGACCAAAGTAGATTCATATTGGAACCATATAAAAATTTCTAATTTCTTATATTCGTCTTGAATGAAAACAATAACCCAACTTTTTTTTTTTTCATATAATAATTTTCTTTTGTTTTTAATTTTAATCCTGCTAAAATGAGCACATTTTGGGCAAGTGATAATTAACAACAGTTTTAGACAAAAATGATTAAAAATTATTAATGTAAAATAAAATATAAGAATGAGCACTTAAAAGCCACAAATGAAAGAACGAGGACTTAACCGTAAAAAAAAAACTAACATAAACACTTTTCTTTCATAAAGAACTAATATTAGGGGACTTCAGGAGGTTTTGCTCCAAAAAATTATGGTTAATTTTACTAAATTATTCCGAGCTCAAGGGGTTTTTGTATTAAAAAGCTAATATAAAAGGAGAGTAATTAAGGAGTGGTAATGCATATTGGAAAAAAATGCGTCTTCCACCTAAACTTAATAAGAATCATTACCTTTTAAGTTGACAGAATTAAATACGTGATATTCTCTATCAAATAAATACCTAATTGCTTTATATGCATGTCAATATTTTCTCATTTTAGGGCTTTTCAAATAAAATTTAATATTTTAATAGCATTGGCACATACTATGGGCGGCCACTTTGACTTTAACTTGTGAAAAAGCGTTGCAAACACTATTAAAACCAAATTATTATTAACAACAACAATAAATAGAAAATGTCATAAAATGACATTGAATTTCATATATATATATATATATTTACGAAGCCCCGTGTTTTAAGAAAGGGTTAATTACAAAAAAATAACCTCACGCATGATCTTTCTATAATTTTAACCATGTTTTTTTGCTTGTGCAAAATTATACCTCTATATTTTAAATATTTATAAATTTATACTTTTTGCATATAAATTGACTAATAAAATTCTCACTAAATACGGAATCTGAATTAAGGATATCTTATTTTTGCTTACTAATACAAAAAATCTATTGAAAATAACTTAAAATAGTTAATACAAGTCACTCAATTTGTACACAAAATGTACAAATTTGCAGAGATTTGAAATGTAGAAGTATAATTTTATACAAGCCAAAAGACATGGTTAAAATTATAAAAAGACCGTACTTTAGGATATTTGTTTTTTGCAGTAATCGAAATATGGAAAACCCCCCTTTGAATTTGATTTTTTATTACAAAAAATCTTCTAATTTGACTATTTTTGAATTTTGAACTTCTCGTATCATAAAAGTTAGGGAAATTGATGAAAAATAACAATGTAACCTATAGTGAGGGATAGATTTAGATTAAATTTAATTATTGTATATATTAGTAAAAATATCTATGAATCCAAACATAAAAATGTAATATAAACCTAAATCTACTATCCACTAAGGATAATTTTATCATTTCTTATTAATTTAACCAATTTATTTTATATAAAAGGTTAGATTTCAAAAATAGTCAAATTACAATTTTCTTTTTGTAATAAAAAATCAAATTCAAGGGGATTTTATCATATTTCCTAAAACATAGGATTTAGTATTACAAAAAAAGGTTAAAATACAAGATCATTTTATGACATTATCTCAAAACAATAATAATTATTAGTTATATAGCCCTACAAAGTTTTCATAAATATTGTTTATTTTTTTCAATCTTCACTTTTTTTTTTCTTTAATAAAAGAGAAAATCTCAGACATAAAACCTCAAGTAATCCTCAATAATAAAAATGATATGGATATTATTAGAAATTAAACGCAGGCTTGAAAGTTACACTCATCTAAGGCATATAGTAACAAATGTATTTAAAGACAAAACGTGTAACGTACCCAGAAAGTTGTAACTGAAATTGCGAATAAAATTATATAGGAAAGAAAAATTTATAGGGTGTAATTTGGCATTAAAACTAAAAATCAGTTCTCACTTTTTTAAAAAATAGATCTCTGATACCTGAGAACAAATAAGTGTATTTCTCTAATAATTTTTTTTAAAAATAGAGATAAAGAAAAAATAATTCAACAAATAACAAAATATTATTTGTAATTTTTACCTCTACAGTTTCTCTTCATCGATCATTCTTTTTCCTGAATTTCCACCACTCATTCTCTATCTCACACACTCATTTTTTTCCAATAATTTTATGTCTTAAATTTCTTTATACTCAATAGCTCAATTGATTTTCTCGTCTCATATTCTTCCATGATTTTCTCTCCGTATTCTCTCATAACAAGTTTTTATTAACAGTTCGCTCTTTCTCTCTCTCTTTCATTCTTTTTCTTTTTCTCTCTCTGTCCTCCTATATGATTCCACAATAAAGGATAGTAAATTTTTATTTATTTTTATTTTTTTAGGCAATAGAGGATTGTAATTAATCTTCTTAACTATTAGAAATCTGATTTCATAATGAAATCTACTCTTTCGCTTTCATGTACACGGAATGTAGTTCACATCCTATACTTAGCAATGAGTACTACTTTTTGAGTTGTTTACTCCATTTTGTCACATATATTATTAATTTACCACATTTCATTTTAGGTATAGATTTTAGATAACATTAATGGCTACTATTTTCTATCATAAGATATACAGCTCTAATTCTTTTTCTTTTTGATGAATATATAGCTCTAAAATTGCATAGTATGGTTTCTGCACCGACACCTCGCAGTGGCTTCTAGTTGGAATCATATATAATCCTCTTAAGTGGCACATGCATGCTTCATAACGAGCCCATTTCTTCGTGTCCTTGCTTTTCAGTCGGCAATGTACGTGTATATATATATATATATATATATATATATAAAACAAAAGTAAAAGCCAATCCATTTCGTCACAACTCACGAATCATATCTTATATAGTATTTTTTTTAAAAGGAAGAAAAGGTGAAAGAAAAACTCTTATTCTACATTTACTGTTAAAAAAATTAATGAATTAGGGCCCATCTGTGTCAGCATTTAAATTTAAATGTTCAGTTCGTATTACAACAGAAATGGAAGCGATTTGACTATCAGATGAGACAGAGTCAGGTGCAATAATTTGGATTGTAAATATTTCACATGCTATGACGATTTATATGTATTGTGGATGCTATGACGATTTATATGTATTGTGGACGCGTCGTCTACATTAGGGGTGTCCCTGCGTAGGACCCTGTCTATACACCGTTTGATGAGAATCTGTATATAAATAGATTTTTCACAGATTCTCATTATTCCCCACAGATTCCCCTCAAACGGTGTATAAAGGGTGGCCCTACGTAAGGACGGTCTTACTGTAGCCCTACCCTGTATGTATATAGCCAGTTGGTCTAAAAATTTTGAGAGTACGTGTGAGTGTGTTACATAGAGGATAAGAGTTCGAATTAAGCTATTTATGTATAAATTTCACAATAAAAATTTAATATATATAGATAGTTTACAGATAAGACTTTGGATGTAGTCCTTTCATGATCGTTCCATTACATAATTTAGGAATATATGAATATATGGTGCTTCTTTTATCTATGGATATTTTGATTTTAGATAGTCTAATTATGGTCATTTAATTGGCTTTAATATAAGTCATGTACTTATACGAAAAAGTTTATTGTACTTAATGTTTATCTAAATGTACAAGGGCTTTTTTTATCTGCTAAGATCAACATTTTTATTATTTAGTTTCAATCATGTCATTATTATAAGCATAATATTCTAATCCTCAATAATAATTTTTTAAGGGATAATTCTCATTAATTTTATTCCCATAAAGTTTAATTCATAGTAAAAGCTAATTTAGTTTTAAAAAAAGTAAAAACCTTTTTTTTGAATGTTAAGAAAAGGTAAGCTCACATATATTAAAATTAAAAATGTCAATAAAATATGCAAGAAATTTGATAATTAAATTTTATAAAAAAATTAAAAATCATATTATAGGAAACAAAATTAAAAGGTGAAAATCACGTCCTCTACTTTTTTTTTTCTAAAGAAAAAAAATACTTTCATTAATAATAGATTGAAAGTACAATACTCATCAAAGAATATTCAGATACAATACAGACATCCATAAGAAATAAATTAAAATTAATGGAGGAATTTTATACCTTAGGATCCTCATAAAACTGACCCGGAAAAGGATCAATGTTGGTTTGCGCTTCAATAGAGCTCTCTACTTCTGTTGGCTTGTTATGATCCTCCACTCAATTATTTGTGTCTCTTGCTTCAAATCCAAAAGCCATTAGAGGGTAAACATCATTATACAAACTATCCAAATTTGAGTCAGAAATGATACAAATCTGGATGATAACCACACTAAAAGGATAAAAAATATAAGTCTATCTAAAACCACCATAGATCTGGATCTAAGTTGACTAAATTGAAAAAAAAAAAAAAAACCCAAAACCACCATAGATTGAGATATGAATGGACTAAAAATATTATAAATCTAAATCTGGATGGAATTATACATTTCTAAATAGAAGGATTATCAAAAGATATAACGAGAAAAAGAAAAAGAAAAAGAAACTCCCCATTAGAGAGAAAGATCTTAAAAATCTTCATCTCCGGTGAGTTAGAAGAAGAAGAAGAAGAAAAATACTCTTACTAGTTAGAATAAAAGAAAAGGATAGAGGCGAGAAAAGGAGAGCCGTTTGAAAAAAAGACTACGTTTTAGTTTTAACCTAGGACATATTCTTCCTTTTAATTAATCAAATAATTTGTATAATCTAGTCACCTGTAATTTGCTACTCATAATTAGAAAACCTAGACAATTACGGATCTCAGGTCCTAATTTGCAATAAATCTCTACATCAATTTATTCATTTGACTACCCAAACAATTCAATATAGACATCATAAGCATGTAAGTATAGAAAAATATAATCAATTTAGAACGAATGATCAATACATAGAAATTTGAAAATAAACTAAATTAACATCATGCCTAAGGCTTCAATTAACCCTTAACCAAAATAAACTAGAAAAATAAGAAAAAAAAAAGAACAAATAAAATATTAGTGTTATACGATCTTAAATCCATGATTGGTCAACGCTGAGAAAGTCAAAGGTCAGGTACGTCAGATCGCATAAGTGTTCTCTTAAGTAAAATGCGACCTCATCCGAATATGATAGATGCGACCAAGATAAAAAGGAAACTGGTTCAAGCTTCACCAAAGGGATAATAAGCATAGAAAAGGAAACAAGCTTCAGAATGGAGATTGAGTAATTCTCGTATTTAATTGAGGATGTTACCCGATTCTATATTTATCCAAAATTGTATTTCTGATTATACGCTTACTCGTTTATGTAATTAGGAAACTATAAACCATCCTCATCTATATAAAGGTGGCTTAGTCTCATTGTAAGGGACAACAACACACATTCTTCGCAAAACACTTTATTATGCTCTGTAATTTTCTGCTCTCACCTTGAGACAGAAACTCTTGTGATTCTCCAAGAAAATAGTGAAGAACAGTGGACGTAGGCTCATCTTTTTTGGAGCTGAACCACTATAAAATTATTGTCTCATTATTTGCTTTAAATTATCAACCCCTTTTCACACACAAGCCACATCATGCAATTTCTTATATTCATTGTTGACAAAACCTCCGTCAACAATTAGAATAATGATCTTCTACACAGAAAAATTACCAACTCCAAGAGCTTGTTCAATCCTCCCAATTCTCTTTTTTTCTAGTATCCAAGTATTTTATCTTATCCATATTACAATTTCTGACCTAGATAGTCCTTTTTATAGTGTAGATGAGCTTAGAAGTGTTCTTGAATAGTTTTCTGAAGTTGGAGACTCAAAATTCATCTAATTTGCTAAAAGTCGGTTTCTATATGGACAGGTTGGCGCTTTGTTATTGCCTTTTTTTTTAAAATTTTATTGTTGTCATTAAAGATCACATGGAAAAATAAACCTATAATATACCAAACACTAAAATCCTACTTATGACATATAAACAATAAATTAGTAAAACAAAAAATCTTAGGTTTCTAATTATATCTAAAGCTTTTTATTACCAAAACCGAACTCGGAACAATTTAGTAAAATTAACCCTGAACTCAATTTTTTAGAGCAAAACCCCCTGAAGTCCCCTAATATTAGTTTTGTTAGAAAAAAAATATTTATGTTAGCTTTTTTTACTATTAAGTCCTTATTCTCTTATTTATGGCTTTTAGGTCCCCAGTATTTTTTTTTGTTTCATGTTAATCCCTTTCAATATTTTCTATTCAAAATTGTTGTCAATTAATACTTGCCCAAAAGGTGCTCATCTCAGTAGTGATAAAATTGGAAATAAATAGAAATTATTCTTTAAAAAAATAAAAAAAGAATTGGAAAAAAAATAAAATAAAATAAAATAATTATTTAAAAAAATAGTAGAGAGAAATGCATATTTGGACCAAAATAAAATTATTATTCTTTTTTTTTAAATAATAAAATTAGAAATAAAGGGAAATTACTATTTTAAAAAATAAAAAATTGAGGAAAATAAAAATAAAAATAAAATAAAATTATTATTTAAAAAATAGAAGAGAGATATGCATGCTTGGACCAAAATAAAATTATTATTCTTTTTTTTTTTAATTTTTTTAGATATTAATTTCCTTTTATTTCTAATTTTCTCACTACTGAGATGAGTACCTTTTCGGCATACTAATTGACAATAATTTTTGATAGAAAATATTAAAAGGGATTAATATGAAACAAAAAAAATAGTATTGAGGACCTACAAACTATAAATAAGAGAATAAGGACTTAACAGTAAAAAAAACTAACATAAACTTTTTTTTTTCTAACAAAACGAATATTAGGAGACTTCAGAGGGTTTTGCTTTAAAAAATAGAGTTCAAGGTTAATTTTACTAAATTGTTCCGAGTCCGGGAGGTTTTGCTCTAAAAAATTGAGTTGAGGGTTAATTGTACTGAATTATTCCGAATTCAGAGGGGTTTTGGTAATAAAAAGCCTATATCTAATGGGTTTTTTTTTTTTTATTCTAGCAATAAAAATCTTGAATTTTTGTTCTATTAAAAAAAATATTGGGATTTTGAAATCTAATTAAATTAGGTGCAGAATACAACCATTTGATCAAAATTTGGTACACGAACATATAATATGAATAAAAACGACTTAATTTTTTAGTTATTTTATACTTTTCGACTATTTCTTCTATTTTATTCTACTAAAAAAATGCCCTTTTTTTAATAATATGAAATGACATCATTAATTTCCATCCCAATTGGGATTTTGGCAATGAGAGTAGACTTGCATAGTAGCATATGACATTGTATATTAAGGACAAATGGATCATTTTGCTTATTTCACATTTTAATTTTTGACAAATTGCTGACTTATGACTAATTTGATTATATTTTAAAATCCAAAAGTTTTATTTTATGCAATCAAATATTGAAAATGTTTTTTTTTTTTTTTGCCAAAATTAAAAAAATGTTTATGTTTTTTTTAAAAAAATATTATTGGAAACTGAATGTTCTGTTTTTTCCTCTAAAATTAAAAAACTTACGATTTTTTTTTCAATAATAACCCTTTAAATGACATTACTATGTCCGAATAAGCAAAATAAGGTGCATAAACAAAACTAATTTTGCATTTTAATTAACTAAATACCTAAATAGATTTTTGTGCTCACATCATAGCTACAATACAACAATAATACCATATTGAACATAATAATAGTAGTACCTCAGTCGAGGAATTTTTCGCACATTTGAGTAATGTTAGACATACTCAATTTTTATACCAAAACATTTGCATCAATCAATGTAACATAATTTTTAACTTCATTTCTCAAAGTAGGACCAGACGATTTAAAGTTTTATCACTGAAAATCATCATTACATCGTGTTGGTCAAAATTTTTATTACAAATGTGAGTATCTCTAGCATTATTCATGTGCACTAGTCATCGTATATACAAACAAATCATTCAAGGACCTGTCATCATAGAGAAAATCGAAGATGACTTCGTCTCAGCACCCAAAATAAAAATAAATTATCACATATGTGTTTCTTTTATTTCTTTTTCCCAATTCTTCTTAAAAAGAAAACAAAAGTTACCAAATTATACACCAACAAATCATAGCCACACTCCGAAGATTTCCAATTTGTTATAATTTCTTAAAACAATCACCCCATAAAATTAATAAATAAATATATATATATGGTTACCACTTAGGTATTTTTTTTTTACTTATTCATAGGTATTATTTTGCCCAATTAAAATTCATAATGCACGTCATTTTATGATAAAAGTTTCAGAGAGAAAAATATTAAATAATGTGTATTTATTTTTATTTTTTTCTAACTACCTAAATTATGATAGCCATTAGATTATGATCCAACAGCTAAAAAAAATACTATAGATAAGTAAAAAAAATTACCTATTGGATTGGGAACATATATATATATAAGGCTAAATACATTTTTTTTTACACTCATATTTTACTACTTGCCAAGTGGCACTATCTAGCTTAAGATTTAATAATGTAACAAATTATAGTGAAATTCACGTATTAAAGAATGAAACTGAGGGAGTGAAAAAAAAAAGAAAAAACGCAGTTAGCGTTCCTCTCTATATGTATGTCTCTTTCAACCTGCTATTAAAAATGATAAAAGTGAAAAATATATATTCCTTTAGAGGTCCATTTGCCACAATAGAGTCTGGTAATAAGACAGTAGTTAGATAACATTACACGTCTTCTTATTCCACTAAAAGATATTGTGGACGTAATAATGGTGCAAGTCTCTCTCTTTCTCATAATAACTATTGACCAATATACGAATGGATTATGGCATATAATATATGTTGTGGCACAACAACTAATTCACTAGTTGAAAGGGATTGAGAACTGCGTTTTTGTCTTTTTTTTTTTTTTTGTATGTTTAAAATATAGGTTATCTATATGTGTAATATATATATATATATTGATATCATTTTATTAAATATGGCATTATATACGTTTCAATGCTAGCTTCCATCGAAAAATATACGTTTAGTAAAATTATAAAATATAATAGAATTCACGTACTAAGCTGTGAAACAAAAGAATAACAAAAAAATAGTGCTGTGATTCCTCAATATTGAAAATCTTTTTCAAAATTTAGGCTCCTTCTGTAAGGGAATCCTTAAAGGCCAAAACAAGAATGCTGATGATGTCTTTAGAAGCATTAGGAAAATGGGGTCCACTTAAGAAGAATTATTGACCACTTTTGAAGAAAAAAATTGCTCTGGTTACCATCCGCGGGTAGGAAGTGCATATATTTGAATATGATGAAGAAATCTTCTATTTGAATGTTAAACTGGTTGGATTCTCTTGGACAGCACATTTTGGTCCCCCCATATCCTCGCAATCGTGATGATAATATGATCATTATCTACTCTTGAATGACCAAAGAATATGTGAATTAGATACAAGTTATTATTTTATTTCAAAGAAATTGTAGAAAGTGAATACGTAGAGAAAGAAAAGTAGGTGGAATCTAGGCAAGGAAGCATATTTCAAAATGAATATTTTAACTGCTGAAAATTGATTAATTAAGCACTTGTATACTATTATATCTATTGGGAATGTATCAATTGGAAAAGCGCATAATAAAATTTAAAATCATCACACACAAAATAGAAAATATTTTTACATACTTACCTTACCCCCTTTTTTTTTCCTTTTGCCTTTTTTTATTTTTTTAAGGGAGTTACCTTACCATTTTATGACCTATACTATTACTACGCCAGTTTCCGTGCTGAGCAAGCAAGAAACCTGGCAGGGCTGGCAGTGGACGTGACTACATGCATATATGTGATAGGGTTTAATAGTATTAATGTGCTATGACATTTGTGTGATGATGCTACAATGTTCTTTTCGGAGATAATGTGAATGCTTGTCCCTTGTGATCATGAGGCTTGAACACGGTTTTCTTAGAAACCCCACTTGAATTATGCACATGCAATATCTACCATGAAAAGAGTACGTACAATGAATAGGTTCATAAATATGGGTGACTAGAGAGAGTAGGGATCACACTATCAGGGCCCAACAAGACCTTTTATAGTGATTCTTCTCTTCTGTTTCTTTTTTTTTTTTTTTTAAATAACCAACACATGATAAATAATCAAGGGCACAATGTGTAATGCATATTTTGCTAATTTAGCTCATTATACTTTCCTTGATGTGGATGAGCAAGAACAGTAACAGGTCCCTTGATGGTTGACTAAGCAACAAATTGAATATCCCATGATATGCACAAATCACATATTTCAAGGTTTAGCCTCGGTGTATCTTGATCACATGCACATATGAATAACCTCAGATATGAATCGCTTGTGCCCTTCGTTTGATGTATCTTTGGTATTTGAAGTATTCACCATATGGACTACATACATATAGAGAAATGAAAAATCTAGTAAGTGTTCGATTTTTCTTTTTTTTTTGGGTTAAAAAAAAAGATATTCTTCATCATTTTCTTAGCTATTTAAGAGAAGATGTTTATGTTGAAAGAGGTTATAACAGTAACACTCCCTATGATTAGAAAGAGATGGAAAGGAAAAGACCTAATCATCAGAGCCTAAGATAAGAGAGTGTGGGATCTAAGTTAAGAGAGGTTAAGACTCCATCAAAAGTTCAAGTTTTTTTGCTACTATGTATGCGAAGATTGTTGGCGTAGATTTTGATCTGTGAACCAACGTGCACCACCTATTTTTGAGTGGTTCTTTCTCAAAAGGAGCCAAAACACATATTTGATTTAGGTGGGATCTGTACAACTTTAAAAAATATTACAAGTGAATTTTTCACCAGCTCATAGGGTGATACCATGAGCTGGTAAAAGTATTCTTAATATGTGTTAGTAATGTATTCAATAAAGTATTCTCAATAAATAGTAAATGAATAGTAGGAAGAGAAAAGACAAAGAGATAAATAAGATTTTGGAGATTTTTGGTAGCTTACTTCTTTCAGGTGAATATAAGACTATTTATAGTGACTTTGTGATCCCTAATATACTAGGGTTAATGTCTACGTATCTATGAAAAGATAAAAAGGAATCTCACCTACACGCTTGTATGGATAAGAGCGTGTGATTGGGCCACGTGTCGACCTCTCTACAGCTTGCTCGTCCTTTATTCTATTACTTGGTCAGAACCATGTTGTATTTAGTGATTCGCTGGTTTCTCTGGTTGTAGTTGTTGGTATCCCACTATGGTTGTTCAACTGGTCAGCTCGAGTTATAAACTCCAACTAGGTGTTGGTCTTCTCATCTATGGGTTTGGCTTACTTAGTACTCTAACCAGGCTATTTATCTCTCAAGAGTTGTTCGGCTCATCCCTATAGGCTATAAGACAAGATTAGTACATGGTCTGCCAATCCTGCAGACCTGGTCATCCTTTTAGAGTCTGATCAGGCCACTTTCAAGGCGTTGCTCTCCCTTTAAGTGATCAACCTGTTTGGTCTTCCTTGAAGTGCTCGACCTATAATGAGTTTGGTGTCATTTTGGATGTTGACCATGACACGTTTTTTGGACTTTATTTGGGTGCCACGTGTCGTTTCTGTGACTGTTTGAGAAAATACCCCCAACAATGATCAAAATATGTATGACAGTAATTCGCCATTTAGAACACGACCATATGACGTTGTTTCACCCTCCTCTTGGGCCATGATTAGGGGTGTCAATTCGTGTCGACGGGTCGGGTTCGTGTCGGGTTGAAGTCTAATATATACATAAATTATGTCAACCCGAACCCGACCCGTGACCCGTCGTATCAGAAAATTATCAACACTAATCCGACCCGCACCTAAAACGGGTTGACCCGAACCCGACCCGCATAACCCGCTTTGGTAAATAACATCCAACCCACAACCCGATTTTGACCCGTCAACCCATTTTTGACCCGCCAACCCGCTATGACCCATATTTTTTTACTTATATTTTCTTTTTCTAAGGTTATTATTGTCTCATTTTAAAATAAATAAATTATGGGTAATTTATAAATATAATTAATGATTTATAATCCCAAACACTTACATTGTACAAATTAAATATATCTATAATAAGAGTCATAAACAAATTAAATGAAAAATATTTTTATAATTTAATTATATATATTTGTTGGCGGGTCAAACGGGTCAAGTTCGTGTCAAGCGGGTTGACCCGAACCCGACCCGTTTTTTATTCGTGTCAGGCTGGTCGACCCGAACCCGACCCGAACCCTTTTTCTTCAACCCTAACCCGCAAAAAATCGTGTCGTGTTCATGTCGTGTCGTCGTGTCGTAACCCGAATTGCCACCCCTAGCCATGATGTGTGTCAAGCATCGTAAATATGCAAGTGCTTCCGTATACCCTGGCGATGGGCCCTCAGAACCCTCTTCATCGCCGCCTTTTCCGGGATGAAGTGGAAGAAGGCTCACTCACTAGTTGAGTACTTCTTTGACTGGCAATACATGGTCATCCCATACATTCATAGCCACTGCTGCTTGTGATGATACAACATTCTTCCAGCGAAGTGGTTTAATTAGAGAGCCTTCTTTCTCAGTTTCAATCAAGTAGTATCTCGATAAGCAAGCGTTAATAACACTAATGAGCTGACTTTTTTGTTTCTAGTGTTGGTGTTTCAAGGATAAATCATTTATTTATTGAAAAGTTTCTTGTTTGAAATGAAATATAGCGTAAGCTATTCTCAAATCACGCTAAAAAATAAGCCCTTCTTTGAGAATGTGGTTCAAGATCAATTAATCTTGAATAGTAAGATATCGGGTTTTATTATTATTATTTTTTAATGGATTTCATTAAAAAAAAATGAGTTTGAAAAAAAAGTGTCTTTGGTTCGATTTTTGTGTCGTGCCAAGGTTGATGTTAAGTTGTCTTTCCTCTGCCCTTAAATTTAAAGTAGACTTCTTTTCTTTTTGTTTGGAATTTACCGATTTACTCGCACTGTGGTAACTCCTTTTATTGCGCTCCCTATTTCGTCCTATACTACATTAGCACCAATACCAAACAATTCTCAATCAAACTACAGAAAAGTAAAAATGGGAAAAGGTGAATTACAAATTACAATCCTAATTTTATTTTATTTTATTTTTTTACCCCCATGAACATACCCAACTTTTTCTCTCTTTGCTAAGTTTGGTAAGAGGAAGAATTAAAAGGGAGGAGATATATAAGTTATTTGGTAGGGGAGATCAAGGTAGGTAATGGACAGGATTAGGTGTTTGAAATTATCAACTAGACCACAAGTTGCATAATTCCAAGATTGAAGATTATTTTGGAGGGGAGAAATCTGGTTCAAATCAAACGAAATCATTTCTATTTAACCAAAATAAAGTTACTATATTCCCCGGAAAAAAAAAAAAAGTTACCATAAAACCATTCTCTGTTAATTTTTCTTAATTGAAAAAAGAAGTTCTATATTTGGGGTACCAAACACAAATATAGATTGTTTTCCTTCATATCCATTTTCCATAATTAGTTTAGTTACAATTACTTTTTCCTCCTACCATTGTCCAAGTGACTCATAAGGAGAATTTCATTTAAATATACCCCCTGATAGCTAGAAAGTCTATTTTATTGCTATGATACTTGCAAAAAACTAACGTCGATGATATTGGTATTAAAATAGTTCTTCGAAGAACCTAGTATCAGATTTCATTTAGACATAAAAAGATGATGAAAAACAAGAAAGAAATAACGAATTCCACGGTTCGATGTTGCTTGAAGGGGCTCGACAAAACGGAAGATATAAAGAACATGTATAAGTTCCAAAATAATGAGTGATGACATTGTGGGTTTGAAAAAACGACACTGATTTTCTTGTTCATGGGTGATTTGTGAATATTCGTCTTTTACACAAAACTAAGGGTTTCCTGACGCCTAGTTTCCCGTTGCAGTCTCCAACTGGTTTTCTCCCACTGTTTTGGTTGATCCAATTTCCTTTTGAAGCAAGAAAATTGGTGCTACTTCGACAAATTGTTATTTCTGTTTGGCATAAAACATCATTGTATACCCACCAAGGATCAAAACTGCAAGTTCCAAGATTCCTTTGACATTTTCACAACCATTAATCATATGGTCGAAATCAAACCATTTAAGTTTTACAAATTACCAAACATTTTTCTTTTAGCAAAGGTGTGCCTTGCTGCAAATTTCATAACTATTGTTTCCTCAACAATTTCTAGGAGATGCACATCAAGGTATAGAAAAAACCTTCCTTTGGGGGTCGAAATATTTGCACCACCACTCCATCTTCTGCATTGCTGCAATGCCATGTACTATGTACAGAGACTGCAAAAATTGCTTTGAACAAGCTTTCATTACGTTTTGGCTTTCCCCAGGGACCTTTTCTACTATGTAGTCATCTTCCTATCACTTACATGGCCTCGAATAGAACCCGATGTTCCAGTAGCTCTGCCAGACCGTTCCTCATTTTGTCAACGGAAACAGGTTTAAGAATAACTCCATCAAGACCAAATCTAATGCAGTTCTCTTTTGTCGCCTTGTCTGTGTTCCCTGTAAGTGCTACTACTAGTGGTCTTTCATGGCGTTTTCCAAATCTTTCACGTAAGTGGCTGGCAAGTTCATAACAATCCATGCTTACATCCATGAATACCACCTTGTGCTCCTGAGAAACAACACGTATACACTCATCACTTGAGCCCACAGTTGTTACATCACATCCAAGATGCATAAGAAGTCCCTTCGTCACCGACCTGCTTACCCTGTATTGGAAGAACAATCAGTTTGCATAAGACTACGATCTAATTTCACCAGACACCAAATCCACTTTAGGAAAGGGGGCGGAAAAATAAAAAGACGGAATTTTATAGTTTTATTGTGCTTATCGTTTTACTGAACACAATCAACTTGGCTAAAATCAACCACACGCTTTGCTTATTTTAATTTGTGTGTAAAACTGTGAGATGAGTCGATCACTAACCAATTGTATGAATGTCAAAACAGAAAAACGGAAAGAAAGCTTCAACTGAAAACATGACATCTAGAATGCTGATTACAGATCAAAATGGCCTTGAATATCAATTAATTCAAACTCAGAAATGCAACTAAGCAGTTAGCGTTTTGCCAATCTAAGCAAGAAAGTTTAAGAAGCCGCTCAGATACAAGTGCCACATCCTTAAGTGCAGTAGTCTACATGTATAGGTCTGATTTTGCGAAAAAAAGGCAAGCAACTGATGGAGTTAAGTCTAGAGTGAAGGCAGTCTTTATGATGGCGAAAATATGATCAAGATGGGCTCAGTTAGATAGTAGTTACAAATTAACTAACCCAAACTAGTTAGATCGTAGTTACAAATTAACTAACCCAAACTATTGCCAAGCCACAAATTTATAAGGAGACCGAAAAGCGCTTCAAAACTTAGGCTATGTTTGGTTAGGGGGGAGAAAGATAGAAAGAGAGTTACATGATCTAGGGAAAGGAGACGAAGGAGGAAGAGAGCACTCTTCCATTGTGTTCGGTACGAGAGAAAGGAGAGAAGATCATAATCCTCTCTTGTTTCGTAGGAGGGAGAAATAAAAGGAGAAGCTTTTAATTTTACAACTACTCTATAACTTAATTTTGAAATTCCTTCTTAAAATCTCAATTTAGAGGATATTTAAAGTTAGTTAAATTGAGGATTTGAAATCCATTATCTAATCTCTTTCCAAAAATCTTTAGTTAAATTGAGGATTTGAAATCCATTATCTAATCTCTTTCCAAAAATCCTTCCTACCAAATAATCACCATACCCCAAACCCATCCATAAATCCCACTACCCCTCCTTCCTTCCATTTCTCCCTCCTACGAAAAACACTCTTGACTTCGAAGTGAGGTTTTCTCCATTACGTTCTAGTAAGTATGGGTGGTTGGGAGCGTTTTCGTTGGGTTATGGGTGGTTGGGAGCGTTTTCGTTGGGTTTAACACGGACAGCATTGTTTCTTAGTTCACTTCTAGTGTTTGTGTGGTTGGGGTTGGCCTTTGAAGTAGTTGGAGATTCTGCTGGATGGTAACCAAGGCTGACTCTAGTTCACTCCTAGTATTTCTCAGTTCACTTCTAGTGTTCGTGTGGTTGGGATTGGCCTTTAAAGTAGTTGGGGATTCTGCTGGATGGTAACCGAGGCTGATGCTAATTCAATTGATTCTTTCTTGAATCCCTATTTACTAGATATCTCTTTCAAAACCATCGACTTATCTCTCTTTTGGAAAACTAATCAGGTATTTTCTTCACGTACAGTTGAATGAAGGGTCTAAAGATCATTTGGCTGCTTGCTCTTTCGTTTCTCAACCCAAAATCAAAAAGGGCTTAAGATTGGTGATTTGAGGTCGTTTAATGTGGCTCTATGGGGGAAACGGTTTCGAAGGTTTCCATAGATTCCAATGCTCTTTGGGTTAGAGTGGTTACAAGTATGGTGTGGATGATAAAAGGCTGGAATTCAAAGGTAATGGTCAGGTACTGTTCTAGAAAAACTTGCAAGTGAATTTCTCTAGTCTTACCAACTTTTCTAACCCTTACTAAGTAAGAGGTGGGTGATGAGCAGAGTTAGATCTTGTGAGTACTTTTGGAAGGAAGTCTTGCTCTGCCGCTTCTTTCCTAGTTTATTCCAGTAATACTCGAGTCAGAATGCTTCAATCTCTTCTGTGCTGTTTTGAATAAGTTTTCTTCAGTTGGCAGGCTGGGGGATTTAATCATCTTCACGATCTTAGTGATAAGAGTGTCTAGTGAGCTGGTCTCCCTTACCTAAATTTTTAACCAATTAGTTTCTACTTCCTATTGGTTGTGTTGATAAGGTGTGGTGTGGAGGCCGATCTCTCTCTTCCAAATCCTTTCTTCAAATCTTATGCGACGATGCTTCGGTTTCTTTGTTCAAGTCCTTCGTTTCCTTCATGGTGTTATTTGCAGGGTCGATGTGGAAAATACTGATCATTCGTTTATCAATCCATAGCAGCTTTAGCTTTTTCCCTGTGGGCTAAAGCTTGGAAAGAATTGGGGTTGTGATGGGTGGCAAAGATGCCGTTTCAATGCGGTGGATATGTTTAGGGGTGGGATGGAGCAATCTGTTGTAGAGCTGTACAGTTCTACTGTGTGGGAATTGGAGCACCCGGGAAGTGGAGGTGTACAACCCACCCCTAACCAGTGGATCACAAGAGCCCACATTGCATAATAACCTTTCAGTAATTGATACAGATCAAATGTTCTGATCAAATATAAGGAAGAATGCGGCTACTTAGATTTGCACAAAGGGTCTCTAATAATAAAGAATGCTTCCATTTCTTGCTGGGGTTGTGTAAAGAATTAGTTTGAGCTCAATAGCAAAACCCATAACGTATACAAGCAATGCAAATCAGAAAGAAGGAAGAAATCATAGATGAATAAAAATACATTGATACAAGTTTCCTAGTGCTGTAGTGTACATGATTTCAACATCTGCTAGTTGGTGAAATTGAAAAACCACTATGCATAAATAGCATTCTATCAAAGGATGTAACGTGGCCTCTGATATATTGACAACCTTGCAAAAGGGTTCTCTTTAGGAGATTTCTGCTAACCTTGTTTGTTAACGAGGTAGCTTAAGATAAAAATCCTTGAGATGAACCAGTTTTGGATAGCTGCAGAGATGGACATAACTTATGCATGATACAGCTTCCATTTTTTCAGCTGGGGTTGTTATTTGCACTTAAGAGTGTCATAATAATCCAGAAGGAGAAGGCCGAGTTTAAAGAAATTAGTAAATTACTAAGTGCATCCTGATTATTGTCATATTCTAGGCAACTTTCAGAATCCCATCCAAATACCTCTCTTACAAGTTACTACCTCCTAAAAAGAGAAGAAAAAATGCATCCAGTATGGCAATAATATATTTTTTGATAAAAAGAAATCAAACTTTTATTACAAAAAAGAAAAAGGAAATGGAAATTGGAAACATGGAAACATTACTAACCCATTATCATCCAAAACAAGAACTTTCAGCCCTGCAAAATTTGTCTGAACATGATTGGCTTGCACCTTAGGCACAAAAGGCAGCTTCGTTTCATTAGGTCGCTCTGGAAATCCAAGTTTGACAATGAAACTGGCTGTACATCCCTTCCCAAGACCTTCACTTTCAATCCATATATGTCCGTCCATAAGATTAACAAACCTGATCATTTCAAACAAGTGCAAGTCAATGTTATCAACTACATGCATCCTAGAACGATCTCATGTACAAGTAAACTCCAACTCCGCAAAAGTAAGTGCCAATATTGACTGAATGGTAAATTCAAACTATTTCATTACATAATGCACTAAAACTGATGGTAAACATAGTAAAAACAAAGAGATCGGTACCTCTTGCAGATTGCAAGCCCAAGTCCACTGCCACCAGAATTTCGAGTTGCTAATGGTTGAGTCTGCGTGAATTTCGTGAATAGCTTAGGAATATCCTGGGGGCTAATACCTGATCCCATATCTTTTACCTATAACAAAAGGTGGAACGATTAACCACAGAGCCAATACAAGGATCTCCAAGAAGGTTTTCCAATAGTACTGATTACTGAAGAGAAAACAAACCTGAACACACAAGTAAAAGTGACCATCACTCGGTACAGGAAAAAATTCTGCATTTCGATACTCTCTTAGAGACTCCGATTTTATAACAAAAGCAGCTATCGAGATGCTTCCCTCTTTTGAGAACTTAACAGCATTACCAGAAACATTTAAAATGGTTTGCATAAGGCGTTTTTCATCACCCACGGCATATACTGGCATATCCGAAGCTAAGTTTAATGTAACCAATAATTTTTTGACAGATGCAACAGGCTTAATCAAGTTAAGGACCTGCAAGCACAAATTAACATCCACTAAGCAACCCATAAAAAATAAAAATCATGGGTCATTACAATCTAAAGTAATAAAGTATTGCCAGGAACACGTGATTCTACCTCTTTAAATACAGAATGAAGGTTAAAAGTTCCTTTTTCAAGTTGAAGGCTACCATCTTCAAGTCTTGAAAGATCTAATACATCATTTATTAGAGTAGCCAAAAGATTACTACTCTTCAATATCATTTCAACCATCAGGCGTTGTTCAGGAGTCAATTCAGTTTCCTGCAACAAGGAAGAAAGTGCGATAATTGCATGCATAGGAGTCCTCATCTCATGGTTCATAACAGCCAAGAAATCATTGCGAGCACGAATAGCAGTTTCTGCTTCTCTCCTAGCTAGATCAAGTGCAACATTCTGCTCTATTAAAAGATCCCTAGCTCTCATTGACTCTTCCAATATAGCTGCATGTGAAAGAGCAACTGCCACCTGGATCCACGTTCAAATAGAGAAATAAATACTTCTGCTTTGTAGGCCACTCATTTTAATTACAAAAGAAAGAGAAATGTTAAATCTTACATTTAAAAAAATTAAAAAAAAAACAAACAAAAACCAATCATCTATATTAGAATAATAAAAAAATGATCCATTTTATTTCTGTTTTGGAGACCAAGAATCTAAAACAGACTTCGGGAACACGTATGTACTCAATTCATTGGTGATCATCATATCAATGCAAGCAACTACACATTGCAAACAGCATGAAAATCTACTTCATTCACATTATTAAGCCACAATCTGCTGTTTTAAGATTCTCCATTCTCATTCCCCATTTACAAGAGGAAGATATCAGACTGCATTATCTGATACAATAGCATAACTCTATAAAACCAAGACCTTGTGGATGGGGAGCAAGTCTATTTGTATCAGCAGTAAAAACTCAATTTACCAGAAGCAATAAGTTCTCCAGAAACCAATAATTGTTTTCCAGCATAAAGCTAGCATTAAATCAAATATGAACTAAAAACCAAATACTATTGTACATCTTGACCAATTTCTTTGTAGACTCCAATGTCAAATTTTGTAAGTTATACAATATCAAATTTTTTCAGGAACAACATCAATACCCAGATGGTAGCAAGGTAATTATGTACCTGATCAGCAACTACTTCAACCAGCTCTAACTCGTGCACATGCCACTGCCTTGCACTATCTGACGGGAGCATCAAGACCATCAAAGCATAGCGCTTTGTTGAAAGCTCCGGCCAGTCGTTAATTTGGAAGTTAGAAAGATGTAGAAGCGGGACTCGAACAGCAACGACCTCCCCAGGGACATACTTTCCAGCAAAAGGCCGTAGCCTCGCCACTGGGGAATTTGGCGATATTTTAACTGCACGGTTGCTACTAAAGACTTGATTGATAACAGGAAGATGAATGGGCACAGTATATCCAACTGGGTTCTGCTGTCGAAGTGTGTATGAAAGTTGAAGCTCTAACCCTGTACGCGTTGGCATCCACAAAGCACACTCTTCCAAGGCCAAAGTCCTCCCTAGCTCAACCAGAGTGGTTTTTAGTATAGTGTGTCTGTCAAGAGTGCTCCTAATCTCATAGGTCAACATCCTGACATGCCGACCCGTCTCCTCTTGCGTGCGGATCAGGCCCATCTCCCTATCAAGCTCTGCAGCCTTGTTTTTCAAGAAGAGCTCTCTGGTTTTCACACTCAATAAATCAGGAATAATATGTACAAGCATAAGGGCTGTCGCACACGACACCGCCGCTGTTAGAGCCTTGGCAGTCGTCATTACTACTGCCACCGTTCTTGAATGCATGGCAAATGTCCACAAATTAATAAGGTGAGTAGCTCCACACAATACTATGAAAGCACCAAACTGAACAAGGACCCATCTGTACGGAAACACGGCGGATTTCTTGACGAAGTAGATGAGCTCCAAAGGGATGGAGAAATAGGCGAGCGCAATAAAGAAATCTGAGATGTACTGATACTTCATCAACAATTCATCAGCAGGCCATTGTGGCTCAATGCAGTTGCAAGGATCCATGGTTGATGATTGAGCCACAGCCAGCTCAACCGATCCTTCCTCTTCACATTCCTAACAACCTAATATGCTTACATACAAAATTAATAACACAAGCAGGTTAGGAACCAAACCCAACCAAAAGAACAAAACAAAACAAAACAACAAAAAACCATAAAAATAATAGTAGTACTACAGCACCACCAAAAACAAAACCCCAAAAAAACACATGAAACCGCTCAATTTCTACTACACAATCACAAATACTCCATTGGGTTAGGCATAATTTTCTATAAAAAAAAATTCCCAAAAACAGGGGGTTCCAGATGCTATAACGATCGGGAACAAGAACCAAAATCGAAAACTTCAATGAATAAACTTTGGAAAGTTAGAAACTTTACTAAGACCCAAAACTTCCATTTTAACATAAAGTAAGATAAGTGATCGAAATCATGGATTTGAGTTGTTCTTCTTTGCATAAGAAATTCTGAACTGAGATTCAAAAATGGAAGAAAAAGTAAGAAAATTAAAGAAAAAATATGAACAAGAACAGGGATGACGATGATGATGATGAAGAAGAAGGTGGTACCTGAGGGTAGAGCCATGGTGGGCAGCTATGGCTTGGTCTGTGGGAAAGGGTAAAAGGGTAAAACGGGTAAAGGTTTGATGGGGGAAGGGGAAAGAGAGGGTTTGAGTTGTTGTAGGGGGTCTGTATCTGGAGCTATTAAGTCAACAAAACGGCTCTGTTTTCAGACACAAAACAAAAGCACGCAAATAATGGACTGCCCTTTTTTCTTTTTTCTTCTTCTCTTCTTTTTTCTTAAAATTTTTTATTTTATATTGCTGAGTTGGCTCCTTACGACTATACGAGTTTACACCCACGCTACCTGATAGGCGGTCGCTAGTGCATTCCCTTTTGGGACAAATTGGATGGAGGAAACTTAGCAACTAAAGTTAATATTGATTCAATTAAGAAACAACCTTTTAAAAATTCACGCAGAATCAATCCAGTCACACACTAGGGAATTGGTTTAGAGGAATATTTTAGACCAAAATGACTAACAATGTTATTGGTAATTTTATCATTAATGATTCACGTAATACTAAGATCTTATATTCATCAATCTTAAAAGATCCTAGAGTAGCAACTGCAGTACCGCGTCCTTTTTAACTATTTTGTCTTTCCGTCAGTTTATACATCATAACTTTTAACAGGGGTATTCAGAATTTGTATCATCCAATTCGCACGATTTAATCAAATCCAATTCGCACAAGTACAGTGCGGATTGGATTGAATTCAAAAATTGAAATCTGCATTTCTATGGATCAAACACTTTTTTACCTAGAAAAGTAATCAATCTAAAAGTAACCGATCTAATTCAATCTGCATTTAATATATAGATTTTTAAATAAAATATATATTATTCAATATTTTGGTTTTAAATTAAGTTTAATTTTAGATTTTAATAGATTGTATTTAATTTTATATACATATATATGATCAATAATTGGCCAAATTTATAAAAAAGACTCAAATTTGTGCTAAAATTAAATAATTCAAGACAAAAAATGACATAACACCTAATTTTAAAAGTTTATCTATCAAGCCCAAGTAATCGATATAAAGTAACCGATCCAATATGCACATTTGCAGATTGGTTTAAACATTTTATGCGGATTAGATTGGATGAGAAATCTGAAATCCGCACCTAATGTGGATCGGATATAAATATGCTAAAAAAGTATAGATTGGATCGGATGAACATCCTTAACTTTCAAAATGTCAGAGTTCACATCGTTTAGGATAGATATTAGTCTTTTAACAAATTAAAAGGCTACAACTTATGAAAGTGAGTCTAATAAAATACTAAGGATTAAGATATACATTTTTTTAGAGTAATAAATAGTAATATGTGAAGAATTGAATTAGGGTATTTAGACTTCAACTCTTATATTACTTGTTCCAGTTTAATACATGTGAGTTATTTATGTTGTACTAATGTTTATATTATAAGTCAGATACTTTAATGATTTGAGACGTTGAAATAGACAAACACTACAATTTATAATACATAAAGATATAATATTTTATTCCATCTTTGTATGAAGATTGTGAACTAATTTAGCTACACCTAGATAAAGAAACAAGTCTCTCTATAATTCACACACTTAATCATATTTATTTCTTTATGCTCTAATAAAGTTTTGGAAATTTTTTTTAAATAATAAATTATTATAATCAAGATAGTCTAATTTAACAAATATCATAAAATACATATAAGAGAAAGTTGTTCCACATAAAGGTAATAAAGGATATATGACATCCCCCGATCCCACACACGTACGTAAGGCTTGTTTCTTTCACACACCAAGCTCTCTCTGTGAGGGTACTGAGCCTTTACACTGCATGGGAGTACTTTCACAAACATTAGTACAATAATACAGATCATTTAACAATCAGAATGAGTAATTTACCATGAAATTGATACTAGTTGCTTGATATATCTATTATGCAATATGAACATGTTTATTATTAGCTTATTATGTTTGTGAGAATCTTGGGCATCACAGGAAATCTACTTTGTAGGGCAAATATCGAAACAAGCTCTACACACACAAAGAGGTATTGTAATAGTGTTAAGCACTTGTTGCGCTATTTTCATGGCACCATTGATTTGGGATTATACTCGTTCAGGAACGAAGCCAGGATTTGTTGTTAGTGGGGGCTTATAATGTAGCCGGCGTGATTATGAGCCTTGAAAACACTGTATAATAACTTCGTTATCAAGGCTATTAAAGATGTCTTTCTCCACATATACAAATAAATTATCGTTCATCCATTGACCACTTATTTTATTGCGTAGCCGATTCTTGACAAAACTCATAGAAAGAAAATATTCTTTTCACAGTAGCAGTAGCAACTGTTAAAATTAATGCTAACACTATGAGCCGACAAACTAATGGATATACATTTGTTTTTTCTGGAGCCAAATTCACTGTGCGTTTAATACGTCAAATAGCTTTTATTTAATGTGTAGAAATCATTTTTAGCATTTTCCAAAATATTGGTTTCAGGTAAGCACAAGGTAGCAGTCACTATACTGAACTGTGTTTAATTACACTAAGCTATCTTAGATTAAGCTTAATCGCGTAATGTCATCTTTGTGCACTCTAATAATTAGGCATTGATACTTTGTTTGAATTATTAATTGGAGTCTAATTGACTTATTTTTTATGTTTAATGACTGGTTATGGGGCTAGGTTTCACTAAATTACAATAAGATTGGTCATATGGGATTATAGGTCAAAGTATGACTAGTTTTCACCTCTTAAGCTAGGTTTCACCATTTTGGTCTACACTTGGGTGTATAGGATGGACCAGCAACGTGGTGAGTATGCTAAGGATGTTTTAGAGCCAGACACATGGAAAGTAAGGTGCAAAATTCCCAAAATACCCCTTAGAACTTAAGTTATACCATTTCTTAGTCATTAAGTATCACTTTTGGACTAAATTTGGTCATTTGTTCTCCATTTCTCTCCAGCCATGACCTGAGACTCTCCAACTCAGTTTTAGACTTCTCTCAACTCATCTTAGCCATATCCAAGAGTTTCCAAGTGGTAGAACTCTAATTGGAGCTCTAGAAAGCAAGATAGACCAAAACTAGGCAATGTAATTCCACTAAGTTCTTCTTTCTAGGTCTTGTCCTTTAATTTCAATTCTCTACTTGTTTCTACTTAAATATTGATTTTTTCAGGTCCTCTTAAGTTCAAAAATCTATTTCTAAGCCTTGGAAATCAGTTTGGTGGAGATAGAAGGCAAGAAGTCTAACAAAAACTCAAACTAGTCAAGGTAGGGTTTAAGTAGGATTTTGAATTTGTAGTGAGTTTCTTTTATTTCAGCTCTTAAACCTAAGCCATTATTTGATAAATAATGGTCTTAGAAACCCTTATATATTGCTGGAAACATAAAATTTAAGTGGAAGATTAATGTTAAGCCTAAAGCCCCAAAGTTTGCTATTTTTAGAATCAGGTATTTCTATGTGTACTTGATTAAGTTTTCTATAATTGTAATCTGATTTTTTTTTTTTAGACTTGGAGTGTATATTTTAATAATCCTACTGGTTATTAGACTCATTTGGTGGCTGGTTGTGAGGGCACATAAGTATAAAACTGGTTTTAAACTTGTTTAAACCGAAAAAAGAGTTCAAGTGTACTTAGATTGTTCTAAGTGATCCTCTTTAACGTGTATATGTGGGAATTGGATTGTTAATTGTTATTGCAGGTCTAAAACCATGATTTTAATCATGTGGGAATGTCCTAAAAATAGGGGAGGTACTGTCCAAATATTTTTAAAACCAAATGGTACCATTTAGAAGCAAATAGACTAGTTTTTATGAAAGTATGTGCCATTTTGGTTCATTTTGTGATTAGATTTCTTGATATTGTGAAAGTTGTGATTTATGCTTCTAGTAGCTTTCTTTAAGCATTTTATATTGTAGTAATCATTCTAGTAATGAAATTGATATCAGGTCCTCCACACACCTTACCACAGAGGATACTGACCATTTTCACTATCTTTTCTGTCGGACACAAGGTAAGTAACATTACACCTGCAATGTAAGAAATTATTTGTTCTGTGAACTAGTGGAATCCTTGAATTATATGAAAAGTTGTATTTGTTATTTTGTTATGCCTAAAGCATAAATTTCTAAATCTGTTATTCCGACATACATAAGGCATGAACATATGGTGTATTTATATTGCCTGACGAGTATTAGTGAATAAGGTGTGGTGGGCCAGCGCCCAATTATCTGATTCCTTCGGGAACATTATCTGGTTCCTTCGGGGACATTATTAGGTTCCTCTAGGGACAATATTTAGTTCTTTCGCGAACACTCTGATAGCAGTATGAGGAGGACCTCTGCAGTATACAGAGGGGTTTGAAATGTATTTGAGACTCGAGACCTCTATACGACGGCTTATGATTAGTTATTAGTTATCTGAGTGGCTCAGTATACGATTCACAGTCTTGTCAGGTAATACAAAATACACAGGGATCTCAATCATACCATTATCTGTTTTCTAGAATATGCACGTTGCATTTGCACTAGTTACTTACTGAGTTTTATACTCACAAACATTTTTACATTGCAGATGATACTGCTCATATGTGAGCTTAGAGGAGGAGCGTCGACTTTTCGACTGCAGCTTGTGTATATGAGCATTTTGATGCTGTGGTTTCCTGACTGAGAATTTTGCATCTATTTTGAATGTGTGTACATTATGTATATTTTTATGAGAGGTCCACTTTGGGAGTATGTATGTATGTATAAATTATACCATATGTAAAAATGAGTGGAGTTTTTCTTTCTCTCTCTAGAAAGTCAAAAGTTTTAATTTTCCCTAATTTTATCCGTTCTAAGTCGAGTAGCGTCTCCCGATCTCACTAACTATTTATACAAATAGCCTTACGTACGTGTATAGGATCGGGAGATGTCACAATTGGTATCAGAGCTTATGTTTTAAAATAATTCTGAAGACCACTTATATACACACATCGGGAAGGAAAGGAAGCCTCACTTCTCTATAATTGTTTAATATGCATTTTGATGTCTATTCAAATTTTTTTATTGCATTCATATTCTTGTGATGATTATTCTTGGCAATAATTGGAACTATGGAATTTGAGTGTCAGGATATCAGTATGGTGACTACTCGGGGTCAAGATAATTTTGAGAGGGGTACATCTTCTTCATAGGGTGGTAATCAGGTTGAACAGTTGGCTTCTTTGATATAAAATATTTTGGAGCAACGTATGAGACAAGAAAATCAACCTAACCCTCCACCACCACCACCTCAACATAGGCAAGATGCTAGTGAAAGTGCTGGGGAAAGATTTAGGAAACCCCAGCCTCCAACCTTTGATGGCGGGGTTGATCCGATACAAGCAGAGCAGTGGATTAGGACCACTGAGCGTATGCTGGCTTACGCCAAGGTTCCTGATGCAGATAAGGTTCTTTGTGCTAGTTTTATGCTGAGACACCATGCTGAATATTGGCGGGACACTATGAATACTATTCATGATATAACTACTATGACCTGGGAGAGGTTCAGAGAGTTATTTTATGAAAAATACTTTACCGATGCCACGAGAGCTAGTAAGAGGGTTGAGTTTGCTAATTTGAAGCAGGATGAAATGTCTGTTAAAGAATACATCTGTAAGTTTGATGAGTTATCGCGATATGCACCTCACATGGTTGCCACTAATGAGTTAAAAGTAGATCAGTTTATGCAGGGCCTAAGGAAGACTATTGTGAGGGATTTGAAATCTCATGGAATACGAGGTGTACTATTTGCTCTGATTGCAGACAGGGCACTAGATACCGAGCAGGCAGAGAAAGATATTCTGGATGAAGAAAAGATCAGGAGAGAAAGATAGGCTAGAGAGATGCAAAGAGGTTTTAGACCTGGTTTGTAAGTAGGAAGATGACAGACTCAGTTTCAACGTCCTCAGGATATGAAGAGGAAAGGAGTTCCAGCTCAACAGCCTCGACCTGATCAAGGTAAGCGTCCCAGGATTGACCAAGGGACTACTACTGCTGGTTTACAGCAGTGCAAATTCTGTGGCAAGAATCATATTGGAGAGTGTCGTAGAGCTGTAAGGTTATGCTTCAGATGCGGTAAAAGTGGTCATTTCATTAAAGATTACCCTAAAGCGGCAAGTGATCAAAGAAAACCTGTTGGTAGGCTGTACGCCATGACTGAGACAGATACGGGACTTGAGACCGAGGCAGACCCATCTGTTATCATAGGTGAGATATTAATTTCTGGCATTATAGTTCATGCATTAATAGATTTAGGATCCACGCATTCACATGCATCATTAACATTTGTGAGGAAATTGGGTCGTCCTATAGATCAAATGAGTACTCCATTTGACATTACACTTCCCTCTGGAGAGGTCATGAATTCAAATAAAAATTTGAGAGCTTGTCCCATTATAGTGGATGATAAAGAGTTATTTGCAGACTTAATTGTACTTGAAATGGATGACTATGGAATCATTTTGGGTATAGATTGGCTATCAAAGTATTTTGCTATTCAATGGAAATAAAGCGAAGTTGTATGAAAACTTTTACTAAAATTACAAAGACGAACAAAATAAGAAATCAAGTCGACAAGGGGGCTCTCTTTTAATAAATCGATTGATTAACTCTAACAAATAAAAAAAAAGGCATGAAATTTATATCATAAAAATAAGGAAAACCCACATATAAAAGTTTTATCATTCAATCTTTTGAAGCATCGTTCATGGAAACAAAGTGCTCAAGACAACAAACTCTCATCCCAGATATGAGTGTGACCTCTAATCAGTATCAAGTGGCCTATTATATACAAGTGTATAATAACGAAAAAAATACATACATCTTTTGGGATTTTTTTTTTTAAATCTTCGGTATGTATAACCATTGAGGGGATAGAAAATCAATACCTTGCTTGTGACCAGCACACCCTCTACCGTCGAAGAAGCTTAGTCTTACCGGCGGCAGAAATTTTCCACAGCTGCCTCATCACTGCAGCTTTCATTCCCCTGCTGCAGTGGAAACCATCGACTAACCTAGCAAAAATTGGGTCTTTGGGTTTTTTGAATTAGGAAAAAAAAAAGGAAAAAACGCTGCACCTCGCCATTACGTAACGGCAAATGTGCCCTTCTAAACGTTTTTAATTTGCTGTGAGATGCTCCAAAATATTAACATTGTTCATATCCAAGTCTGTTCATTGGATCAATATCCAATGGCTCTTATTAAAGAGGAGTATCTATACTCCAAATAATAGGGGAGTGTTGTAGAAGCTCCCTTTTTTTATTGTATATAATTTTTTTTTAACTTTCAGTGGGTGCTTTAACCCTACTTGGCTTCGTGCATATACTTGTTGTATGATTTCAGGTAAATTAATGGTGGACTATGTGAAGGCTAATTCTATAGTTTTAGTATGATCCAAGTTGGACAACATTCCTTACAGATCTATTCGTTTTTATCGGTTTTGGTGAAAATGACAGAGAATTTGAAGGTACAACTTCTCTGAGTTTTTATATGTGTTTTGCTACAACGTTTTTTGTTCTGTATTTGTTTTGTTTTTCCCCCCTCTTTTTTTTCGTAAAATTCATGGACAATTTAGGTGTGCTTATGCTTGTATGGGTGAAAGTAAGAGTCGGGACAAGATACTAACGTATAGACCACAACATTCAGTTTATAATTGTTGGAATTGGTGTGAAAAGCTCATGAAAGCAGTTGACTTTTGTGTTAAAAAAAATTGATATCAATAAAATAAAGTATTATTTAGTAATTATTTATGTATAATGATATTTGAATAAAGTTCTGTTTAATTGTATAAATACGAATCTTTGTAATTACAATATAGATTCAAAGAATATATGGATACATAATTATTTACAATTAATTAATGATGATTTGCAGTAATATAAGTAAGGTTGGACACTTTATTTATAGCGTAGCAGACTTTGGAAAAGTTTGACTTGTCTTGATTAACTAAAGTGAGCCGGTGTAATGAGACTTGCACTGAAGTGGATGATAAATGAGATTCATTTGACGAATATCAATAGAAAAGAATTTCATAGGTACTGATTAACTTTACTATTAATCTTAAGTTGGTTGTGATTTTGTATTCTTAAGTATGGCTTTATTTGAATTAGAAACAAGTGAGATCAATCGAGGTCAATGTTCTATGCTATTTGGTTACATATTTATTGAATTATATGATTATAATTAACAATATATACTTCGGTGTAATAACATCTCTTGGTGAATTTCGGTATTTGATCATAAGTCTTAGGCCTAAGCGTGTCAACACTGGTATACTCAGTAATATGTTGATTGAGGATCATAAGAGAAATCAGTAAAAACATAGAAACATATGATTATATTTTTATGATGTTATACAAAGGGGTTATTAGCAAACAATTATTGTGGCATGAAGAATAGTCATGGACAATTGAAATGCAATTTCAGTCTTTTAGTGAAATCAACTATGAAATTAAATAAATAACAACCCCGTAAATTATTTAGAGCCAACTGTTCATGTCCCATAAAATCCATGGGCTAACTTGTATCAGTGATTACACTATTTATTGGAGTGGACCGATTTAACTAAATTAAATTAGAATATAAAGTTAGATTGCACTATGTACTACATGCTTGGCCAGTAAATGGGCAATGATGTTTAGCACAACTTATGCTAGATACCTTGTTTTAGTTTTAGAAATTAGTAGATAAACTGACAAGTCTGAACACAAAATTCAATATTTGGAATTTTCTAGTTTCTAGTTAAAAAATTTGATAGTAATTCCTATTATTGATTTGGTTCAATTAACCTAGACATATTGGATAGCTACCCCAACTATGGATAGTTGTTCCAATTATGGTTAATTGGATATGAACAAATCAAGAAAAAATCTGATAAAGTAATATTTAACTAGTTACCAAAACAAATAAGGCAATGGTACATAGTTGACTATTACAAGAGGTGGAAACGTGTAACAGGAAATTCCCATAATTGGAATTTACTGTCACTGGTCTAAATTAGCCAGTGATTGATACCCACACACCTACAGTCACAATAATTGTGGCATGTGGCACCTAATAGTGCTTGCCTATTTGTGCTTTATTCCCTTTTTCTTATATAAAAAGACTCTAGACACCTCAAAATAGAGACAGAAATTACCGAGAAATTCTGTCAATTTTCTAGAGAGAGAAATTCTAAAAATAAGTGAACAACCAATTCTATGTTTTTTGATTTCTTTGAAGTATTTAAGTATAGTCACTAACTTGATCTTTTTTTGTGTAACATTAGGAAACTATACTCTTGTGTGACTTTATATAAAAATAGTCTGAAAGATCATAGGGGGTGGAGTCATACACTTGTTTATCTAGCGTCTACAAGTGGTATGATTTTCTATACATGATTCTAATATGATGTTATGGGATTTATCATGCTCTTAGTTATGTTTTTCGCTAAGTTATTTTGTCGAAAATCTACTGATAAATATTTGTGAAATACTAAAAATACTACCGATTACCATTTTTTCATAGTCTTTCCTACAATTACCTCTAGAAGGTGGAGCCTAAGGGTAGAAATATGTTGCAATATGATCTATTTCCTGTAGTGGGTATTCTTCTATTTTGCTTAGTAATTTTCAGGGTTTATATCACTTGTAGTCCCCAATCTTTCTCTGAAGTATTAATTAGGTCCCCAACATTTCTTTTGGCAGTTTTTAGATTCCCAACTTTACACATTCGTATTATTTTAATCCATTTTTCACTTTTTCGTCCAATTCAGCCTTTATCTAATAGTTTTAATATCATGACTTGGGTCCTCAATCTTTACACAACGTATCACTTAGGCCTCTATTCTTTATTTTGTAGCTTTTGACTCCTTAAACTTTCATTTTTTATAACATTAGGTTCTTTTGAGTTAAAATCCAATTCTAATTAAAATATACTAACTAAATTATTAAAAACCACCAAATTCAAAAGTAACACCAAAGTGACTCAGCTAGATACCCATTGAAATATATACTAAATTACACATATCAAAACTCATATTATTTGTATAAATCAATGTCCATTTGTCTGTTGAGAGGCTTTTAGACTATTTTTAAATGATTGTAAGTTCATAAAATTGCAAAAAAAAAAAAAAAAAAGAAGAAAAAAACGAATTTCAAGACCATTAACAAGAAATCAACATAAAATAGGACATTTTTTTCTTGTTATATCCATATATGTACTCGATCAGTATATATTCATAAGTACTAATTTTTGTGTTATTAACTATTATTATTATTAAAACCCATGATTTTCTATAAATTAATGTCTAATTTTATTTAAGAGGTTTTTAAACTTCTTTTATTATTTATGAGTTTTAACTAAAAGAAAAAAAAAGTTGATGAATTTATGGAATTAAAGAAAATGAACTCTACCACCATTAGTAAGAATTCACAATTAAATTGTACAATATTGTTGTAGTAAGAATTAACTAAAAATAATATTATTGTTTAATTTATCTTTTTCGAAAAATACCTTATTGGTATTGAACATTCCATTAGTAGTTTTCATTAATTTATTTAATAAAATTTGATTGGAGTAGAATTTTAACTCAAAATTAATCCAAAAAGATCTCAGTGTTATAAAAATAAAAATTTGAGAAGTCAAAAGCTACAAAATAAAGAATAGAGACCTAAGTGATACATTGTGTAAAACTTGAGGATCCAAGTGATATTAAAACTGTTAAATAACGGTTAAATTAGATGAAAAAGTAAAAAAATGGACTAAAGTGGTACGAATATATAATGTTGGGATCTAAAAATTACTGAAAAAAAAAAATTAGGGACCTAATTAATACTGGAAGAAAAGGTTGGGAACTGCATGTGATATAAACCATGATTTTCATCTCAAAGGGATAAGTATTGAGGATCCCTTCTAAGCATGTCTGTGAAGCTTGTAATTTATTCTGAGCCCTCCAGACTGTCCATGCTAGTGCTAAAATTTACAGAAACATTGTTGACTTCTCTTAACAATAATATGATCAAGAAGCTGATAAAAATCCAACCTCCCGAAGTATCCAAATTTAGGAAGCATATTTGCTGACTTCTACTATTCCGTGATACCATCGTATGAGTCACCATTTTTGCATGACATTTACACAATGGACGGATAGTAGTTGCAAGACAGTGATTATGTTCATTTTTTTATACAACGTAATTATCTACTTGTACGATCATGCATACATGTTTATCCATGTTTTCAGTCAGAGCTTAAAGTTTTGTCCTTTTTAAATTGATCCTTTAAAAAAAAAAAATTGGTTTCTTAATCATGTTAATTACAAGTTCATATCATGTTGCTCAGCTTAATTTTGACTCAACTGCAAACAAGTCATCTCGCGTTTGACCTAATGCTTGGTTTTTTGCACATAATCGTTCTATTTTTTGTGTCAGACTATTGTGTGGTAACATACATCCTTGTTTTCAGTATTACCAATGATCTCGATATTTAAGTAACCACTAGCTCTCTAGTTTAATTATTTATCTATTTGGATTGGAATTGATTTTTAATAGATTTTTAAAAGTATTTTTAACTTGTATATTGTCCAAATCACCCATAATGAAATAAAAGTCTCTTTACTTGAGATTGTGGCTGATAGCTTCACATGGTAATTGAATGTTTCAACTGGTGTTCCATAAATTTCTAGTAAGTGTTAAAACAGCGTCTGATATCGGTTCAAATCATGCTTGAAATGGTGTATGAATGGTAACTTAGATAATATACGAGCTATATAGAAAAGATTTTAAAGGTTAAATATAAGAATATAAAACTGAGTTTTCGTATTTGTGCCCATCAAAAACAAACATGTGTGTCCCCTAGCATTTTTTCACTTATAGACTTCAATTTTCTTTACCATTTATGGCCAGTTAACTAGCATTATTCAAATAAACTTTCTTTAAGACATAATTCGTTTAAGACACGATAGAAAACAAGGGGGAATCTCTATGTTCTGGCTTCAAATTCTCAACTTTTAGCGGGCAAGTCACTTGTTTTCGATAGTTTTGTCTAGAGTTTTTGGCATGACTGCCCCTTGCCCCTTATGTTTCTTATGATTGGCAAAATGGTCTATGAGTTATTATTTTTGGCAATTAAGTCCATAAATTTTAAAAAATTTGATAATTAAGTCCTTTTCGTGAGTAATTGTTAAAATATTAGATGAAATTAAGCCTTTTCAAGTCACATACAAGGTTTTTAAATGTCAAAATCATTATTTTACTAACATTAGTTAGAATTAGAAGGAAAATAACTAAGAATTAACAACATAATGTAAAAAAATTAAAAAAATAGAAATTCTCAAAAATTTAAAATTTCTTTAAATTTTTTTTCTATTTCCGTCCAAGCTAATTAATGTTAGTGAAATACCAATTTATTTCACTTAAACATGTTCAATTTCATGAAAATTTTAATATCATCGAACAAAAAAGTCTTAATTAATTGCCAAAGTTTTTAAAACTTAAGGACTTAATTGCCAAAAAAAATTAACTTAGGGATTATTTTGCTAATTTGTAAATAATATAGGGACCAAACATACCAAAAACCCTTTTGGCTAATGACAATGAATAAAGTATTTATGGTTGTTCATAGTGTAGCTTATCCGATTTGTCAATTTTCAAGCTCTGTCATTTGAAATGATTTATTAAAACAACTTTACTAAATTTTTAATATTAACATTGTGGTATGAATCGTCACCATTCAATTATTAAATGGTGCTTAATTTATTTGTGACTAATTCTTATACACCAATTGAACGATGTCAGTTCACATTCCTCACATGTTTATATTAAAAATTTGATAAAATAATTGGGATATCTAGCATTATTCTAAAAATTAAACTAAATCTCATTTATGTTTGTTATGTGGTGCGGTTTGGAAAATAAGCATTGACATAGACTTAACAAATTTGACCAATTAAAACTTTCGTCTATTTTTTCTTCTAATTAATTTATTTTTAAGACATAAAAACTATTACATCTAATAATTAAAGAATACATTACACCAAATATAAATGT
The DNA here is from genome assembly GCA_002914845.1 of Trema orientale. Taxonomy (NCBI): domain Eukaryota; kingdom Viridiplantae; phylum Streptophyta; class Magnoliopsida; order Rosales; family Cannabaceae; genus Trema; species Trema orientale. Next base: position 563,187 of record JXTC01000014.1, on the reverse strand, counting down.
TGTAAATCAAAAGAAACATAAATATTAAATGTAAAAACTTAAAAATTGTTCAACGTATATCACGTTGTGGTTTGAAGTATATAAAATTTTTCTCGAACTACATATCAAGCCATACTCTGCAATTGGAGAACTAAAGCTCTGGAGCACTTTAAGGTACTCAAAAGCAACTAGGTGTTAGTTTTTAAGTGAAACCTTAAGTGAGATTCAATCAATTTATTATAATTACTTTATAAAAAACTAAAACCTCATGTGAAACTAACGCCTCATGCAATGCCTCGAAGTATTAGTTGAACCATATCAAAGTGCACCACCAAGAAAACTGCATTAATTGGGGAGTTAAAGTACGATTTTTCTTGAATGCCTAAAGGGACCAACAAGCGGCATGTCACATAGTCATAAACTTATGGTTCTTGGTCAATGAGAACTACCATTAATCCCGAAAGTGGAAATTTTATGACCCATTTTTATCCTCTACTTATTAGACAATGTAACATTTATTAAGATACACACTCAAAGGTAAGATATTGATATTCAACACCACATGGTTCAGCTCGAATTAGACTTATGACTTGGGATAAAATAATGCTGATATTTAGTCACATGGCTCGGCTCGGTTTAGGCTTACGACTCGGAATAAAAGGGACTTTTTTCTTCGTCAATACATGATTTCACTTTTGTCAAAGTCCACTTCTTTGCCCTTTTTTCCTAGGCAAGGGTCCCATCCCAAGTGTCCCAAGTCCAAGTTTGAAAACGTATAGTCAATAGTCAATACTCCTAAACCATCCGACTCCACATGGCAACGATAACTAATGCCTCAGTATATGAGCACATGAATATCCATACCATATATACATATATATATATATAGTACAAGTACTCGGAAAAAAAGAAACTATACTCAACAACATTCATTTCCCATTTCCAATCGCCATTTCTAGACCGTAAGATTGGAACCTTTTTTACATGGATTTGTTTTTCGGCATCTCATTATTGTATTTGGCTCTTTCTCCATTTTTGGCGGTTTCAGAACCCACTCAAATCCACTCTATCCATCCGAACTTCACGGCGAGCCAAACCCAGTTCATCGACAACGACGGGGCTTTCTTCTACTCTCCGAACTCTACTTTCGGAGCGGCCCTCAAACCATTCATGGTGGTCACAGGCTTCTACTTCTCCATCGTCCATGTCCCCACCGATACCGTCATCTGGTCTGCCAACCGCCAAACTCCCGTCTCGAACGCCGCCGTTTTGAGTCTCTCTGTTCAAGGCCTGACTCTCGCCGAGGAAGCCGACAAGCCCATTTGGTCAACGCCACCGTTGACCTCTCCGGTTTCTGCCATGCAGCTCCTGGAGACCGGGAACCTCGTCCTGGTTGGTCCGAGGAGCGAGTTTTTATGGCAGAGTTTCGATCATCCGACGGATACCATCGTCACTGGCCAACGCTTACCGGTGGGGAAATCGTTGGCCGGCGCCGCCTCCGCCGATGACTTCTCGGCGGGTGATTACCGTTTGACTCTTACCGGCGAGGACTTGGTTTCGCAGTGGTACGGACAGACTTATTGGACACTCTCGATGGACCCGAACTCTATCGTGGACTCGAACAGGTACAAGCCGGTGTCGTTCATGGAGATGAATAGTACCGGTTTATATCTTTATGGTGAAGACAAAGATTCATCATTGGTTATTGTTATGAGAATTGTATTGCGGGCTTCGAGTTTCAGGATTGCCCATCTGGGATATGATGGGAGGTTTATGATTAGAAGCTTGAGCTTGATCAACGGCCTTGATTGGGTCCAAGAATTGGTAAGGCCAGTTGAGTTTTGTCGAATTCCGTACATTTGCGGGAAGTTAGGTGTATGTATGGAAAAGGAAAACTCAGCTCGTGAAACTATCTGTACATGTCCACAGCATTTCAGACTTGAGACTACTGGTAAGAGTGGCTGTTTGGTTGATGGTAATTCATTTTCTCTGTCGACTGGATGTAGTGCTAGTGGTGGTGGTGGTAGAGAATTAGAATCTAAAGTTCCTACCTATCTGAAACTGGGCAATATTGTGGATTATTTTGCTAATGCTTTTGTTAGGCCTGTGAACCGTAGTATCAGTTTATCTATTTGTCAAGATCTATGCTCGAAAAGTTGGTTCTTGTTTGGGCCTTTTTTACCAGAATCCGTCTGGTTCTTGTTATCTTCGTGAGAACTATCTTGGTTCCATCATATTTTGTCAAAGATCCAGAGTCAGATCAATCTGGGTATGTAAAGGTTTTTCCAGTACCGTTTCCTAGAAACATTACTGAGAACAAGAAACGGGATTTCCCAATAGCTGGTTGTGTGTTAGTACCCATGTTAGGATTCGGAATGGTGATTCTTGTTCTAGTAATGGTTGTTTTGTGGTTGCGCAGAAAAAGGACTTGTGAGAAAGTAGCTATGAGTTTACAGCGTTGGAACTCATCTTCATCAACAGCTCCCGGGTCTTTCCCAGGATTACCTTCAAGATATGAGTACGAGCAACTTGTTGCGGCGACTGAGAATTTCAGTACTCAGATCGGTAGTGGTGGCTTTGGCACTGTTTACAAAGGTACTATGGCAGATAAAGAAACTGTTGTAGCGGTAAAGAAGATTACCAATTCCGGTGTCCAAGGAAAGAAGGAATTTTTCACTGAGATCGCTACCATTGGGAGTATCCGCCATGCCAATCTAGTTAGATTGAAATGCTTTTGCATTCGAGAAAGGCAGCACTTTCTAGTTTACGAATTCATGAACAAAGGTTCACTGGAGCGTATTCTTTTTGGTAAAGAAACTGTTTTGGAATGGCGAGAAAGATTCAAGATCATTTATGGAACAGCGAGAGCGCTCGCTTACTTACACAGCGGCTGCCATCAAAAGATCATCCATTGCGACATCAAACCAGAGAACATCCTCTTGAACGACAGTCTCCAAGTGAAAGTCTCCGATTTCGGCCTCTCAAAGCTTCTAGACCACAAAAACTCCAAACTATTCACAGTTTTGACAGGAACTCGAGGCTATCTTGCCCCTGAGTGGCTCACTAGCTCCGGTATCACTGACAAAACTGATGTATACAGTTTTGGAATGGTAGTACTTGAAATTGTGAGTGGACAAAGAAACTGTTCGTTACTTGCACGAAGCTGCAGCACTGAAAATGAGGGCACTGAAGAAGACGGCTTATCATTCTCTTCTTCTTGCAGCTTGGAGCGACTGACATATTTCCCTTCGTTAGCACTTGAAATGCATAAGCAGAAAAGGTACTTGGAGCTAGCAGATCCGAGATTGGAGGGCCGAGTGAGTTTTGAGGATATTGAAAAAATTATACGGATAGCCCTATGTTGCATACACATTGTACCAATCTTGAGGCCTACCATGGATAACGTGGTGGCCATGTTGGAAGGTCGAGTGCCTTTAGGTGAGCCGAGAGTTGAGGCCTTGAATTTCTTGCAGTACTTTGGCGGGAGACAAAGCTGAGAAGGATGCCTTGCTCTTGAAGGAATTAATTAGCTGTCTGCAGTTTTGTTTATGGAGGCCTTGATTCGAGGTTTGGATTGTGTTATAATAATTTGTCTACACATGAGGCAAGATGAACTTGGGTTGGGGTTTAACAATATAGGACTTTAATTGTAATTTCATAGCTTATTTCAATTGCAGGGGAGATAAAGTCAGAAGTTTGTGGGGAGTTTCAGGATTAGGATATGTGTTTTCCTTTCTCAAATTGTAATAGAAAGTAGATATTGGAAACAATAAATAGAAAACGGAACCAGTACCCTGAGTTTTACTCTCTCTGTCTCTATCTCTCTCTCTCTCTCTAGTCCATATATTTCAATGCGTATCGTTCATAATCCTTGAATTATTCACTTGTGTTCTTAGAAACTCTACTTCTGGTAAATTACTAAGGAAAAAACATCACGTGTGCCACATATGCTGTACAAAAGTGGAAAAATGATTTATATTCCTACATCTTTTCTAAAGCTTCCATCTATTATCTTTTCAAAATTGTAAAATTATGGGTAGCATTCCATCTAATCTCTCCTAATGACCAAAATGTGCTTTTATGCCAAATACATCCCTGTTTTTAGGAATTGTGAAAACATCTCAATTTGAAAATACATTCTGGAGACAGGACCTTGGCCTGAAGTGTTTTAGGTTCCAGAGTTGCCAACCCTGCCAGGCTGCCAAACTAGTGTTGAGAAAACTGTTTTATACAATTTTAGAAGCTTCCATTCTATGCGTTAATTAATAATTAAGGTATACAATATGCACCGGAATTTACCAAACTTCTTACAAATGTAGTAACTTCCATGTCAAATTTATATTAAACATACAAGATGAACAATTAGAAGTTGACGAAACATTTATTATGTCGACTCAGTCGTTCAAACTAAAATTAAAAGGAATAGTCAAATTGTTCTTTCATGGAGGAATTCAATTAGTACCAATTTCAACTTATTTCCTATAGTTTCACACTGACTTTGAAACCATTGGTAAGTTTAACCACAAGTAAAACTAATATAAAACAGAAGCGACAACAAATATTAAGTTCAGACTCCCCCAATTATATTAAATATAATTGCGACAACAATTATATTAAATATAATCAGTTTTGTGAAAAGCCTAGCATTTTCTAGACAATTTGACTACTAAAATCAACCTATGTTATGAATATACAGGACTGTTGTACCGTTTAGCTCTTCGTTGCCACCAAACCATCATAGAGCCAATCTCTAGCCATGATGAAAGCCTGCTATGCACCTGCATCTTCTTCAGGAGATTCTGGGCGGCGTGCAAAGCCATGACCTCTCCCCCCGAAAATTACACCTTAGATCCTCTACCTATATTCTCTTCTCGACATTCTTCAGCAAACTAACTGGGCAAAGTGGATCATTGTCCCCTGATATAAACAGCACAGGAGCCTTCACGTTAGAAGCTAGAGAAGGGTAATTCCTCGTGCCATAAAAGGAGACTCCAACACCAAAATAAGCGCCCTGATCTCGCGCCAGCACCTCGATCACTATGCCACCACCAAAGCAGAAGCCTATCAGGCCAGGCTTCTTGAAGATTCCTGCAGCCACAAATTCATTCACAATCAGTTTGTTGACATGGCAAATTGGCAATGTCGTTTGCCACCCTATCAGGGTCTTGTTTTGCGATCCAATCTTCAAACATAGCCTTTGGCAAAGGATTTGACGCTCAGTAGTTTTGAGATACCCATATATACTAATCTCTTCAAATGGCGGATAATCACATACATGTTGTGCAACGGAAGCACAAAAGCAGAAAATGCGCAGAAAATACTAAATACAAAAATAAAGCAGAACACAAAATTTAGCGAGGTTCGGCAAATTACTTACGTCCTCGGAACGTTGCTGACCAGTTCACTAATTTCAAAAAAGAGGAAATACAAAATTTAGGCTATAATGCAAAAACCCAGAAATAAATAAGAAAAGGGGCAAAAACAAAACTATGGAGGTCCTTAGGAATAAAGGTCCTCACCAATAGGGAAACTAATTTTTGGATGATTAAAACCAATTACAGAAGGCTTTATTTATAGTCAACAGCAGACCCCAAATATTTATACACAAGCGATGTGGGACAAAGTACAAAACTATTACAAAAGCTAACAAACCAAAATTCTAACAATCTCCACCTTGGCGAGTTAGCAGGTCCCACCCAAATTTCCCCACTTCCCGTATCCTCAAACCATTAGAGCAACGCCACTTTATGCGCCAAAAGGCACCATCAAACTTGTAGGATATTGATCAAGTCCAAACAATGATTGAACTTGATCGATGTCACTACTTTGGTCATCATATCCGCAGGATTCTCAACAGTCCCAATCTTTTGAAGCAGTATCTTTCCTTCATCAATAATCTCTCGCACAAAGTGATGTCGGACATTAATATGCTTCGTACGTACATGGTATACTGGATTCTTCGCTAAGTGAATGGCACTCTGACTATCAAAATAAATACAGATATGCTCCTGAACAATTCCCAGTTCTTCCAGTAATCCTTGTAACCAAATAGCTTCCTTCACAGCCTCTGTAACTGCCATGTACTCTGCCTCTGTAGTAGACAAAGCAACTATAGACTGTAAAGTAGACTTCCAACTGATTGGTGCTCTTACAAATATGAATACATATATCCAGTAGTTGATCGACGTTTATCCAAATCACCAGCGTAATCGGAATCAACATATCCAACCGCACACTGACCAAGTCTATCATCCCACTCAAAAACCAAACCAACATCTACAGTCTTCAATAAGTACCGTAGAATCCATTTCACAGCTTGCCAATGATTTTTACCTGGATCATGCATATACCTGCTCACAACTCCAACTGCATGTGAAATGTCGAGTCTCGTACACACCATTGCATACATCAAGCTACCAATCGTATTTGAATATGGAACTTATGACATATACTCTTGCTCTGTATCTGTACTCGGGGATAAAGACGCACTAAGCTTGAAATGAAGAGCAAGCGGTGTACTAACAGGTTTTGATTGTTCAGTCATACCAAAATGCTGTAATACCTTCTTCAGATATTGCTTCTGAGTCAAACTTACCTTGCTTCTCCCTCTATCTTTGCTAATCTATATACCGAGAATCTTTTTCGCTTCACCAAGATCTTTCATCTCAAACTCTTGATTTAGCTGAGCCTTCAACTTCTCAATTTCTTCTTGATTCTTTGAAGCTATCAACATATCATCAACATACAAGAGTAGATAAATGAAAGACCCACCTCGTAGCCTACGAAAATAAACGCAACTATCGAACTTGCTTCTTGTGTACTTCTGATCCATCATAAACTGATCAAATCGCTTATACCACTGCCTTGGCGACTGTTTTAAACCATAAAGCGATCTTTTCATTTTGCAAACCTAATTTTCTTTTCCAACAACCTTGAATCCTTCTGGCTGAGACATATAGATTTTCTTTTCTAAATCACCATGTAGAAACGCGGTTTTCACATCCAATTGAACTAGTTCAACATTCAACTGCACTATTAAGGCTAACAAAATTCTAATGGAGGAATGCTTAAGAACCGGAGAAAATACATCATTGTAATCAATTCCCTCCAACTGAGCGTAGCCTTTTGCCACCAATCTTGCCTTAAAGCGAACATCATTCTTATCAGGAAATCCATCTTTCTTTGTATATACCCATTTGCACCCAATTTCCTTTTTGCTCTTTAGTAGTTGAGCTAGCTCCCAAGTTTCATTCTTCTGAAGAGACTGCATTTCTTCTTCCATTGCTTTCTTCCACTGTTCATTTTCTGAACTTTTGGCTGCATCTTTGTACGTGAAAAGAATATCATCATCTACAATGGGAAGTGCATAGGCCACTATATCAACAAATCGAGCAGGTTTACGAATTTCATGTCTTGGCCTATTTTGTGCAATTGATTCTTCTTGTTGTTGAGGCTCTTGGGTCAGAACCTCTTCTCATCTTCAATGTCCTCCTCTGCCAATGGAGTGTCACCACTATTTTCAACAACATTAGCTGGGTCTACTGTTGTCGTTTTCTCAAACTCCACCTGTTGCCGACTAGGCTCTACCTGCTGCCGACTAGGCTCCACCTGCTGCGGAATACTAATGGTCTTCTCTTGGTCTTCTGTTACCTTCTTCAACATGGCAGACTCATCAAAAGTAACATCCCTGCTAAATAAAATCTTCCTCGAACTTAGATACCAAAGTCGGTATCCCTTTATACCTGAGCTGATGCTCATAAATAATGCTTTTTTGGCTCTCAGATCCAACTTGGATTCTTTTACATGATAATAAGCAGTGGAATCAAAGACATGTAAAGAATCATAATCACTAGCAGGTTTTCCAAACCATACCTCAAGGGGGGTTTTACCTCCAATTGCAGTCGATGGTAAACGATTAATGAGATGACATGTATACGTAATTGCCTCAGCCTAAAAAGCTTTGCCCAACCCAGTATTGGACAACATACACCGAACCTTCTCCAGCAAAGTCCGATTCATGCGTTCTGCCACCCCATTCTGTTGTGGTGTTTTTCTGACTGTAAAGTAACGTACAATCCCTTCAGACTGGCAAACTCCCAAAAATGGATCGCTCCTATATTCTCCACCATTATCGGATCGAAGTCGTTTGATCTTTTTGCCCGTCTGAGTCTCAATCATCTTTTTCCATTTAAGGAAAACTTCAAGCACGTCATCCTTATTCTTCATTACATACACCCAAACTCTTCTGGAAAAATCCTCGACAAAAGTAACAAAATAGTGCATACCTCCCAAAGAAGCTGTCTTGGTCGGTCCCCACACATCTAAATGAACATAATCCAGAATACCCTCAGTATTGTGAATTGCTGTGTCGAACTTTGCTCTTGTCTGTTTTCCAAGAATACAGTATTTACAAAAGTCCAACTTGCAGAGCTTCCCTCCTTTCAGTAAGCCTTACTTCACTAAACTAAAGAAAGCTTTTTCCCCTGCATTTCCCAAATGCATATGCCATAACCTGGTAATTTCTGAAGCTTTATCATCTTCAGAAACCACAGCAACTGATCCAATAACTATACTACCATTGTAGTAATACAAGTTATTTCTTCTCGTACCTTGCATCACCACCAAAGAGCCTGAAGTGACATTCAAAATTCCATCTCGTATACACATAGCGAAGTCTTTGGATTCTAAAGCTCCCAACGAGATGAGATTCTTCTTCAATTTCGGTACATACCGAACATCTGTCAGAACTCTAGTCGATCCATTATGATTCTTCAGTCGAATTGAACCTACCCCAGCTGTTTTACACAATTCATCATTACCCATGTAAACAACTCCACCATCCAGCTCTTCAAAGTTGAAGAACCATTCCTTGTAAGGACACATATGGTAAGTGCAACCCGAATCTAAAATCCACTCGTCACGCTGAGACGTCGTCGACTGACTAACTAGAGCAAAATCTGACTCATCATCTTTAACTTCAGCTACATATGCATCAGAAGTAGCCTTGTCCTTGCCTTTATTCTGTAACTTCGGACAATCTTTCTTCCAATGCCCTTTCTCATGATAAAAGGCACATTCATCCTTGCCAGGTCTTCCCTTCGAATGAGATCTACCCCTTTTCTCCTGCTTATGGCTTTGACTACGTCCTCTGGCTGTGAGCGCTTCTGCTGGAATGTCCTTATTCTCCTTCTGATCTTTCTTCTGAATCTCATGATTGTATAATGCAGCACTCACTTCATCGAAGGACAATTTTTCCTTCCCATGAAGCAACGTAATACAGAGATCTAACTCATCAGGAAGGGACCCAATCAGCAACATTGCTTTATCCTCATCTTTGAAGGTTTCATCCAAATTTAATAAATCTGCAATCAACTGGTTGAACGTATCAATGTTGTCACCAATAATCGTACCAGGCTTTAACTGGAGGCGGAAAAGTCTCTTCTTCAAGTAAAGCTGGTTCTCATTGCTCTTCTTCATGTATTTGTTCTTGAGCGCCTTCCACAGCTTACTTGCAGAAGTCTCCTTCATGAATGGATACTTCTGTTCTCTACAAAGACATGAGCGGATCGTACCACAAGCTTGACGATTGATCCCCTCCCATTTTTTATTATCCATCTTCTCCGGTTATCCTGATTTTGTTGACATAAACCATCCAATACCTCGCATTGCCACAAGCCGAAGTTATTTCGGCCATCAAATTTCTCCACACCGTTTTTTGCACTAGTCACAGTCTTTGTCTTTGCTGGCGTTGACGAAGATTATGACATTTCTGCTAATATTTCAAATAGCTACCGAACAAAGCATAGGGCGAACCGGCTGCTCTGATACCACTTGTTGTGTAGCGGAAGCACAACTACTCCAAATGCCTATATTTAATACTAAGACAATATTAAATATAAACTACCAACTAGCTACTGAAATTAACGAAAGTAGAAAATGCGCAGAAAATACTAAATGCAAAAAATGAAGGATAACACAAAATTTAGCGAGGTTCGGCAAATTACCTACGTCCTCGGGGCGTTACTGACCACTTCACTAATTTAAAAAAAGAGGAAATACAAAATTTGGGTTATAATGCAAGAACCTAGAAACAAATGGGAAAAGGGGCAAAAACAAAACTATGGAGGTCCTTAGGAATAAAGGTCATCACCAATAGAGAAACTAATTTTTGGATGATTAAAACTAATTACAGAAGACTTTATTTATAGCCAATCACAGACCCTAAATATTTATGCACAAGCGATGTGGGACAAAGTACAAAACTATTACAAAAGCTAACAAGCCAAAATTCTAACAATACACGATATGAAAATAATAAAATTCAAAGTTAAGCAATATTACATACTTCTAACCATTGCAAGCAAAAGGATATGCAAAGTCCCTTGACAATGAATCTTCGAACCCAAAGACATCAGACAAGAGCAGTATCCCAGTTCCATGATTATTCTTCACTGCCTTAAAAGAGGTAAGCATCAACATCCTCACCAATAGAAAGTTCTATCCCATTGACTAACTCACATGCCTCGTCGTCTAAGCTGTCTTCCACTTTTAGTAGGCTACAATTTATTTTGCTGGCTATATTCTTCGCATCTGATCTCTAAAGATTTAACTTGCATATTCTCTGTAGAAAACTGAAGCTTTACAGTTAAGGTAGCGCCTCTTTAAAAGATAGAACAAAAACATTTACACAAACAACTACAATTGTATGTTTCACGCGAACATAGCAGTTCCTATGCTAAGAATTTCAGCAAACAGATCTTACGTAAGGAGACAGGCATACACATGCATACTTTGACACACTACAATATAAACACAAAAGAAAAACATATAATATTGATGCATGCATCAGTAAATGATTAAAAAGACAAAAACAGAAATGCGGGGTTTGTCTGCTTTTCCAACCCGCTTAGCTGATTAAGTTTGCTTCACTGCTTTGAACCATGACTTTTGATAACAGCACGAAATTGCTTTCACTACACCTACTAAAAGTCACTTTCAGAGGGTCTAATTTTCCCTAATCTTCTTTCCAGGATGTATTCCAAAATTAGAAGAGAAAGATAAGGAAGAGAGAGAAAAAAAAAAGGGCCTAAGATAAAATGCAGAATGATAACTAGAAACTAATCATATTCATGCCTGAGCATCATATTCTACGAACTTGAGACCCTAGTTATTTCCACACTCTCACCGAACTCTTTTCTCCTAAAAATTTAGATGGGGATAACCCTGACGGCTGGATTATCCTGAGCGGAGAGGTACTTTCAGATGATTTGGATGGGGGAAGCCGAGGAATTGGACACGGCAATCATAAGGTTGGACGGCGAGGCTCTATCTTGTTTTCAATGGGAAGATCAGTTGTGGCCTATACAGAGCCGGACAGAGTTTAAATTGCTGATTATCAAAGTGCTTCAGGCCATCGCAGGAAGGAACCTTGAGCGAGAAGTTCATGGTGCTTCAACCGACTGGGAGCTTCCGGTATTATCGCCGACAATTCGAGATTCTTGCAGCACCCATCGGTGATATACTAGAGCACATTTTGGAAGGGCATTTCATTAATGGGCTGAAGGCGGGATGTCAAGGCAGAAGTCCGACTTTTAGCACCTGGTGGGCTGGGCCCTGTCATGGACGTGGCCCAACGAGCGGAAGATAAGTTGGCCGTCTTGCAGCAGGCTCGTGTGCACCATGGGTCGGGATAATCGCAACAGCTATTCTACTGAGTCATTCTCACCCTTAAAATTGGAGGAAATTTGACTTTTTATGGTATTTTTTCAAAAAAAATTGAAAAATCCCGGAATTTGAAATTATTCTGAAAAATCCGGGATTAATTATAAAAAATATCACTAATAAAAATATTTAGAAAAATACCACTTTTTATTGATTGATGAGAGTTACCTGAAGTAACTTGAACAGTTACTTCAAGTAACTGGATTGGTTACTCTAAGTAACTTAATTAGTTACCTCGAGTACCATTGAAAAATATCAAATTTAAAGAAAAAATTGTATTTTTTTAAATATTTTTTAAAAGTATTTTTTCTAATAATATTTTTAAAAAGTGATATTTTTCTAATTCAATCCGGGATTTTTCAAAAAAATTAGTCCATCCGGGATTTTTCAATTTTTGGTATCTTGGGCCTTGAATTTTGTAAATATCCCTTAAAATAGGGGCTTATAAATGTAATCAAATTTTGGGCCCAATTTCAGTAAATGTCCCTTTGTCAAATATTATAGCAAAACGTTCGGTATATATGCTTATATACCAAGTGTAAAATTTTATATACCAAGTACAAAGAATTAAATACCCAGTGCATTTCGGTACAGTAACTAAAATTGGTAGATACACATATCTACCATGTGTAAAAATATATATACCTGGACATTTATCTATAAAATTTTAAAAGTGGACATCTACTTAATCAAATTTAAAATTTTGGTCATCCATCTATATTTCTCAATAAATAAAATATCCATTCAGCCCCACAAAACCAACTACTAACTGCTCAATTAACCCAGCACGCCTCAGCGGAAGAATTGGGCAAAATCATTTTCTCTCTTCTCAGCGAGGAGTTACCTGAAGCTCAAACAAAGTGGGATTCATCCTCTTTAATTCTGCATTGACTCTATTTTCTTGGACAACAATCCATCTACCCAAATATCTCACAAAAATTTAAGAATCATCTCAAGTGTCATATTTTGCTGCATTATGTTGAAGGAAAACAAAAGAGTAAGAAATGGTCTAGTTGTTGTAAAACTTAGACTCGCAAGTGCAGGCGGTCGGTGTTAAAAACAAGTAATAAAGAGGGAAGATATGGGGTTGTTGTACCCCTTAGGATTGTTAATTTCAAATTGTGTTAATTACTATGATATTAGTAGCCTAATTTTATCCAAGCTATTTATACTTCAATAAAAGGTGCAATTAATCAAATGGTAAAGTGCAATTAAAGGACTAAAAATGGATTTGAAGAAAACCCAAAAATACCAAAAGGGATAAAACTATGAGAAAAAGCCTAGGGTCTTAATTTCACTCTAAACACTTATGCTATCATGTTTTGCAACTATTGATTAGCCTCCTATTATTCATTAATCAAGGATTAATTTTAGTCTTATTACCTTTCCCAAGTATCAAATAACACTCTATGTGAAATTAGTTAATTTGGAATCTCTACCTAAATTAACTAACTAAACATGCATTAAGGCACCCATTTAGATTTATCTAGAGCTAATGACCTTCCAAACTCATTAATACTAAACATGTACTCTTTAAATTATGTAAGTAATTCAGTCTCTCCTAAGTTTTAGAATTACAAACAATCATCAACTAATAGAATTCCCAATCTAATTAGAAGTATTAAGTACTAAAAAAGTACAAATGAAAGACAAGAAGATTTTATTTATGAGTTGCAAACTATTCAAGACATAGGATATTTGGAGCTACATCAAGGCCTTAGATAAGAATTTAGCTATACATAATTATATCCAAAAGTAACACCATAGAGAAGTTTGTAATTGAAAACACGTTCAAGATTATCACAATTACAACTTCAAGAAAAGAAAATAAATAAGAAAATAAAGAAGAGGAAGAAGAAAAACTATGGTGAAGAAGCCTTCAAGCTTGATTCTCCAAGAATTCTTCAAGAAAAGTCTCCAAGAAAGCCAAGCTCCAAGTCTCTCTCTTTGGTAAATTTTGCTCTCCTCCAAATTTCCTTGGTAAGTGTGTCTCCCCCCTTTTAAGCTTTCTTTCTAAGTCAAATTGAGGCATACTTAAGGATGGACATATCTCTACTGTTGGATTTTTAATTTGGAGTGGTCTTTCCCTTTAAAATGCATAAAAAACGAAATCTGATGGAGTGAGAGGTGCAGGGGCGCCTCCTAAATGGTGCAACCATGCCTAACTGAGAAGGAAGATGGCGTAGCTGTGCTTTTAGGTTATGCAACTATGCTTCTAGATGGCGCAATTATGCAAGGTTTGCTTCCTAGAGGCACACTGAGAAGGGAGGTGGTGTAGCTGCACTTCTAGGTGGTGCAATTGTGCTTCTAGATGGTGCAATTATGTGAGGCTTGCTTCCTAGAGGCAAACTGAGAAGGGAGGTGGCGCAGTTGCGCTTCTATGTGGTGCAACTGTGCTTCTAGATGGTGCAGTTACGCAAGGCTTGCTTCCTAGAGGCGCGGCTGTGCCTCTTCATAGGTGCATGGGCTTGCCTTTCTTAGCAGATTTTGCCCTTCTTCGCTCACTTGACTCTTTTTTTGCTCAAATTAACTCCAACTTATTTTTTCTCCCTTTCCTACATTATAATGCAGAATAGCATTAAGTAAATAAGGATTTAACAAATAAACAAGATGGAAATCGTAAGAGAAATGTGCATAAAATGCACATTAACAAGAAGGTTAGTTAGATAAACTTATTCTCGCTTTTAAGTTTCTGTTTATATGTTTATTTGGAAATGTACAAGTATTTTTCACTTAAAAGTATAATTTCATAAAAAATAAATGTGTTTAGAGATTAAAAATAGGCTGAAATAATCAAATAATAGAGGTTGAGGATGAACTGTAATTTAGCGACTATATATAGTTGAAGACGATCAATGATCACTCAGTTATCACTATGGTCACTCAAGCATAAAAGTGGTCATTTTGGTTTATGCCTAGGCAACCTTACAAGTTGCTCAAGCATAAAAATGGTCACTCAACTATCATTCATCTTCAAGGTTACTCTGTTATTAATATGGTCGCTCAAGCATCAAAATGATTCTCATTTATCTTCAAGGCTCTTCGGAATAAATAGGGATACCCAAGGCCACTTAGCCAATATGGAAAATTTTAATAATAATATTTATTCTAATTTTATTTATAATTTCTTTGTAAATAGTTGATAACTTATAATTTTTTTATTTCGTCATAGGTATGGATTCTATCTACGTTTGTGTAAAATGCAATGGTGAGTGGAAGAAGGTGGACAAAGATAATTGGGAATGGTTTGGAAGTTGTTTTACCAAAAGCTTAATAGCTGATAGGAGTATCAAGTTTCTTAAATTAGTAAACAAAATTTACAATAGAGTACATATCGACCAAAGTGTGTATAATATTAAGATAATACATACAGTCGAGGATCTAATTATGAATTTTTATAAAAATGATTGTACTATTACTCTACATGTCATCCTTAAAGATAATCAAGATAATAGAAAAAACAGTATTTATCAACGATGATGGTCATGGCAATAAGTTTAATAATGATAATATGAAACTTGATTTTGTATCATCTATCTTAATAGTTTTTAATATTCTTATTTGTGCAACTAAACTAATATAATTGTATACTAAAGATACTCTTTTATTTCTCAATTACTTAACCACGAATCCATAATCCATAAAAATACCCAATCAGCAAGAGCAAAAAAGTTAAATTTATATTTTACAACTATAATAGTCGTCCACTATAATTGGAGATAACTATTATGGTCTCTATGGCGATCATAATGGTCGCTCCATATTAATTGTGCATAGTAACATAGTCACATAGTTACCTATTATGTTAATTGTCCATAGGCACAATAAAAATATGATTTCTCAATAATTTAAGTAATTAATACAAGTGAGACTAAGTTATAGTATAATTATGTGTCACATAATCATCTACGATGTTAATTGTATGTAGGCATTGAAAAACAGTAATTTTTCGCTAATTTAAATAAATTATTTTTATTTAAATTAATTAAACAAAGTAATACTATGCTTAGTATAATTATATACCACAGACTATCTACTGTGTTAATTGTGCATAGGCATATTAAGAAAAATATGATTTCTCACTAATTTAAGTAAATTAAATTTAGTTTTAAGTAATTAATACAAGTGAGACTAAGTTATAGTGTAATTATATATCACATAGTCATCTTCTAGGTTAATTGTGCATTAACATATTTAAAAAAAATGTGAATTCTCACTAATTTAAGGTGATTTCTCATTAATTTAAGTAAATTATTTTTATTTAAAATAATTAAACACAAGTGAGACTATATTATAGTATAATTATATGTCACATAGTCATTTACTATGTTAATTATGCATGTGATTTCCCACTAATTTAGGTAAATTAAATTTATTTTAAAGTAATTCACATAAGTATAATTATATGTCACATAGCCATCTACTATTAATTGTGCATAAGAATATCTTAAAAAAAGAAAGTGATTTCTCACTAATTTAGGTAAATTATTTTTATTTAAATTAATTAAACAAAAGTGAGACTATATTATAGTGTAATTATATGTCACATAGTCTTCAACTATGTTAATTGTGCATAGACATATTAAGAAAAATATGATTTCTCACTAATTTAAGTCAATTAATTTTTTTAAAAGTAATTAATAAGTAATTAATACATGTAAAACTATGTTATAATAATTATATATTACATAGTCATCTACCATGTTAATTGTGTATAGGCATATTAAAAATAAATATGATTTTTCACTAATTTATGTAAATTATTTTTATTTAAAATAATTAAAACAAAGTGAGACTATGTTATAGTGTAATCATATGTCACATAGTCTTCTACTATGTTAATTGTGCATAGGCATATTAAGGAAAATATGATTTCTCAATAATTTACGTAAATTATTTTTATTTAAATTAATAAAATAAAACTGAGATTAGTTATAGTATAATTATATGTCACATAGTCGCCTACTATATTAAATATAAATTAGTCACTCACTAGTTTAAGTGAATTAATTTTACTTTAAAGTAATTAAACACAAGTGTATCTATGTTATAGCATAATTATATGTCTCATAGTCACCTACTATGTTAATTGTGCATAGGTATATAAAAAAAATGTGATTTCTCACTATATAAGTGAATTAATTTTACTTTAAAGTAATTAAATACAAGTGAGACTATGTTATAGTGTAATTATATATCCTATAGTTACCCACTATGTTAATTATATATAGGCATATTAAAAAAAAAAAAGTGATTTCTCACTAATTTAAGTAAATTAATTTTATTTCAAAAATAATTAATGCAAGTGAGACTATGTTATAATGTAATTAACCCATAGTCACCTAATATGTGATTAAATTATTTTTATTTTGTTGTGATTAAATTAATCAAGACATTATTAATTATGGCTTCTTAATAAACATTTTTAGTTACTTAGTGTTAAATTATGGTCGCCAGTGTTAATTGTGGTTGCTCAATAAATATTTTTTTGCTGTCACTATTAAATTAAGGTGTTCTAAAAGAAAATTTGGTCGTCCAGTATTATATTAATGCTATATTATGGTTGCTCTAAAAGACGTTTTGGCTGCCAATGTTAAATTAAGATGTTCTAATAAAAAACTTTTAGCCACCAATGTTATATAGTATAATTATATATCACATAGTCATCTATCATGTTAATTGTGCATAGATATATTTAAAAAAAATATGATTTTTTACTAATTTAAGTAAATTATTTTTTATTTAAATTAATTAAACAAAAGTGAGACTATGCTATAGTGTAATTATGTGTCACATAATCTGCTACTATGTTAATTATGCATAGACATATTAAGAAAAATGTGATTTCTCACTAAAGTAATGTTATAGTGTAATTATATATCATATAATCATTTACTATATTAATTGTATGTATGCATATTAAAAAAAATGTGATTTCTCACTAATTTAAGTAGATTATTTATTTAATTAATTTAAATAAATAATTTACTTAATTATTCATTTATTTCTCTGCGATATTATTTCATGTGCCAAAGTACTGGTAAATTGCCCTTTACTAGGCAAGTCTAATAAATAACTTAGCTGAGAGTACGTCCTAAGCACTTTTTTTTAATCGTTTTTTAATTATTCAACTTTTAATTTTATCAATAACACCCAAAGTCAACCTTATAATAATTTTTGCTTGAACAGTTATGCTCGTTATAGGCTGTGGGATATTTAAGAGCTTGGATGTTATAATTATCTTACTATCTTGAAACATATTATAAAGAATACGTTAATGTCTCATTAATATTATGAATAAAATGAAGAAATACAAACCCCAATAGCTCTAACATAAAAAACAGATAACCTAATAAAATTTATTAAAACATGCATATATAGTGTTCATTTCTTATTATATAATTGCTACAATATAAACACTACGAGAACAAATCGCTATGGATTTTGTGTCATCCTAAAACAAAAGAAAGACATGATTCTATATGGGTCATTGTTGATAGAATGACCAAAACAACTCATTTTCTGCCCCGACTACTTATGCAATGGATAATTTAGCAAAATTATATATATAGGAAATTGTACGACTGCATGGTGTGCCCATTTCAATCATATCTAAAAGAGATGCACATTTCACCTCAATATTTTGGAAAAGCTTACAAGCATATTTAGGGACTCAGTTAAAGTTTAATAAAACTGCACATCCTCAAACTAAGCGAATTATCCAAATCTTAGTAGATATGTTAAGGGCTTGTCTGTTAGACCTTCTGGGATTATGGAATCAATGGCTTCTACTGATCGAGTTTTTATACAATAATAGTTACCAAGAGTCTATTAAAACGTCCTCATATGAGGCGCAATATGGTTATAAGTGTCGATAACCAATTCATTGATACGAGGCTGATGAAAGAAGATATCTGGATTCAGAATTAGTGGATCAAATAACTGAAGCTATTGGAAAGATTAAGAGCAAATTGAGGGCTTCAATTGATCTATAGAAGAAGTACGCTAATAAGCAATGACGACTGTAGGAATTTGAAATTGGGGATATGGTGTTTCTAAAGGTAGACTGATGCGAGGAGTCATAAGATTTGGCAAGAAGGGTAAATTAAGCTTAAAGTATATTAGGTATTTTAGAATAATTAAATGAGTCAGTGAGACAGTATATTGACTAGCACTTCCCCCAGCCTTATCAAGGATACATGATATGTTCTATGTGTCCGTGCTGCAAAAGTATTTGTTTGATTCCCATTATGTGTTGAGCAATGAGTCTTTGGATATTACTCCAAAGTTATCCAATGAAGAGGTGCCAGTGAGAATTCTGACAGGAAAGATAAAGAACTCCGAAACAAGACAATTCCTCTTATGAAAGTTCTATGGCAGAATTATGCAATAGAGGAAGCCACATGGGAACTAGAGGAAGAAGTGTGGAAAAAGTA
Organism: Trema orientale; assembly: GCA_002914845.1. NCBI lineage: Eukaryota > Viridiplantae > Streptophyta > Magnoliopsida > Rosales > Cannabaceae > Trema > Trema orientale. The sequence continues at coordinate 544,051 of JXTC01000014.1, read as the reverse complement.
TCCAGATTTGTTTTAAGTTTCGAGGATACAACTTTTTATAGATTATATAGAATTGTAGTCCCCTAATTTTGTGACAAACTACATTTTATTTCTAACATTCTCTCCCCCTCTACTTCTCCTATCCTTCCTACCAAATAGAGGATTGTATAGCTCTCCCTTCATCATTCACCCTTCTCACTATACTCCTCTCCATCCCTCCAAAAATCCTCTCTACTAAATATAGTATTATAATTTCACTCTTATTCTTTTACTTTTTTTTCTTTTTTCCCCTTTTTTTAGTATCCTTCGAGTTTTCTTTTTCCTATTTTCTTTGTTCTCTCCTCTCTTTTTTTCCCCTTTTGTTACCTACCTCATATTTATTTCTTGTACGCAACCCATATTCTTTGCATAACACACCATATTCATGAGGTAAGTCTCGTAGCTCCAATTCATCTTTAGAATAAAGATAAGGATATATCAATGTCAGCTAGGTATAGAAATATGTGGATAAGCAAATAATACTATTTTGTTAGTAAATTAAATTTACACTACTCTATATTTTTTTTAAAAATAATGTATAAGTGTTTGGTAAACTAGAAATTATATTTAGTAGAATGATATTTTAGAAAATAAGTAAGATAGATTTGTAGAAACAACATATACTTTATTTCTCAAAATTCCGTTTAAAATAATGATTATGCAACAAACTTTATATTCTCTTAGCCATAAGCATGATTAATCAAACATCACCTTTTTACGGGGTTAATGGCAAAATGACCGTATTTTGGACTTATTTTAAGTAAATTTCTTTCAAATGCTCTAGGAAAATGACCAGTATATTAGTAGAAATACCAATTATAAAATATAATATGTTTAGTATATATGTGAATATACTGAATGTAAAATATGTGAAACAGTATGAAAACTAATATACTTAGTTCATAAACTAAAGTTCATATATAACGAGATATACTAGATCTAAAACTATATATACTCAGTTGTTTATCTAAAAAAGAGAATAATGGATATTTATTGAAACAAAATATAAAAAAGACACATGCACTAATTTTTCTTTTTATTGTTTCTAAAAATTAAAAGTAGCCCTCAAAATAAAACTCAAACACGCCTAAGTGATTAATTTCCAAATAGTACCACCACATTGAGATTTGTTAGTAGATGTACTTTTTCTTTTACAATTTGTTTTAATTAATGTCTATTTTTATTGTTTTTTCAGCTAAATGATAAAGAATATGTATTTTTACACTTGATATATATACTTACATACTAATTTTAGTTTATGTAATGAGTATGTAAACTTTTATAATAAGTATTTCATATTTTACACGTGGTATATATACCGATATACTAATTATTTTGATATAATATTTGTAAAAAGGCTTATTACAAAAATCCAAGCCCAAAGTACCAAAATTTGAAAAATCAGGGATGTACTGATTTTTTTGAAAAATCTGGGTCTGATTTAGAAAAATATTACTTTTTAAAAGTATTATTAGAAAAATAACACTTTTAAAACATATTTAAAAAAAAATACTATTTTTTCTTCAAAATTAGTATTTTTCAATAGTACTTGAGGTAACCAGTTAGATTACTTAGAGTAACCAATTCAGTTACTTGAAGTAACTGTTCAAGTTACCTCAGGTAACTCGACTATCTACCTTAAGTATCTCATTAATTAATAAAAAATAGTGTTTTCTAAATATTTTTAAAAGTGATATTTTTATAATTAAATCCAGAATTTTTCAGAACAATTTTAAATTTCAGGATTTTTCAATTTTTTTGAAAAATTACCATAAAAAATCAAATTTCCTCTTTGTAAAATGCATATTTATTTAAAATGAGCCTAAAATTCTCTCATTATACTCTAAGACCCTAACTTTAAAAAGAGAGAGTGAACACTATACTGTATAACTTTTTTGGAGCCTAATATTTGTAGATATCCTTTTTTATTTCTGTTAACTTGTATGCCCCGTTTGCTTGTATGCCCCTTTCTTTCTCCCGCGTGACGTTGTTTCCTTCGCCACACCACTTTTATTGGCTAATTGTTGCTGACAATTTCGTTTGAGCGGAGCCCAAGAGATCAATATCCTCGTTGTTAGTGTTCATGAAAACTGGGTTTTCTGTGGGAATATTTTAATATTTGTATTATCATTGATATTTGATATGGTGATTTTGACTCTCAATTGATCTAGGATTGCCAAGAAACAAGCAGATTTTAGTTATATAGACAACGATAAATATAGCTCCTCCTTGAATATATCCATCGTTTGTTTACCATTTTTTTTCCCCCTCTGTACATGCATATTGCTGCAACTTGGTCGTTTCTTCGTTTTTTTTTTTTTTTCCATCGAATGGAATCATATGGGTTTTGTTTTTATGAGATTGAATAATGATGAATTTCTGAGACATACCAAAAGAAACTTATACTTGAAAAAAAAAATTTTAATTATTGAATCAATATCATCAAATTACAGAATAAATGGTCACTCAAATTAAATTTTATCATTATAAAGTAAAAAACTAGTTTACCACCATTATTGATTTATTTTTTCTTTACAAAAAAGATCATATTAATATTTAATATACAACTAATTACTATTTATTTTTAACTAAATTATGTAAATACTTGATTTATATCACTAATTTAATACTATTATTGGCTTTCCATTTTTGGAAAAAATTTATAAATTTAGTAAATAACTTAAATACTACAAATTTTCCCCATAAATCAGGTAAATAATTGATTTACCACTTATTTACCATGATTACTGATTTATTTTAGTTTACCAAAAAAACAAAAAATCATGTAGATATGTGATATACAACTAATTTACCAATTTATTTTAAGCAAGTTAAGTAAATAATTGATTTATCACTAATTTACCCCTATTATTGACTTTATTTTCCTTTTTTAGAAAAAATCTATAGATAATGTAAAAAATTATACGCCTCTGATCTGCTAAAAAAAATTATATACCGTGAATTTATCATTTGTTTTTAAGTAAATCAAGTAAATAACTAATTACCACTTATTTACCATTATTGTTGATTTTATTTTCTTTAAAAAAAATGATTTTATATAAATCATGCAAATAACTAATATACCACTTATGTACCCATCTATATATATATATATATTTTTTGATGCCACGGTAAATAAGTAATTTATTAGGGTGCAATGGTTAACATGCCAAAATGAGTAATTTTTTTAAGTCATTATAAATAAGTCATATATATTACTTCATAATAGTGGTAAATAATAAATTTACCAAGAATATAATGATAAATATGTCATGATATATGAGTGATAAGAAAGTGATTTTTTTAGTTCATTGTACTACTTTATATAATTGTAAATAAATAATTTACTACTTTATAATAATGGTAAATAAATAATTTACAGATATATAATAGTAAATATATCACTATATATCAGTGCTTTATTAGTTTTATTTGGTATATTAATTCAATTGAAGAAAATTAATCGCTTTGAAAAAAAACAATTAACCTGGAAAAACAACCAGTGCTTTATTAGTTAATTAGTCATTTGAAATCTTGTTACATGTAAATGAAAATTTGAGAGCAAAAAACTGGTACGCATATACACAAGAAAAAAAAAAATACATATTAAAATATATAAATTGAATTTAACACATTAAAATCAATATTTTATGGTCTTAATTGGCTTGTACATAATATGCCATAATAGGCCACCTGCATTGGTGTAGACCCTGCCGAGGTTATGCGAGACTTGCTGTAGTCTTACTTTGGCGTCAACTCAACTTTTTGTTGTAGTCCGGTGTCTTCTCTCAAAATTTGGAATACAAAAATAAAATAATTGAAAAAAAAAGATATTCTTGTACGACTAAATTAAAAGGGGCATATATTAAAGCAGGAACCTTAAAATGGGGCATTTCTGTATACATACTGAAAAAAAGATCCTACGTTAGTTTTCGTTTGTAGTCTTTGACAATTTTACAAAACACATGACAATATATCCAATAATTTGTAAGGAAGATGAAATTTGCAAATTTACTAGCCTATATGAAGTATCTACCTTAAGGACTTAAGAAATGTGAGGTCCACGGTTCGAGCCCCTACGTCGTCTTTAAGAGTCTAATCGAATGGAAGTGATTCTGAGAAGTGACCCACTACCGAAAACTCATCCGTTTTTTTTTTCATAAAAAAAAATGAAGTATGTACTTAATTAAACAAAACTATAAGAAAAAAAATAAAATAAAGAAGATAAAAGACAGTTAGGCTATCATTTTTCGTAGGTGATCACTTAATATATATGTATATTAAATATATATATATTCAATATGCTCAATAATTCAGCATTGAATAATATTCTTCCGTAGACCTTGATAATGATCTCTCAAACTTGATAGAAATATATAATAAATCAAGAAGTTGGAAAAAAATAAATATTACGTCACAAATAGGGTCAAAGTTTACCATGCGCTTTAATTAATACATTTATCAACTTGCTACTAAAATAAGTGAAGTATATTGATCAGTACTAAGTTGACTTCGATGTTTAACAAACAAGTTGGAAAATTAAAGTGAATGCTAATTATCAGTCAACATAAATATGGGTTATTATTTAAAAAAAAAAACCTGAGTTTTTTAATTTTAGCAAAAACAAAATCCAGTGTTTTCGATTATATTAAAAAAAAATCTTTTCTTCGTTTAATATTAGCCAAAAAAAATTGAGCCTTTAGTTATATCAAATAAAACATGTGGATTATAAAATCGAATTAATTTAGCATATAAAATAAGTCAAATAATTCATTTTTTCTTAGTATATACTATTAGGTGTGACTATATGAGTCTATTTATATTGAGAAGTATCCCAGTTAGGTGAAAATTATGTCATTTTATATTAAAAGTGTTGCCTTTTCTAGTTAAAATAAATTTAAAATAAATTTTTTAGTTAAAATAAATACTTATTTTATCCCTATCAATGTCAAAAGAAGGTTTTAATAGAATTAAATTGAGAAAACAGAGTAAAAGATTTTTAAATTTATTTTAACTAAAAAAGTCAATATTTTAATATAAAATGACATAGTTTTCGCCCAATTGGAGTGTTCTTTTTAATGTAAATAGACTCGCACATAATAGTGTGTACTAAAAAAAGATGAGTCATTTGACATAGTTCGCAAGTTATGATTCGATTTTATAATCCAAAGGTTTTGTTTGATATAGCTAAAAACTCAAGATTTTTTTTGCTAAAATTAAACAAAAATAATTTTTTTTTTTATATAATCAAAAGCTCAGAGTTTTTTTTTTTTCTAAAAGTACAAAACTCAGGATTTTTTTTTTTCAATAATAACCCATATTTATATTGACTGAAAATTAGCATTCACTTTAATTTTCCAACTTGTTTGTTATATTGTTATCGAAGTCAACTTAGTACTGATCAATCCACTTCACTTTTTTTGGTAGCAAGTTGATAAATGTACTAATTAAAGCGCGTTGTAAACTTTGACCCAATTTGTGACCAGAGGGATCATTATCAAGTAATCTTTTTTTTCCCCCAGCTTCTTGATTTATTATATATTTCTATCAAGTTTGAGAGATCATTAATCAAGGTCTACGGAAGCATATTATTCAATGCTGAATTATTTAGTTTTGTTTAATTAAGTACATACGTCATATAATATTGTACTCTTTAAATAAACATATTGTAACTACTCCTCACCCAAGGACAAAAATAATATTGTACTCTTTAAAAGTGAGATTTGTTTTTCAGATAAATTTAAAAGTGAGATTAATTTAAGTGTTTGATAGATTATAAATTGAGTATAGTGAAATAATATTTTAGGAAATTTATATGATGGTAGGAGAATTAGTTTTGTGAAAACAACTCATACCATGTTCCCGAAGTTTACTTTCTTTTTTTTTTTTTAAAAAAGTGGGGCTTAACTAATGACCACCACTTACTACAAATTAAAGGAAAATGACACACACACACACTACCAAGGTTTGAACCCCTGACCCTCCAAACACACACACACAATCCTCAAATCTTGGACCAACTGAGCTAGCCCCAGTTGGCTAAAAGGGGAGGGGTGCAACACGAGGACTTCCCAGGAGGTCACCCATCCTAGTACTACTCTCGCCCAAACACGCTTAACTGCGGAGTTCTGATGGG
>JXTC01000014.1:488448-537082 GCA_002914845.1 Trema orientale | reverse complement strand
CTTCGACACGTAGACAGTGTTGTGATAACTCTTACACCTGTACACTAACCTTAATCTCAATTTTCCTCTGTTTTGTCTTAATTAATCACAGGTCCTGTTAATTAATCAGAACACAACATCCGATCCCGAACAGGTTCTATACTATATTATTATTATTTTTATACTTTCGAAATCATCCTCCTCCACTTTTAGATGCTGCCTATGTCAGCGTCAGGTTTGAAAAATTAAAGGATAATGTCACTTTTGTAATTTATATTTTAACATTTTGTTTAGTTTATACCTTGTATTTTAGTTATTATTAATATTGAACTTTAAATTTAAAATCTGTTACAAATTTATACATTGACACACAATTTAGAGCTGTTAATTTGTCAAGATACAGTTTAAAAAATTAAAAATAACCCATAAAAAAACTTATCCGAGAATAAGTTTATTAAATTATTTTGATAAATTAACTGCTCTAAATTGGTGTCAGGATATAAATTTGTAACAAATTTCAAATCTAAAATCAATATTGATAATGATAAAAATACAATGTAAATTTAAATAAAGTGTCAAAATACACGATATAAAAGTGACATTATCCCATAAATTAAATGGAAAAATTGTTGAGAGCCTCATTTTCTAATTTTTTAAAATAGTTTTTTTTTTTTTTTTTGCACTGCATCAATCATTTTTATAATAGATTGTGTTTTTTTTTTTAAACAAAACTTTTATTTGGATATTTTTTTATTCTATTATTTAAGTAACCTTTTTTAGGATATAATTAGTTTTTTTAAGATAGATTTTATTTTCTTATTTTTTTATGATAGATTTTATTCATTTATTTTTTTTTTGTGAATATTTTTCATATGCTTTTAACCTATTTTGACCTTTTCTACTCTTTTTTTTGTGTTAGTATTTTCTTCTCATCAATTTTTTAAGTAAACATTCTTGTTGTTGCCATCTAAAGTTCGGCATTCCTTATAACAATTATGAAAAAGAGATGTTATCATACATATCCTACTATATTTTGCATTAACCATCTAAAGTTCGGCATTTCTTATAACAATTATGAAAAAGAGATGTTATCATACATATCTTACTATATTTTGCATTAAAAAAATGGTTACAACAAGAGATGTTATCATAGATATCCTACCATATTTTGTATTAAAAAAATGGTTACAACAAGTAGCCTTCTTGAATATCCAAGGTCACCTACTTATACATGGTATTCAAACAAATTAACGAGAAGAAAAAGAAATGTTAACATAGGTCTCCATTCGTGTTAGCTTGGTATTTGGAAAATTATTGTAGCTATTCCTTTTATATAGGGTTACAAGAAATAAAAACAAAAAAAAGTGACCATAGGTATCTTAATAAGTTACCTATGATATTGAGGTAAATTTAAGGAAAAAAATTTATTATAAATATCCAACTACGTTATTTTGATATCTGAGTAAATTTGGGGATGCTTGAAGAGATCTCGAGAAGCAGTGGGACCGAGTTTGAAATTGCACTTGCACCCGGATCGAGTTTGATTTCTACCAGAGTTATCGCCAGATCGTGAAATCAAGTTTGAAATCGAATGTCTACCCAGAATGGCTCTAATTTTGAAAGCACTTTATCGAATGGTGCATGCTGAACTAAAAGAGTTGAAGATTCAATTGTATGAATTGCTTGATAAGAAGTTTATTTGACCAAACTATTTACCTTGGGGAGCACCAGTATTATTCGTGAAGAAGAAAGACAGATCAATGAAAATATATATTGATTACCGTGAGTTGAACAAGGTAATGGTTAAAAATAAGTATTCTTTACCTAAGATCAATAATCTATTCGACTAGTTGAAAGATGCGACAGTTTTTTCTAAGATTGATTTATGGTTTGGATATCATCAACTCAAAGTGCGGGGGAGTGATATACCAAAAATGACATTCTGAACATACTATGGACATTATGAATACTTGATGATATCATTTGGACTCACTAATATTCCAGCAACCTTCATAGATTTAATGAATAGGGTGTTTATGGATTATTTAGATAAGTTTGTGATCGTCTTCATTAATGATATTTTTGTATATTCATAGAATGCCGAGGAACACGAGCTGTATAATTAGCCTAAAAATATAAACAAATTAACAAAATGAACATAAATAATAACCTAAAATAACTACAAAAATGACACTTATCAAAGACCAAGAAAGACTCTAAAGGCAACACAGAATGGTAAAAGGCAAGATTGGTAGCTAAAAATTGCACATAAAAAGAAGACATAGATTATAATAAAACTATTTTACCTATGTCTTGTAAAGATTGTTTTTCGTAATAATTACGACACTAATGGCATATTTTGATTTAGAACTTCATCAAATGGAAGTGAATATAGCTTTTTATAAATGAGAACTTGCAAGAAGAAGTATGCAACAACCAGATGGTTTGTATAGAGCGGGAATGAACAATTAGTATGTAAGTTAAAGAAATCCATTATACTCTTAAACAAGCCTCCAGGCTATGTACCTGAAATATGATTAAGTTATGACCTCACTTGGTTTTATTGAAAACAAAATAGATCATGTATTTACCTCAAGATCAATGTGAACAAGTTTATTTTTCTTATCTTATATGTTGATGACGTCTTTCTTACTAGTAATAACTTGAATATGCTTCATGAGACTAAATAATTATTTTCTAAGGCTTTTGACATGAAAGATCTTTGTGAAAAATCTTTTTTTCTCAGCTTTGAGATTCATAGGGATATCACATAATTTATTAGGACTTTCTCAAAGGGCATATATATATATTTTTAAAAGATTTATTATGGAAGATAGCAAATCTGGAGATGTTCCTATCACTAAAGAGGATATACATAACAAGAGTAAATGTCTAATAAATCAGGCAGAGAGACAAAACATGAAAGATGTGCTTAATGCTAGTATTGTAGGTAGTTTAATGTATCTTCGATTTGTATTACATGTGACGTTGCTTTTGTTGTGAATGTATTAGGAAGATTTTCTTCCAATCTCAACATAGAATATTGGGTTGCTACAAAAATATATTAATATATTTTGTTGCGGACAAGAGATTTCATACTTATTTACAGAAAAGTTGATCATCTCAAATTGATTAGATATATAGATATTGATTTTGCTGGGTGTTCTGGCAGTCCGAAATCTACTTTAGGATATATTTTTGTATTAGCTGATGGAGCAATTTCTTGGAAAAGTGTAAAGCAAACTCTTATGACCTCATCTACCATGCAAACAGAATTTGTTGCTTGTTACGGAGCTGCAACTCCGGTTATGTGGTTGAAGAATTTTATTTCCAGAATTTTAATTATTGATTTCATCTTTAGGCCAATCATTATTTAATGTGATAACAGTGCTGTAGTTTTCTTTGTAAAGAACAATAAAAGCTCTAGTGGTTCAAAGTATATAGAGATCAAGTATCTTGTAATTAGAAATATAGTTAAGAAATATGACATCGTTATAGGGCACATTAACACTAAAGCTAAGGACTTAGACCTATTAATTTTAAGAGGCATGTTGATAACATAGGGGTCTTAGGATCTTTTGATGCACTTAATGAGTGGGAGTATTGTCGGGATATTTTCCCTAAAAAGAAGATTTTTAATTTTACCTTTTTAGTATAAACAACTTTCTCTTATATGTAGTTATGATATTTGCTAGATTAAACTGTCTCTGTTGAATAATTTATTTGTCTGAAAAAGATTCCATGACTTGATTTGTGTATAAAGAAATAAACATGATTAAGTATTAATTATGGGGAGACTTGTTTCTTTATCTAAGTCCAAATGAACTAGTTTACAATCTGTAAATAAAGATGGAATACTTTATTTACTAAAGATTGTAGTGTTTGTCTATCTCAATGGGAATTATGTGTCTCAAATTATTAAAGTGTTTGACTTCTGATAGAAACATTAATACAATATAAATAAGTTATGTGTATTGAACATGATCAGATAATATAAAGAATTGAAGTGCCGTAACTCAATTCTTATATTACAACAAACTAGCTCTTAGCATATAGATATTAATCCTTGATGTTTGACTACACTTACTTTCATGGATTATAGCCTTTTGATTTGTTAAAAGACTAACCTCTATGAAATTAGAGGTTAACTCTGGCATATTGGAGGTTATAGCTTATGAATTGATGGGAACACCAAATTGTTAAGGACACTATACGTTAATGCTACTTTATGTTCTTTCAAGATTCATGTAATAATTAAATCTAAGATCTTAGTATTCACTTTGTAAATTAGTTAATAATTTTGTTTAAATAGCCATTGAGAATAAAATTATTAACAACATTATTCCTTAATAAAAAGATGGCAATTTAAAAGTAAATATACGTTGGAGGGGTATTATGGTAATTTCACCTATTCAACTATGATATTGTATAGGGATCCAATATATGGTATAGAATATGTTAGATGGATCAGTTAATCAAGACTAGTTGATTAAATCTCTATAAAAGGCATGACATTTAATCTAAGAGTATAGTATTAGTCCTTTAGTGGAGTGTCCCATTTACTAATATTATTTACATAAATACCATAATAAGAGTTATTATGTATTTATCATACTATTGGAGCTTGGATTATTTGGATCCATTAGGTCTTTTGTCTAACTCAATAAAGCTCATTAATTGGTTGGTGATATTTGTGAAATTAGTTTCATAAAACTATGTAAAATAATGATTCTACAGAGAAGTTGGTATTTTTATAAATAAGTTTCATGAGTTAGACATATTTATAAAAATACACCCAAAACCCAAATTGAAGAATAAGCTCAATTCTAGTTAGACTGGGATTAGCAGTTTTTGGCCTCATATATATAAGATATATGAGAGAAAAAACTGGACAGCCCTAACACTAGTGTCACTTGCATGACAAAGGGAGAGAGAGAGAGAGAATTCGGCCACCCTTACGCTAAGTGAGAGAGAAAAGGTTTCTTACAATCTCACGGTCTCATCTCACATCCCGGTATTCTAAATGATCAAGAAGGTGTTCTTGATCGTTCTCCAATGTAGGATTCAACTTGGGGCCCACTCACCTCTTCAACCAAGAGCAAGAACATAGACAAGAAGATCTAAGGTTAGAGATTTGATCACCATCAACGAGAAGATCAAGGAGGAGCACACTATAAGAGGTAAACCCTAATCTCATCTCTAGGGTTTGTGCATCTAAATTTGATTTATGTTATATATGATCCCATATATGATATATGCATATTTTATGGTGATAAAAACTATTTTCATTTAAAAAATTTTAAAACCTAAATCCGCTATTTTTTCCACTGCATTCATGATGTAGTCATGTGTTTCTCCATAGTTTTGCATACATGTATATTTTTTCTAAGTGTTAGGACTAAAAACCAACAAGTATATAATCTATTTAGTTTATTACTTATAGTTTCGTTTTATTTTTTATAATAAACATAATAGATGAGTTATTTATGAATCCATATTATTATTATTACTACAGTTGCTATTATACTATGATTATGGGTGTGTTTATTTTATTAGGATATGAGCCCATAAAGTGGTAATGTCATTGTGTATTTTAAGTTATTTTGCTCATGTTTATGTTAAGAAATATTTTCTTATTAATTTTGGGGACATTACATTCTGTTTCAATTTTCATATTAAGTGATATTTAAAAGACCGATATAGGCTAAGCACATTGATCAGTTGAGGTAACATCAAGTTTCGCATTCATGTTAGTACTATCTATCTATACTGCATGTTCATATCATAGTGATCATATCAACATAATTTCTGGAATTATGAACATAGTGTGAATTTATATTATAATGACAGCTATGATTTGATACTAGTAGTTATGTTGGACGGAATTATATTTAAGATGTACTTTTTTAGTTAAGCTATGTATTTTTCAAAGTGGCAACAAATTTTTTTTTTTCTATTTGTATAATTCAAGAGTCATTTTCTAATGTTGTTCTTCAAAAAACTTAAGTACCAATCAATGTTACACAAGTAGGAGAACGTTAGAATTTATCCTTTTGTCCAATTATTAATTGAGCTTTTGTTTTGTTAAAAACGGATTGCACTATAGCTTAACTAATGCTTGAAGGCTAATTTATTAGGGTTAAGAAGGCAATTACCACTTTTTTCTAATATTTATCTAAAAAACTGCCACTATTAGATTTTACTACTTTTGGGAGGGAATTAGTCAATAATCTATCAAGAATTCATAAAAAATGCGTCAAGAATCCGTCAAGATTAGACCAGCATTAAGAATATATCAAGAATATGTCAAGAATCTATCAAGATTGTCAAGAATTCATAAAGAACCGTCAAAATCGCCATTGATATCAAGAATCCAAAATCCGTTAAGATCACCACCGACGTTAAGATTCGTTCAAGTATCTATTAAGATTGCCAAGAATTCGTCAAGAATTCTGAATAACTCTATGAAAATAAAGTTATTTGTGTTCTTTTACTTAAATATTTCGTATGTTTTGAGTATTTTATTATAGTTTTTAAAGTAATTTAGGTTATTTTATTTTTAAGTATTTAGACTTAGTTTCCTTAAATTTTACTTAAATTTAGGTATTTAATTTAGTTTAGATAATTTAGATTCGGATTATATTTTTATTTGATTTAGAATATATTTTAGGTTTAATTTTAATTTGAATTTTATTTAATTTAATTTTTTTTTTGATTTAGATTAAACGAAAGAAAAAGTGATAAAAGAAAAATTCGGAAAACTGAAGCCTAGACTCGCGAGTGGAAGATTGAGATGTAATCACGATCTTGGCCTTTAATCAAATACTAAGTCCTACCAGGCAAGCGTGTGTACTACACGCAGGAGCAGGAGAACGTGAGCAATCAGTAGAAGGTGGGGCCCGCAAACTGCAGCAGGTGCCCAGCCATGTCGGATCCGCTGTTTCTCACGTCTCGTGAAACCAGTTTTCCAGCCATTCAAGACGCACCACTTCAGTATGTTGACTTTGACTATTTTGTCAGCCAATCTGAAATGATTTACGTGAGGATCTTACCGAATTCCGCTGTACCAGATTACACCCTAAGGCTCCGAACACGTGAATAAAGAGAAAGAGAGAGAAAAGAAGAAAAAAGGAATTGTAGGAGTTTGACACGTCACATGACCAATCAGATTACACCTTTAAAAACGTGAAAACTTGTACGACACTCCAATTTTAGCTATAAATAGCTAGAACATGAGGAGAAAAATACACATCAATTTTGAGAGAGAAAATTTCACTTTTTCTAGAGAGTGTGAGAGATGAGTTCAAGATTAGGCTAGTTTTTAGAGAGGCTAGAGAGATGATATTAGTTTTGTAATTTTTCTGTTTTCTAGCTTTGATTCTTGAGAGTGCTATAATGCTTATACATTTGATTTATTAAATTCTTCAATATTTTTAGTTTCAATATATTATTTTCTAGTTTCTCATATAAATTCAGTTATGCTTTTTTCATGTGGTGATTTAAACTAAATTATAATTATATTTGTTTTATTAGTTGATCTTTTTCTGCAATATTGTCTCTGTGATATATTGTCAATCTTAAATAACTAATAAGATAAATTATTTTGGTCTTAATTGGAAGAGTTTCTCATATTGAATACTTTATATTAATATTTGTTCTTTAATGTTATATTTTCCGGCTATGTATTTGGGATGTAAAACATATAATTGAGTTATATATAGGAATCAAAGTTATCAACAGTTAAACGAACAATTAAGTGAATCTTGAAGCCCTGATTTTTTCTTATTGGTATTTTTATTTATATTTTTGTCATTATTTTAATTTATTGCTTAGTTAATTTTTATTTTTAATTTTTCTTTTTATTTTTCGTTACTTTTGTACTGTTGATTTACTTCTCTGTGGGATCGACACCTTAATCTATACTGCGACAACCGCTAGTATAAAAATTCATTTTAAAAAGTAGTATGGTAGTAGATTTAATTAATGAGGAAAAAAAGTGGTATACAACTAATTTATTCAATTTATTACTTATACTCATTATTAAGTATTGGGTTTGGTGGACCTCTTAGGTATTGGACCCATTAGTGATATGATAATTAATTTATTCGATTTATTACTTATACTCATTATTAAGTATTGGGTTTGGTGGACCTCTTCAGTTTTGGGCCAATTAGTGATATGATGATTTAGTGTAGGCTTTTTAGGATTTCTTAATAGGTGAAATCTTTATATAAGAATAATTATAGAGTGAGTCATCTCACCTCTCTATGTAACTTAGACATGTTTGCCCCATTGATAATCGTCTTAAAAAGTTAGGAGAAGATTGAAGAACATCTACGTCTGACACTACGTTTTTTGCACGTAGTTTTCTATCGAACAAAATTATTTAAGGTTTTTCATTGCATTAATTTCTTCTCATGGATTCAAAAGGTATTTATATGTTAATTCTGCAATTTGTATTCTATATTGATAAGTTAATTAAAGCAAATTATCTTACATTAACTTTGTATACGAGGGGAGGGTTCAAATTATAAAAGAAAAATGGTTTAAATTTTTAGTTTTTATTTATTTGTAAAAATCCTTTAGATAAAAAAGTAAAGCCATAAGTAATGAGTGCCTAGACGTAGGACCGGAACATCTTATCGTACGAGTTTTCCTTTTAAATTTTCTCTATTTATTTAGGGGTGGTTGTTGAATATGCACAAGTTGATGAAACGACTAATGTATGATGAGTAGTTGCAGATATTTAGAACGGATGATTTTCTATTTTGTTTTTAGGGTGAATTGCCAAAAAAGTAGTATTTTACGGTTTAAAACTTGAGGTTTGGATTTTGTAAAATAATATTCTGAGATTAAAATTTTCTAAAAATTAATGCGAAGGACTACGGTAGGGGCGCCCCTACATAGGGTTACCCTTTATACGCCGTTAGATGGGAATCTGTGGAGAATAACGGAAATCTGTGGAGAATCTGTTTATACACAGATTCCCATCAAACGGTGTATAGACAGGACCCTACGCAGGGACGCTCCTACTGTAGACGCGCCCAAAATTAATACATTGAGTGGACTTTGTGAATAACTTTAACTGATAAAAGATATTAATATCCTCAAAATTAAAGAGAATAATAAGGACTAATCTAATTTTAATAGAAAATATTATTTTATTTTCGTTACTAAAATTAATCTAATATTAATTTTTTTGAAATTCTTAATCTCAATATATTATTTTACAGAGTCTAAATTTCATGATTTAAATGACAAAATACCTAAACTTTAAGATATCTTTTTTTTGCAGTTTACTTTTGTTTTTATATTTGGTTAAACCTTGAAATCATGGATATTTAAAAAGATTGGAAATATGAAAATTTCCAAGGTCGATGAAAGATACTTGCTGCTAGGACAGGATATAAATATGATGCGATCTTACCTTAAATGAAGCAAGATCCTGGAAACCAATAAAACAAAATTGTATCCCTTTTGTAAACCAAAATCAGAAATAATGGCCGAGGTAGTTGTTTCAGTAGTGACATCAAAGATCCTAAACCTGCTGGCTGAGGAAGCAAAATATTTGGTTGGAGTTCAGGGTCAAGTTGAGAATGCGATACACGAGCTAGAAGATCTGCGGCTTTTCCTAAAAGAAGCCGATGAACGTGCAGGAGGAGATGACGAGAGAGCACGCAATTGTGTGGGAAGAATAAGAGAAGCTGCCTATGATCTGGAGGATGTCATCGTAACTTTCGCCCGTAAAGCAGCTCCCAAGAGGAAAAGAGGAATCATGAATGCAATGAAACGACTTGCTTTCATTTTCGACGAAGGATTTGCACTCCACCAAATTGGATCAGAGATTCAGAGAATTTCCAATGAAATCTCCGCTCTTAAGCAAAACTTACAAGAAATTGGGATAAGACGGTCAACTGATGTCACTGCTGGGACTTCCCCAGATGGAAGCCAAACGCGTCAGTTGAGGCGTGCTTTCTCCCACACGGTTGACCCTGATTTTGTTGGATTTCAGGCGGATACCAAGAAGCTTGTGATGTATTTGACGGAAGACGAGAAGCCCCATCGAGTCGTTTCCATATGTGGGATGGGTGGCTTGGGGAAGACAACGCTGGCGAGGGAGATCTATCACCATCAACACATCAGAAGTCACTTTTCTCGTTTTGCTTGGGCGTCCATATCGCAACAGTGTAATGTAAGGGATGTATGGGAAGGACTACTGTTTAAACTTTCTTCTTTTACAATGGATGAGAAAATTGAGATAAAAAATTCTAGTGATGATGAGGTAGCGAAAAAGCTTTACCAAGTCCAGCGAGACGAGAAATGTCTGGTAATTCTTGACGACATTTGGAACATACAGACTTGGGATTCTCTAAAGCACGCGTTTCCTAGTGAAAGAACTGCTAGCAAATTATTGCTGACGACTCGTTATACAGAGGTAGCCAGGTCTGCAGATAGAGATGGTATTCAACACCAACCCCAGTGTCTCGATGAGAAAGAAGGTTGGGAACTTTTTAAGAAGAAGGCAGGCTTTGAGAGGGAGATCATGACAAGTAAGATTTGACTGACTCCAATCATCTTAATTCTCTTACTTTTGCTATTTCCTGCGAAGCATTGGTTTTAATACTAAAGATTAATCATATATATACCGTCAAAGCCTTTTACCATTGTCAATCTAGTGGTGTTTATCTATTTTTTTTTCATTAATTAAATAAAACTACTCAAATTTAGGAAGTGCACAAATTGATAGAAACTATCTCGATTTCTTTTCTTTCTTTTTTTCTTTTTTTTTTTTTTAATTAGAGGGTGGGAATTTGATTTTTTTAGAGATCAAAATGAATTTCTATAACTGATCTAATCGTGGTAAGTCTAAACCTTCGAAACAATCACAATTTAATTATACCACAAGTCTGGAACTTGTTGGTTAGGAAGTGGGGGAAAAAAAATCTTTGAATATTCTGTAAGGAAACATGCACAATATATTGGAAATAAATCGCCTCACTTAATTCCTAAGAATTAGTTCATCAAAAAAACAAAAATCTAAGAATTGAGTTTTTCTTAAAAAAATTATATATATATATTTATTTATATTTGCAGAAAAATAGTTCTTTAAAAAATTAAGTCAAAACATTGCACATGATGTAGACATAACTATGTCAGTACTTGTACATAAATTAGAAACTTAAATGGTTTCCTCTTCATTATAATATTTCCAATGAATGATAAACATATCCTATGTCACCTGCTGTTTCCATGCCGAGAATTTTTATAAACAGATAGTTTGGACCTTATTCAATTTTTATTTTTACTTTTTGACTTTTTCTCCTTCTCTGTATGGCTCTGTTTCAATCCTAGATTAGGGTAAGAGAGGCAAAAGGATTAGGAGCGGAAATGAGAGAAAATAAAGAGGATACTATTTTTCCAGAATTTAATTTGGTATTTTTTCTTCAATTCTTTGTTTTATCATTCTTTTTGCAATAACTCTCTGTCTTTCCAAATTACTTTAGATTTTTCTCATTTTCCATTAATATTTTTCCTCCTTTCTTGTTAAAAGTCAAACATAATATTTTTTTTTCCTTATAGTTTTCTTACTCTTTTGTACAATTAATAGAATCTAGGATCCAAATACACGGACTAGAATAGAGATTTGTTTGGATTCATTTTCATATTTTGTTTTTTATTTTTTTAAACAAAAAAATAGAAAATTTTTTTAAAAGTTTGCTTGGCAACTTTATTTTTGTTTTTTGTTTTTAAAAATTGTTACCAAAAATTTCAAAAAAAGTCGTAACAAAAAATTTCTAATACTTTTATTTTTTTAAACAAATTTCAAAAATAAAAGAATATACAAATATTTGTACACAAGTGCATACATATATATATATATATATACACAGATATATATCTATATGATTTTTTCTATCATTATTTACATTTTATTGTTTTTGGAAACAAATAGTGAAATAAAGTTTGCCAAGCATGTTTCTTTTTTATAAAAATTGAAAATCAAAACAAAATTTTTACTTTTGCTTTCAATTTATTTGAATGAAAAATTAGAAGTGAATCTAAACAAGTCCTAAATATATATATATTTTTTTTCGCTTTTTCCTTTTGCTAGTTTTTACACTCGAGTTTCCCTAACAAACACTCTGCCAGCTCCGTGGATCTTAGCCACACGTCCTTTTTTTTTTTTTTTTTTGACTATAGTGGAAATATTTTGACCCCGATCATTTAAACAGCCTAATCCCAGCCGTTTAAACCGTGATAGAAAAATTTTCACCCTCGGTCCTGTCCGTGCCTCCTCCCCTCTTTTGTAGCCACTGCTACCTGTAATACTCTACCAACACCGTTGATCCTAGCCACACATCTGTTTTTTTTGTTTTCTTTATCTGACTATGATGGAAAAATTTTGACCGCGGTCAAACATGATCAAATCTCGATCCCAGCCGTTGAAACCATAATAGAAAAATTTGACCGCCCACGCGGCTACGCCTCCTTCACTCTTCCTTTTCCACAATAGTTGAAAATTTTCAATTATGGTTATTCCAACCCAAACTATACATTTCCTTTTTTCTTTATATATATATAGGTTGCCAATTCAATATATTATATATATGTATATTGTCTTGTTGTACCTGGCTTCCACTTATTTCGATTCCTTTTTTTTTTTTTAAATTTAATTCGGTTCTTTCCACTTAATTGATCCTTTGAATCGCCATTTTTTTTATTCTCTTTCCAACCAACGCAAAAAGGTCATTGATTTTGTATCACCCTCAAAATTTGGTATTTCGTTCCTTCAGTTGCTGCACTAGCTTAGAGAAAAAGTCGATATAGAAAAAGGAAAAAAAAATAATAATAATAAAGGGCTAGAACTAGAAACAAAACTACAACATGATGATATAACGAAACAAAATAATTATGTTTTTTTTGTTCTTTTGGTTTTGTAGAATCAGGAAATGAAAAGTGGATGGAAGAATTAGGGGGACAAATGCTTAAACACTGTCATGGTTTGCCATTAGCCATCATTGTGCTTGGTGGGCTTCTATCTACAAAACAAACAGCGTATGAGTGGGAAAGGGTACGAGAAAATGTCGAACAATACATAAGCAAAGGCGAAATCCATGGAAATGGAGACTCAGTCTTAGGTGTCTCATGGGTGCTGGGTCTAAGTTTCAATGACTTGCCATATCATTTAAAACCATGTTTTTTGCACTTATCCCACTTTGCTGAAGATTTTGAAATCAGAGTAAAAGAATTGTGCCAGATATGGATAGCAGAAGGCTTTATATCATCCAACCAGCAAGACAGAAGTTCAATTGAGGAAAAGGCATACCAATGTTTTCTCGAGTTGGTACAGAGATGCATGGTTCAAGAAGCAAAGCGGGGATGGACTGGAAGAATCTCAACATGTCGTGTTCATGATCTCATGAGAGACTTGTCTTTGCAAAAGGCTCAAGAACAAAACTTTTTGCAAGTTATCAATTTCCGGAATAGGATTAATGAGGCTTCCGATTCTTCGACTTCTGGCACATCAAACCATTTGATGCAAATTTGTAAGGTTCGTCGACTTGCCATCCATTTGAACAACAATGCTCCATTGCTTTCCTTAATTCAGAAAGCAGAATATGCTAGTCTTAGATCAATTTTATGCTTCAACCCATTATGGACCCCTTGTGGCCAGGTATTTGGGCAATTGATCAACAGCTTTCATATGCTTAGAGTTTTGAAGTTTGAGAATGCAGGAAATGTGGAGTTGCCGATAGAAATTAGAGAATTTGTCCACTTGAGGTTCTTAAGTCTGAACGGGAGTTGTGTGAAACAGTTGCCCTCTTCCATAGGGAACTTGAAATGCCTAGAAACTTTAGATTTACGAACAACAGATTCCTCCAATATTTCTTTTAAAATACCAAGTGAAATAGGGAAACTGAGACAACTTAGACATTTATATCTACCACATAGATCGGTACTCCGTCGTAATAAATTGAGATTGTCTAACGTTAGTAGTTTGCGAACATTGGTGAACTTTCCAATGAGGCATCTTGATTTTAACGAGCTGGCACATCTGACGAACCTTGCGAAGCTGAAAATGTTTGATGATCGAAGTTCGAGGGAATTGGTCGTTCCAGCAGGTATTAAATTCAACCAACTTGAGTCTTTGGGCATTGTCGTTGAAAATTCAGCAAGTGTGGCTGTTGATGTAGAACCAATTTTAAAAAGCTGTTCTCAAGTCTATAAGCTGCATCTTGCTTTAAAGATTCAGAAACTACCAGAATTGGACCTTTTCTTGAAATCCCTCATCAAGTTAGTGTTGGTTCGAACCTTTCTACAAGATGATCCGATGTCAACGCTGGGAAATTTACCGGCACTGAAGGTCCTTGGCCTTTTCAAATTTGCCTTCTTGGGGAACGAAATGGTCTGCTCCGAAGGAGGTTTTCCAGCACTAGAATCTCTTTCCCTTGTTGAGCAGTATCATTTAGAGGAGTGGAGGGTCATGTCAACTGCCTTGCCCAGACTTCGCCGCTTAAAGATTGAAGGGTGCAACAGATTGAGGAATGTTCCACAACGATTACAAGACATCCGATTCGCAAATTAATAGGTTAATTGGCGTGATGACCACCTGGAGTACTCAGGTATATATATTCTTTTTCTTTTTCTGTACTCTACATAATTCCTAATTTTCGAGTAATGACCGCTTGATGAATGTTACTTGCTAAACTCATTTCATTCATTTGCTAGTTTCTAAAAACACTATAATGAAATAAACATTCCGTTGGAGCCATGGAAATTGGTCACTTTTTCAAATATCGGCTCCGAAACAATTTAAAAAGAGACGGCTACACATTCTTGTTAAGGTGTCTTCAATAAATTCTGGTTTCACAGATCCATTGAATTTTGTTATAATTGCAATGATTAATATTTGTTTAGGACACGTAAGGACATAATGCCAGTGAAGCAATCAGCACAGCCAAGTCAGCAGCAAATACGGGAAGAATATGTACTACAAGTCAAGGAGTCTTGCTAGTGCTGATCAACAGAATAAGGATTGTAGTGCAAGCACCTCAAAGGAGAAGAAAATTATGGTTTGATTGGTTTTATAATTCGATATTTTGGCATGTTGTATTGTATTATTCTATTCCACTACTATGTTTGATTTTGTATTGCATTAAAGGTTACGTTTGGTGTATTGTATTATATTGCATTGTAATATATTGTATTGGATTGTATTGTATTATTCTATTACAGTACTGTATTTGGTTTTGCATTGTATTAGTTGCATTAAAAGTTAATTTTTGAAAAAAAAAATACTATTTTTAAAGTTAATTTAGAAAAATATCATTTTCTAAAAAATTATTTAGAAAATACCACCTCTAAAATTAACACTTCTAACAATTATTTTTTAAAGAAAATACCACTTTCTAAAATTAATTTTAGAAAACTACCATTTTAAAATTTTTATTTAGAAATATACCACTTTTAGTAGTGGTGAAGTAACGTAGGAGAAAATAATGAGAAAGAAATTAAGTCCAGAGAAAATGAGGAGAGTTAGTATTGTACAATACTATGTTACATTACAGTGTAATACAGACCTTTTTTTTCATATTAGATAATCTTTTTAAAAATTTAGAAAAATAACACTTTTAAAAATTTATATAGAAAAATACCACTTTTGAAAAGACTAAAGTGATATGAGAGAAAAAGTGATGAGACAGAAATTAAGAACAGAAAAAATGAGAAGAATGAGTATTATATAATACTACATTAAAGTTAAAATTATGTAATACAGTGTAATACAGATCTTTTATTCTGTATTAGATAATACTCTCTGTATTGTGTTAAATTTTGATGTCGTATTAAAAAATACAATACAAAAGTACAACCAAACACAATATTATGTTTAATTAATACAATACAAAGTCTTTATACAATGTACCAAATATGACCTTCGTGTTGTATTAAATTTTGATGTTGTACTAAATAGTACAATACAAAATATTAACTAAGCACAGTATTGTGTTTAATTAATACAATACATAGTCCTTATGCAGTATACCAAGCGTGTTACATGACCTTATGTTATATTAAAAAGTTAATTTTCGAAAATACCATTTTCAAAAGTAAATTTAGAAAAATAACATTTTAAAAAATTATTTTGGAAAATACCATTTATAAAATTACCGCTTTTTATAAAAGCATCTCCAATGAGAGTATGACTCAACACAATGTCATATTTAGTATAATTTTAGCATTGTCCAGAAACTGTGTCTCCAATGGCGCATGTTATAATAGCATATGCTTAATTTTAGCATGTGTTTAAATTTAAACTATTACTAAAGTATGTTCTAAATTTACAATGTTGTCTTTACAATATTATCATTATATTATGGGTTAAAATTTACAATACTCCCATTATTTTTAAATCTAAAATATGTATACTTTTTACAATGAGTCCAAAGTTGATTTATTTATACATTTTTTGTTTTTTATTTTCTTTAAAATTTATTTATAATTTAATCCTCACTAAATATCTATAAATTAGAGTTCTCTCATTCGTTACTTAGCTACTTACATATTTCATAAATGAAAGAAAATTATTTACACTTGATTGGTATAGTAGAGTTTTTATGATTAGTAACTTGATGATAAAATAATAATATTTTATGTTACAAAAAATAAATTTTGTAATTAAATATAGTATTTGTATATAAACATAGTGTTATTTCTAACATGCATGTATTGGGGTAAAGCCTAAAATTTATGTACTAAATTTAGTATTAGCACATCTTTTTTAGCATGAATATATTGGAGATGGTCTTACATTTTTTTTCCAAAAAAAGATGGTCTTAGAATTTTAATTGGGGTTTATGGTACAAATGGTTCCAATTTTAGCAACTAAGTCTTTGAACTTTGCAATTTGAAGTAATTTGGTCTCTAATATATCTAAATTGTGACCTACTATTAAAATTCTAACTAAAAATACAAGTGATGAGTACGTTGTAGCATCTGAAAATGTAATTAAGGGAAAATGAATTGAACAAAATGATTTAAAGAGAATAAAAGATGTATTATTTGTATTTTTGAGAGGTTTTAGAACTGTAATTCCAGAGAAAATTTTTATGTGATTATTTATTTATATGCCTAAAATTCTTAAATTACCTTTCAAATACACTTTTATATATTACTACTTGCTCCTCACATATGTTTTTGGTCATAAATTTAATAACAAGTTGTAATTTAGACAGTTTAAGAACTAAATTACTTCAAATTAAAAAATTTAAGAGCTTAATTGCTACAATTGGAAATTTAAGGACCAAATTACTATAAGTTGGATAGTTTAAGGATCATTTGTGGCATTAACCCTTTTAATTGATTTACACTCTCTAATTGTTATAAAGTAATCTCTTACCGAAGAAACAATGACATAATCCTCAACAATCATATAGAAGTGGAAAATCAAATTAAAGATGAAGAATCATAACGAGAATTTAACATGGCGGAGAATTTAACGAGAATTTATAACTACCAACAAAATAACCGTCCAAAATGGCGAAGGAAGGAGGTGGCAAGTGGGGCCACGCCCCCACCCCAAATTTTTGCCCCTTCCTTTTTACATGCAAATTTTTGTATTGAGAAAGTATATTTGTACCCCTAAATAATATAAAGGAACTCTAATCTAAATTAATCTCATTAAAAATTTAAAAATTATAACAACTGGTATTTATACCCCTTGTCATTCCTAAAATATCCTTTCCTTGTGCACTCCATTAATTTTTCTTTTTTTCTTTTTTAAAGGTCAAACCATTGATTTCATTCACTTATCAATTTTGGTACCTCTACTCAAATTAATGCAATTTTTTTTTTGAAGATATTATGTTTTTTACTCGTAGATAGAGGTAGTAAAATGGGCCGGCCAAGGATGGAAAGGCCGGTCCGGCTTAGCCTGCAAAAAATAAAGAAATAGCGCCCAGCCCGGGCCTGTTGGCTTGTCGGGCTCCTAGGCGGATCAAGACCGGTCCTAAAAAAATTTTAAAATTTTGGGTAAAAAAAAATGGGCCAGGATTCCTAAATCTAGCCAGGCCCAAGGGGTCAGACCGGGCTCAGCCTGGGCCCGCATATGAACGGGTCTGATCGGTTCGAATTGCCACCTCTACTTGTATAATGCCTATCATTTTAAAATTCATGTACATAATATATATTCGTGATTAATCTGTACAAAGCCAATTGCAGATATCATATATTATATATATAGATTTTTTTTTTTTTTAGATATAGATATTTTATTCAAAGTAAGCATAATCAAGAACGAAAAACATAAGCCTCCAATCATTCATTCCACTTATGTGTAAATATTCAGGTTTTCAAAAGGAATTCGAGAATTTTTTTTTTTTGGCTATTTTAGAAATAAGGGAACAATTAATTCTTCATCATGAAAACTACAGTGAAATACTGGAGAAGGATTTTCTTTTCCATATGTATTTTTTTCCATTCTTCAATTTTTTTTAGGGATATTTACAAAATTCCAGGCCCAAGATACCAAAAATTGAAAAATCCCGGATGGAATAATTTTTTTGAAAAATTCCGGATTGATTTAGAAAAATATCACTTTTTAAAAGTATTATTAGAAAAATAACACTTTTAAAAAATATTTAGAAAAATACTATTTTTTTCTTTAAATTTGGTATTTTTCAATGGTACTCAAAGTAACCAGTTAGATTACTTAGAGTAACTAATCCAGTTACTTGAAATAACTGTTTAAGTTATCCCAGGTAACTCGACTAGTTACCTTAAGTATCTCATCAACAATAAAAAGAAGTATTTTTCTAAATACTTTTAAAAATAATATTTTTATAATTAAATCTGGAATTTTTCAGAACAATATTAAATTTCGAGATTTTTCAATTTTTTTAAAAAAATACCATAAAAAATCAAACTTCCTCTTTTTTTTACATTTTACTTCATGCCCATGGGCCATATGTGTTCAAAGACTAGAATGCCGAAATGTTTAAGATATACTCGAAGATGAAAACCAGTATTTTACCCGTTGAAATGCATTCAATATCCCTTTGATCCCTTAATCTTCTACTCGTGAGGTGTGATTATTATTATTATTAATTTTTTTTAAGGAATTTGGGGTACGAATTACGATTAATAAAAGTGAATTACAATAAGTTTACTGAGAGGGTATTTAATTGTTTATTTTAGACTTTTCACCTAAGGTTAAATAAGTAATAAAACATTTTGACAAAATAAAAAAAAGGTTGTTTTTATGCAAGGGTAGGGTGATTCTATTGCCACTACTCTGTCTACTCTCCTTACACTACTTTTAAAACCATCCATTCTATTTAAATTTAAAATTTAATTTCTGCTTATTAACCTCTTACTATTCCTAAATTATCCCTTAATTAATTCAATTATGTCTTTTCTTTTCCCACCTATTCTCCCACTAACTCCCACCCTGATCTATCTCATTTTCTTTTCCCAGCCATTACCACCGTCCCTCTCTCTCTCTCTCTCTCTCCTTCTTTTGTGCTTCACTGCTTCTTACCTTTGTTTAATCCAACAAACTTAAGAGTTCTTCCTTTTCCTACCCAAAATATTTCTTCTACGTCTCTCGTTTCTTGATTGATAGGTTATTCCTAAATCGTAATCTGATTTCATGTGTTGTTTATTTTTTCTTTGCAACAAAATTGACGGTTCCTTTTAAATAAAAGTTGAGATCTAAAAAAAATAAATAAAAGCAGGTCACGAGCAACCAAACCTTCTTAATAGATTAAAAAGTCTAAGGAAAAGTCTACGCATGTACGTAAATAAATAAGAAGTTGAAAATTAAAACGAGAAGATAGTTATTTCTAAAAAAAGGGGAAGAGAAATAAAGGCATGAAAAACAACCTTGAGTGAAGAAACTCCATTAAAGCTATGGAGTTGTTCTACCTTTGATTAGACAGACTGAAGCCTTCAATTAAAGAAAGAGACAAAAGATAATAATATTATTTGTTTATATAATTTTTTTCTAGAATCTTGTTGCGAATGTTTTTTGTTTTGGCCAAATTTTTGTTCATTATCTTACTTTTTGATGAATTGTGTTTTAAAAAGGGATATGAAAGGGCTTTTTTTTTTCAGAGAGGAGTGTGAGTAGAGATTTTTTCCCCCCAAAAGACTTACTTAAAAGTAATTTTATCAAGGGCTTTTTCAGTCAAAAAAAGAAAAAAACTACCAAAATGATATGTAGGGAAATTAGACAGAGGATGGTAATAGACCAGCTCTTATGCAACTTGGGGTGTAAACATAACTCCCTTTTTTCCAACTTTGTCCTCGTTATAATATGTGAATTGTTATTTTTATCTCAACAAATGACCTATTTAAGTATTAACTTTCCCAGATTCATTCGGTTTTAAAAACCAAACTTTGAGAAAAAAAGTGGGACTGGAAAAAAAAAAAAAAATTCTCCTTATTTCCCATTACTTCAGGTCTCCATTTCTCAATGAGAATAAGAAAGTGAAAACCGGGGGAAAAAAAAAAACCTAAAATTTTTTGATAAACCCTTCAACTGCTTTTTATACTTTACAATTTTTTTTTAAAATTAAAAAAACAATACTTTGTTAGTTTTTTGTTTTGATGTAAATTTACTAAAATGGTTTCTTTGCAAAATAGACATTTTCAAAAGTGACTTTTAATAAAAGGCGTATTCTTGATAATACTCTATCATGCTTAACACCATATTTGACTATTAGGTTAATGGCACAAATGGTCCCTGAACTATCCAACTTGTGATAATTTAGTCTTTAAAATTTTAATTGTGACAATTAAACCCTTAAATTTTTTGATTTCTATCAATTTGGTCCCTAGAGTGTCTAAATTGCAATTACTGTTTAAATTTCTGACTAAAAATACACGTAAGAGCACATAGTAGCATCTGTAAGTATATTTGAAAGGTAATTTGAGAATTTTACGCATAAATATGACAATCATAGAAAAATTTTCTCTAAATTTTCAGCTTCTAAGAGCCTTAAAAAAATGCAAATCATATATTTTTCCATCTCTCTGAATTCTTTTGTTCAGTTTATTTTTCTATAAGTACACCAATGCTACAACATGTTCTTAACGTATATTTTGGGTTAGAAATTTAACAGCAGATTACAATTAGGCAGTCTAGGAACCAAATTACTACAAATCAGAAAATTCCATAGTTGAAAATTTGAGAACTAAATTGCCACAAATTGGATAGATCGAGGACCATTTGTGCCATAAACCCTTAACTATCCTCAAAACTATACTCGCCTATACCAAAAAAAAAATTATTTTGCAAAAAATTTTAAAACATAAGTCTTTTACTAAATGTTGTTTTCAAAAACTCTAGTTTGCCTAATTTCCCGTTGTTAAAATGTTGAAATTTTACTTTTGATGCTTTCCTCTCTACATTAAGGAGTCACTCTTTTTGTTTTATTATTGTATCTAAAAGAATTTTCTTACATCCCATTTTCACTTAAAAGAAGTTCTGGCTCCAGTATTACTGTCTATAGACTGCTTCAATCAACATTTGTGACTTTTCATGTTAGGATAAGTTAATCTCAATGTACAAGACTCAAGTAAGTTCCTCTCTCGGTTTTTATCGTTTCTGTAGCAATCAATTGAGCTCAGCTATCCAACTGTGGGAAAAGCTAGTTGTTAATAGTGAACCAAAAAAAAAAAAGATTATTAGTAGTGCGTTTTAAAAAATAGACCCTTTTAGTAGATTATTATTATTATTTTGTTGAACCAACCTTTTTTTTGTGGTATTCAGGTACCTAACTTTTTTATTTTTGATACGATTAGTCTTTTTGACGTATTTCAACCAAAATTCCGTTAGATTATATTTGAATGAGAGTAATTTTGCGTTATTGATCCCTATTATTTCAATTATTTGACAATTTGGTTCCTAATTTTTTATGCATTCATATTTTTAATTAATCATATTGCATCTATTAACTTGTTGGAAGAACAAAATTCAAAGGAGGATTTAAAAGAAATATTTCATTTAAGAATCAAATTAAATATGTATATATACGTTTCACTCGCACATCCTATAAAATATAATAACTCTTATGGACCAAAAATAATTATCTTACCATGTTTAAAATTAAAAAGACTTCACATACACCCCTCTGCCAATCAAATTTGCATAAAAATTTGCTATATCCATTTAGTTTTTATTTAAGTATGAATTGGTTATTCTAAAAAAAGTTAACTAATTATTTAACTAAACATTATAGCAAATAAGCTTAGAAATTTTTATAATTTTTATCTATTTTATGTCAATTAAAAAAAATAATTATTCCTTGTAATATAATTAAGCCTAGAGTTTTTACAAATTTTATAATTTTTTTTTGTCACACATTTTCACTATAGTTATTTTTTTATTTTGGGAGAGATCGTTGTGATTTTGACAATAATCAGAGAATGTACTTTCTTTTTTTTCTTAAATGATTGGTGGATGCTAAATGGTGCAAATTTTTCGCATTCATATTAGATCTAATGGAAGTTTGGATGGAATATACTAAAAAGACTAACAATACAAAAAAATGTAAGGTACTTTTGCCCAAAAAAAAGATTAATGATTAATTTGCTAAAATGGTAATACTTTGGGGACTAATGATGCTATTTACTCTAGAAAATAAGCAATTAAAAGTTAACAAAACTGTTACGTATTTGGCATGTATTTGGCTGTGTAATTAAAATAAGGGAAACTACTTAATTAGGGTGTTGCTTTTGTTTATTTTCCAATTATAGAGATTAGTTTTCTTATTGGTGATAGCTAAGGGTTATCATAATAGGAAGTTAGGGTCTAAAATAGAATTGGAAAACTAAGGATTAGTTACGTACCCATTAAAACTTAGGGGTTGAACGTGAAAAAACTAGGGTAACATCTGTTTTATGGATTGTATAATAAATACAATACCATAGGGGTGTTTTTGGGGACCTTAGAAAGAGCCACTTTGTTGTAAAACTGTAAAGAAGAGGTGTAATTATTCTTATTCGTAATGAAAGTTTAGGAGAATAGTTTCACATGTGAACGTAGATTTATTAAAGCTGAACCATGATAATTTTCTATATTTTTTTAATTGTTTTCTTATGTTATTTGTATGTGCTGTGATTAACTAATCTAAGAGATTAATTGTGTGCAATAATTCTATCATCACAACAGAAACAATTACAATTTTCATGTCAAATCGAACGTTCAAACTAAATTAAAAGGAATAGTCAAATTGTTCTTTCATTGAGGAATTCAATTGATGCGAATTTCAACTTATTTCCTATAGTTTCATATTGACTTTGAAAACATTGCTAACTTTAACCACAAGTAAAACTAGTAAACAACAAGACCGACAACAAAATTGTATTCAAACGTACTCCTCCATCCAAAAGAAAAATATAATCAGTTTTATGACCAGCTTAGCATTTTGTAAACAATTTGACTACTTACTGCAACCTATGTTACGAATATACAGGAGTGTTATACCGTTCAGCTCTTTGTGGCCACCAAACCATCATGTAGCCAATTTCTAGTCATGATGAAAGCCTGCTCTGCATCTGCATCTTCTTCAGGAGATTCTGGGCGGTGTGCAAAGCCATGACCTCTTCCCTCGAAAACTACCACCCTAGAGCCTCTACATATACTCTTCCCAACATTCTCCAGCAAACTAACTGGACAAAGTGGATAATTGTCCCCCGATATAAACAGCACAGGAGCCTTCACATTAGATGCTAAAGATGGGTCTATCCTTGTGCCATAAAAGGAGACTCCAACACCAAAATAAGCACCCTGATCTCGGGCCAGCACCTCGATCACTTTGCCACCACCAAAGCAGAATCCTATCAGGCCAAGCTTCTTTGAGATTCCCGCAGCCACAAATTCATTCACCATCCAGTTCGTTGACATGGCAATGTCGTTTGCCACCCTCTCAGGCTCTTGTTTTGTGATCCATTCTTCAAACATAGCCTTTGGTCGATGCTTTGCCCACGGATCTCCTCGAAATAAGTCTGGAACTAGAACACTGCAGTTTTACTCAAAGAATACAGAATAATCAATCGTATAAATCTCAGAAGTACGCTCACAGAACGGTTAAACAAAACAGCAATAAATAGTTTAGAGCAAAGGATATGATGCTGAGAGTAGTTTTGAGATACACATACATACACATACATGATACGAAAATAATACAATTCAAGGTTAAGCAATGTTACATACTTGTAACCATTGCAAGCAACACGATATGCAAAGTCCCTGGTCGATGAATCTTCGAACCCAAAAACATCAGACAAGAGCAGTATCCCAGTTCCATTATTGTTCTTTACTGCCTTAAAGAGGTAAGCATCGACATCTTCACCAATAGAAAGTTCTATCCCGTTGACTAACTCACATGCCTCGTCGTCTAAACCGTCTTCCACTTTCAGTAGGCTACAATTTATTTTGCTGGCTGTATTCTTCGCATCTGATCTCCGAAGATTTAATTTGCATTTTCTCTGTAGAAAACTGAAGCTTTACAGTTACGGTAGCACCTCTTCAAAAGATAGAACTAAAACATTTATACCAAGAACTACAATGGTAGGTTTCGCATGAATGTAGGAGCTCCTATGCCCAAGCATTTCAGCAAACAGATCCTACGTAAAGAGATATGCATACACATGCATACCTTGACATACTACAACATAAACACAAAGAAAATCACATAATTTTGATACACACAGCAGTAAATGATTAAGAAGACAAAAACAGAAATGCGGGGTTTGTGTGCTTTTCCAACCCGCTTAGCGGATTAAGTTTTGCTTTCACCGCTTTGAACCATGCCTTTTGATAGCAGCACGCAATTGCTTTCACTACATTTACTAAAAGTCCCTTTCAAGGGGTCTAGTTTCCTCAATTTTTCTTTCTAGGATGATTCCGAAATTAGAAGACAAAGACGAGAAAAAAGGGCAAGAAAAAATGCAGACTGATAACTAGAAGTTGATCATATTCATGCATGAGCATCATATTCTATGAACTTGAGATCCAAATAGTTTTCACACTCTCACCAGACTCTTTCTTCCTCTTCCTACAATTTAGTGAAAAATGAGAAACTGAATCCTAAGGCCAATCCAGTACCATGTCACATGATGTACTCTGCTGAAGTACAAAACACCTCCCAAAAAAAGACTGCTAAGATGTTTTCCGAAGGAAAATGCAAAAAATATCATGAAAAGATTTTCGCGGTAACTTGAATGATGTGACTCATTATAGAGTTGTAAATGAATTGAATAAACAAATAAAGAATAGAAAGCAGTAATTGTGTATTCAAAGTTCTTTTCTGCAAGGATCGCCAACCAACGTGAATTACGTCATGTCATTCAAATTATTAGTCATGAAACTTTATCGTGATATGTCAAGCCGCTCCATCCAGAATTTGAAGTTGGAGCTACAATTAAGCATGAAAATATGAAATTTCAGCTACTTCAATCCAACACCATTGTCAAACATATGTAGAAGCTGTATAACCACACAAGCCACATACTTTCGGCAATTCTTTAGGTAATCTGTTGAATCACGAAGAACATTAAAACCTGATCCTAACATAGTTCAAACTAGTGATCGCAGATTTAGCCTACTCGGTAGCCACACCCATCACAAACATCGAGGTTTAAGATTCGACTACCCACCCCACTTTTTTTTTTTAAAAAAAAAAAAAGAAAAGAAAAAGCTCTCAACTTGAGCAGGTTTTGTTACACCTCAATTCCGAGAATTTACCATATTTTCAACTTGTCAGGTTTATTTATCATTCGTTCAAAGGAAAGGACCAAATAAAGAAAATGCTATAACTTAGCATAACCATAAGAAACACGAAAAATGATAACCATATGGAAAGAAGATTGAAAATGTCACTAACAAAGGAATGGAGGCCATAAACAAAGGCTCATATCTAATAACTAATTTAACCAAAATAAGTTGATAATAAAGTTCGTTTAAAGAAAGAGCATAATTCCCGCTTCACAGTATAGATTAACAGATTAGTCATCATCTTCAAGCTTGCGTAAATATAGAAAGAAAAGATTTTTTTTTTTGAAGATTCTGAACCGTTTCTTCACATTCACCACAAATAAATAAAAGAGAGAGAGAGAGAGAGAGAGAGGAAGAACGTACAGAGGAAGAGAGAAGAGAATAATGAAAACTTGGGGAGTGTAACTGAAATGGGTGACTGTTGAAACCGTTGGTGGAGCCTATTAGAGAGCAAAATAATGAACTTGTAACTGTTGTTTTTGTTGTTGAGGCTAAACCCATTGTCTCCAACCTCTTTGGTGTTTCCTACGATACCAGTAATTGCGGCTCTTTGACCATGAAATTAAAAACCATCTTTCTTTCTCTTCGACTCTGCGGTTTGTAAAATGTAAGGACGAATCAAATCAAGTGATAATATCCCACTTCTCCTTCTAACCAAACGCTGGCCTCAAAAAAATATCCCATTTTTTTGCATTACCCGCTGAAACAGGGACCCACACCCAAAATATCTTCTCCGTATTTTTCTCCTCTTTTTCTTTTCCTTCTTTTTTGAAAAAAAATATATATATATATATATAGATGTATGCAACCCAAAAGTATGTTATGGTCACCAGAGCAAAAATCTTTAAACACCCTTGGAGGCTTGGATTGGAACAATTTGGAACTTTCATTTTTTATGTATGATATGACCCACATGAGCAAACGGAAATGAATGGATTCACGTATATAACCATTGAGCTCAATTCCCCCACCTAAGATGGTAGTCTAATGGTAAGTCTTGGTCTATAGATGATTGTGGTCAAGGGATTCGGCTATTGGGGTAGCCTTTTGGGGATTTAAAAGTGTGTTTTATAATGAATTATTTATGTTAAATAACATGTGTAATTCAAGTCTTATAAATGTAATTAACCCCAAAAAGTTTTTTTTTTTTATTGAGAAGTCCTCCATATGTATATATATATATATATGTATATATGGGTGAGTTTTCAATAGGTATTTTTGTTTTTCCTCCATGGATAGGTAAGTTTGACTAATTTAGAAATAAACTTATAATATATAACAAGTCATCTCATTAATTATATTAATTTCTAATTCTTTTTTATTTATTTTATTTTTAAAAATTTAATTTAAAGTTTAATTTTTTAATTACTTTTAATTTAAAACTATATGTAATTGTACTTTCAATATTTCATAAAATTTTCTTTTTACTGTATGAAAGGCAAAATCCTAGATAGTATAATTTTTATTTTATGAATAAGTTATTTTCTTAAATAAAAATAAATAAATAAAACAACTATATTGAAAGAAAATTTGTTTGAAAAAAAAAATTATGCGTGAAACAACTTAAAATTTGTACATCTTTTGTTTTGTTTTGTTTTTCAACAAACAAGATAGTTGAAAGTGATTTAAGATTATTAATTATTTTTTACTAGTTTTATTTTCTTATAAAAATAAAAAAATAAAAAAATTGACCTACTCATCAGGTTATACATCTTTTTTGTTTTAAATAATTTTCTATATTTATAAATGTATTAATTATAATAATTTTTTAAGTAAATCTACGAATATTATTTTAGCCATTAGATTAAAATCCAATGGCCCAAATTAGAGTACCCATTTATGGAGTAAAAACAAAAATCTCCATTGAAACATCCTCGTTTTGAAAAATAGCTGTTTTCTGGACCTATTTAATAAATGTCTATTCTTTTACTACTTTTTGCAAAAGGACCAATTTTTAGTAAATCAATTTTATTAGTAAATCATTATATATTAATATATTGATTTTATATTTTATCAAGTTTATCCATATACAAGTTTTTTTTCATAAACTGGTGTAAATATTTAAAAATTAATATATTTTACTCTTTTTTTACTCACTCGGCCATTTTGCAAAATCTTTTAATAAATTCAGCTATTTGGCTAAGAAGCCCTTAAAAAAGAAAATTGTATTTTCAAGTGTTTTCCCAAGCCCAAGCAAGACCCTTGGCCTAATAAAACTAGGGGAAATTTTGAATGAGAAATTTAGGTGGATGACCAATATTTTAAATTTGATTAAATAGATGTCCACTTTTTAAATTTTATAGCTAAATATCTAGGTATATATATTTTTATATTTGGTAGATATATTTATCTACCAATTTTAGTTATTATACTGAAATATATTGGGTATATAATTTTTTATACTTAGTATATAAACATATATATACCGAACATTTTGCTATAACATTTGATAAATAGATATTTACTTAAATTGAGTCCAAAATTTGGCCATATTTCTATAAAGCCCAATTTGAATTTATATAGTAAAGTTTTTTTAAAAAAATTGAAGCGGATTTTTAAAATTTTCGCAAAATCCCGAAATGATTTAGAAAAATACCACTTTTAAAAATATTTAGATGAGGTATTTAAGGTAATTGATCAAGTTAATTAAGGTAGTCAGACTATTTATCTCAAGTAACTCTTGCTCGTCGAAAATAATTTAATTAGTTGCATTGAGTCCATTTTAAAAAATAATAATTTTGAAAATAATAGTATTTTTATAAATAATATTATTTTTCTAAATAATTCCTGGAGTTTTCAAAGTTCCAACCCATCAAAAATTTTCAATTTGTTAGATTATACGCCTGAATTTTTATAAGAAGTACGTAACTATCGTAGCTTCCTTTTTATTTTTCTTTTTTCTTTTCGTAGAAGAATAAAAAAAAAAAATGAGGCTTTTTACATCAAGCATGCCTGATCTAAAAAACTAAAGGGATAAAATCACTTTTATACCTTATAGTTTGACATTTTGTATAATTTATACCTTCAGTTTGAGTTATTATTAATATTGATCTTTAGATTTAAAATCTATTATAAATTTATACCCTATCACTAATTTAGAGCAGTTAATTTACCAAGATGTCATTTAAAAAATTAAAAATAAACCATGTAAAAAATGCCTCGAGAATAAGTGTATTAAATTATCATGGTAAATTAATTGCTCTAAATTAGTGTCAGAGTATAAATTTGTAACAGATTTTAAATCGAAGGATTAATGTTGATAATAACCAAAACAGAAGGTAAAAATTGAACAAAGTGTCAAAATATGAAATATAAAAAGGGGCTTATAGAAATTTGACCAAATTTTGGGCCCAATTTCAGTAATTGTCCCTTTGTCAAATGTTATAGCAAAATATCCGGTATATATATTTATATACCAAGTGTAAAATTTTATATACCAAGTATAAAAAATTATATACCCAGTGCATTTTAATACAGTAACTAAAATTGATAGATACGTGTATCTACCAAGTGTAAAAATATATATACATAGACATTTAGCTATAAAATTTTAAAAATGGACATCTACTTAATCAAATTTAAAATCTTGGTCATCCACCTAAATTTCTCATAAAAATGATATTATCCCTTCCTAGTGCTTTTTTTTTTTTTTTTTACAAATCCCGAATTTATTTAAAAAATATCACTCTTAAATAATATTTATAAAAATATCATTATTTAAAAATTAGTATTTTTAGAAGTATTCAAATTAACCAATCAAATTACTTGGAATAATCTATAATTACTTGAGGTAATTAGTCTAATTACTTCAGTTAACTTGACCAATTACTTTAAATACCTCATCAATTAGTGAAAAAAAATGATANAAATCGTTCTGGGATTCTTTTAAAACGTTTAAAAACCAGGATTTTTCAATCTCTTCTAAAACTTTTACCATAAAAAAATCAAATTTCCTCAAAAATTAAACCATTTGAATTTAGGATCCACTTCTATTTCAATTTTCATCCCTCCAAATGCACACCCCTGGTAGCCTGCAGAAAATCTTAATCTACAACAAAATAAATAAATAAATAAATAGATAAATTATGAGGTAAATACCTCTTTCCATACCACTACAGATGAATTTCTGTACAAATGGTTTTAAAAAAAAAATGCAAAGCTACTATGCACATTACTGAATTTGTATATTTAAGAACTGTATCTTTGTTTCCAATTGACCATATACAAGACAATTACAAATTGAAGTTTCATTCTGGTTCTCAAAATCAAGGGAAATATAGTCATTTCTCATTCATCCTATCTTACCCCCCAACTGATGAACTACCAAGGCATGATGATACAAAGTCCCATAGCTCTATTGTATCTCCAGTGATTGTATAGCTAGCCTGGCTGCAACCATAGAAATATTTTCTTTGTTCAACTCCAGTGATTCATCTAGCCTTTTAAGTGTGTCTGTAAGCTCCATTGCCCTTAACTTCTTATTTTGCAACTTCTGAAGTTCTGATTCAGTTGATCCTGTCAAAGTAGCACATCCCGATCGGTGCATAGTAAATTAGGGAAACGTTTACAAATGCATTAGCAAATTTTCACAGCATTTTATGTATTTATAGTGTGAGCACTGTAATTACATATGATTGATCATACATTAAAGGCCAACATAAGTTGTAACTTGTACTATACAACTAGTCAATAAAACCTGATAAAACAATATATTTTCATTTTTGTTTCCTCAGTGGTTCTGCTGAATTAGAGAGCTCGAGTGTGAGAGTTGATCAGTGGTTTTGACAACCAGATGTGGTTATGACATGGTGGTTTTCTTAAGTGACCGACATAGACAACAAGGGCTTAAAGACATTTTTCCCATTTGTCTTTGATTATCAAACTGTTGACAATGTGGACATAATCAATATGTATGACCTTGTCCAGATATTTCAGAAACTGAAACAGAGTTTTTGGTGTGGAATATGCATTTATGCAGATTGCTAACTTGAAACACAATGCATGCTACCCTCATCATTTCATACAAAGATCAGCTATGAAATTCAATAAGGACGACAACTGAACAACCATAGAACTAGGTTTCTTTTTGACGTGAGAACACTTAGATCTGAAGAATCTCAATCATATGCTGTAATTGCCATTGTATGTGGATTTGTTGAAACTCAACGTCATTGTAACCATTAGAAAATCCCAAACAAACCCATAAACTTGCTAATAAGCAAAATATTTCATATCCTTGTGAATGGTAAAAGGTTTCTAAAGTTTTTGTTTGCAACTACTAGACCATAAATAAGATTATCAGTTCTGACAAAAGCTAACTAAATCGTGAAAAAGCAATCAGATTCATGCATCATAATCAATAACCAAAGACAGAGAATAGAGAATTGCCTGACACAGGTTGAAAACCTGCAAAAGACACACGTTCAGACAAGGAAGGAATGAAAGCTTCATCACAATCTACAGATGGTGCCTTTTCAGCCCAGGCCAGTGAGTTTGCGGTATGAGTCTGCAACAATGCCTCCTTTGGTGCCTAAAGAAATGAAATCAATGGGCAAGTTATTCCTATACATAATTAGGATGCTATTAATAATGGTAATACACAGATGAAGCAAGTAAACAAAACCTTAATCACACTAATTCTTCTAGTTTAGTTTGATGCCTCTTCCCAGAGTTTTGGATTCAATAAAAAAATCTAAATCATGCCACGCAAGAAGGGGATTAAAAAAAAGTAAAACCTCATCTCCAAGAAGTGACCAGTTAGCACAACAATGTTTCTTTTTTCCCCTCGTAAACACCAAAACAATAAGCATTATCTATAGCCAAATCTTGAGTATTTGAATGACTGCATAAAGATCTTATAAGTGCAAATTTTAAGACTAATGCTGAGATTCCTTTAACAAAAACTTCTGCAATTCCTGAAAAAAGCCCCACATCTAGATCAACCACGGAAAACCTTAAGATAACAATCTATATTAAACCCTACTCAAATAAAATCGGAAGCTATCCTCTGATTCCCTCCTCCCTATCAATGAAGAAGGAAAAGGTCCTGAAATTTAGTCATGATGCTCCAATTAAAAAGAGAAGTCTCCTCAATGGATAACTTTTAGGAATGATAAAGAGCAGAGTTAGAAGGGTTTCTGCTAGAAAATTATCGCGTTTCTCATCGCAAAATGGCCGAAAAATGAGCAGTGACAACTAAACGAAGAGAAAATCAGAAAACCTGATCACTGAACTGTTCTTTGAGGGCTTAGGAGGAAGAGAATGAAAGTCCTCATTGATGGTAATCAATCTGTTAAAGTTAGCTAGCAGAAAACCAATAGCAAATGGGACTAAAAAAAACTCCGAGAAGTAAGGATGATTCATGTCTTCCTCATGAGTAGTTCTGTAGAAAGAAGACAAAAATTTAATGTTGGAAAAACTAGTCAATGAATGCATGGCATCCCAGGAAGGCTGCCTGATGAAGACCTTTCAAAGGGAAGAAAGATTTAGGCCATGACAGCTTCCAGGAACTCGAAGGAAGAGTTTTTCCCAAACAGGAGTCATCAATTTTTTCTTGTCAGTATCCCTG
The DNA here is from genome assembly GCA_002914845.1 of Trema orientale. Taxonomy (NCBI): domain Eukaryota; kingdom Viridiplantae; phylum Streptophyta; class Magnoliopsida; order Rosales; family Cannabaceae; genus Trema; species Trema orientale. The sequence continues at coordinate 504,755 of JXTC01000014.1, read as the reverse complement.
GTCCAAAAAAAGTTTTCAATTCCAAGCTTCCACGATTTTGATTAAATCCATAGACCATTTAGTGGACAGTGAGAAAACAATTCTCTAGAAAGTAAAAGCAGGCCTATAATTTACTCATGTAACAAAAACAAGAAACTAAAAATGCCCCAACTAAGAAATATAAAACAGTCTCAATCTGATTGCATATTATGAGGCCGAAATCTTTCTTATTCAAACACACTTACCAAGAAAAATTGAGTTTATCCTGATGGCTGTAGATGGATTTTCTTGGGTTTACTAAGAAAATGCGGAACAAAGGATGGCTTGCGGGGATATCAATGTTACAGATGGTCTGATCAATAATATGGTTTAGAGTTGTGATTTGAAATTGATGAACTGCCCAAAGCATGATGAATAGGGATGCAATTTGACTTAGTTAAATGGTTGAGTGGTCAGACCCATGGTTTGCTCCCATGAGGCCTGGGTTTGATTCATTATGGGGACCTACCTAGCAAGTTGTTAGAGTTGCCAACCTTCTAAGTTCAGCAGGAGAACCCCCAAATCAAAATACTTCTGGAAGAAAAAAGGGTTTGGTATTTCAGAAGACCCAAACTGGGGTGGGAAAGTTCAGCTGACACAAAAGGTTCAGGAAACAATTTCCTAACTGAACAAGTCTTTAATTGTTTTAATTTTTGTTCAGAAGTTCTGATTTTTTATCTTGCAATTTCCAATCCGACAAAGACAGAAGTCCTATCAAGCAAGATTCTGTAGTCATCACAATTCGACGTTCCTTCTGAAAACCTAATGAACAAATATATGTTGCTTCTGAAGATCAGTTCAAAAGTGACAGAAAAGTATCCTAAAGAATGTACAAGTTATACAAACTGTTGATCACTAAGTTCATCACCCAATGAAGAAAAGTATATCATGGTATCTTTTCGCATATAAATTCTTCTACTCTGTGCGGTATTTTCCCACTGTATTTAAACCTTTCATCGAAGTACAAAAAGTAAATAAGTAGCGTAATTGAGGGAAACAAACTCTAGTAAATCTCCTTTGAAATGAAACCATCTTAGTGGGCTCAAAGAGAGGGTGAATCCTAAAATATACACAGGAGCAGACACTTAGCAGACACCAAGAGAGAGAGAGAGAGAGAGAGAGAGAGAGAGAGAGTAGACACCTTCAACTTGATCTCCAAGCTATTCAAACTATGAAGAGCCTCCTTTATTTCAGTAACCTTTGAGTTCAGTCTGCTTAAACTCTCAGGAACAACGTCCTGCTCTGGTTTGACTACACCTTTCAAGTACGGATCTGCCTGAATAAATACAGCAATGAGTGGAAAAGAAGAATAAATATCTAAGTTCAGTTCAAGATTACAAGAATAGAATCTGAACTATTCTCTTCTTACTTGCCTGTACAAATTCCACAATCTTGATGCGACCAACTCCTCTTATAGAGACTAGTGCTCCAACGTCTAATTTTTCAACCTGAAGAACATTTAAAGCAGTTTCAATAATTCAATTCACAGAATATGATGTACATGTATGAATTTATTCTAAATCCTGGAAGCTTACATTTTCAATTACTACCAGGCAACCATATCTGGCTGCAAATGATGGTTCAGCTGACGAATCATTGATCATGATAGGATCCAATACAAAATGCACAAAAAGCTTCGATTTTCTTGTCAATGACTGCACAAAATAAAATTACACTTTAGACATTTATAATTCATCTGAATAATAAAAGCACTAAAAATACAATAGTTCTTAGCACATATCGTATGAAACACATCACGCTAAAGAATTTATTAAAATGAAACATATACACACCGGCAAAGAAATTTTAAACAAAAATAATTTCTTGAGAGCATTTTAGACCTACTTGGAATGAAAGGTGTTATGCGGTCACATACGAAATTTTAAAAACTACCAATGAGAAAGAAACATGTGAGGGAGGAAATTAAACTAGATACAGTTATGATATATCAAACCGAAGTGCAACAACCATGAAACATACTTCTATTTTGTCATCGACAATTGTCCTATAGATTTTTCTTTTTTTTTTCTAATGAATGATAATGTCAAATGATAACGAATATATGAGAAGATCATATAGCGCCAGACAACATTAAAAGAAACTCAAAAGTGACACGAATATTAACAAGTACCTCCTCCAGCAGAGCAAGATATCTTGCTTCATATAAATGCAGCGTTTTACTCTCTGAGGGAACAAGAACCTGGAATTATATTATACCCCAAAAAACCCCAAAAAGAAGATTATAAACAAGAATTAGACACAAAAACCGATGTAATGTTACACAAACCAAACTATTTATCCAAAAAAAATGGAGTCTTGAGTTTCAAGAAAATCGATTCTGAGACCTTGCCCATTGCATAAACATGGCCTGAACAAGCTCTATCAATATATATATATATATATATATATATATATATGAACATAGACAAATAATTTACTTACAAGAAAAGAAGAAGAAGACAAAGAAGGCAAATGCAAATGTTAAGCTCACAACAATGGAGAACAGACCTCAGTCAAGGGAAAGGGAAGGAGCGGGAGCTCCATGGAGGTGGCCATGGGAGCCAGATTATGACATCTTTTATTTGTGGGATTCTTAGAATTAGAGGTGAGAAAGCCAGAATGAGGGAAACGAGGAAGAAGAAGAAGAGTGTGGCGGACTCGGGCATGGAATCGGGTCTGGGTGAAATGGGGACTGGGATAATAGTTGTTTGAGGGAAAGGGAAAGGGAAATGTAAGGTTGAGGAGTGAGCAACTCATTCTTGCTTGAATTTTGAGTTTTTGAGTTCAACTCAACTCAACTTTGTTGAGCATTTTCCTGTGAACTGAAATATAAAAGGTCTATTTAGTCACCAAAAAAAAGAAAAATGGTTTGAATGGTCAATTCACCCATCTTTGCTGCTTACATGTGGATGTTTACTTGATAATTGTCTACACCCTGTGATGCTCCTTCCTTTTCCTTTTTCTTTTTCTTTTCCTTTTTTGAAAATGACCAATATTTAAAAAAAAAAACAAAATTACCATTTTTACACATAACTATCCTTAAAAAAAAAAAAAAAAGAAAATCCGTTAATAAAATATTTCTAAATTACAAACCAATTGAATTATTAAATAGAAATTTATCTGCTAGGATTTCAAGATAATTGAGTTCTATGTGGTAGGGTTTACTATAAGCCTAATCTAAATGCCTATTAAAATTTGACACATATAAGTATTTAAAAAATATTGAAACTAGTGTATAGATTATATGTATGCGATGTGCTGCAGTTATCATAATTTTAGGGATGTCAATTTCATCGAATGGGGCAGTGCACTGTGGTGCACCGGTCTGAACGGGGTGGATTTTCACCGTTATAAATAGTACGGGGCATGGGGCGGGGATTTCCCGATTAATATTTTATGGGGCCAGGGCGGGCTTGGGATTGAATGCCCCACCCCGATCCCGCTCCGATTATGTATAGATTATTTTTAAAATTTATTTTTATATATACTAATAATTCAACTTTAAATTCCAAAAAAAAAAAAACCTAATAATATATATAGTCATATACTAATACAATTACGGTTCATAATATGCCGCACTCAGTTTTTTACGATATTTATTATCCTTTCTCTCTTTGCCTCTTGCGTTCATTCTAGAATTTTTGATAGATTTAATTTCAATTCTTTTTTTGATGTACTTAGACTTCTAAGAATTTGGGCTAACATAGAAAATTTTTAACGGACTTAATAGGGACATCGATACACCGATGGGGAAACTATTCCCCGACGGAGAATCCCCGAAACCGCTCCGCAACAAATTAAATAGTAAACGATGCGGATGGTATTGTGAAATAATAACGGGGATGGGGATGGTTAATATAAAACCGGTCCCGCCCTACCTCGTTGACATCCCTACATAATTTGCCAAACCGCAAACCACATCACACCGTGTTTGGAAAGAAAATTGGACCCCGATCCCCAATCCACAGCTAATAAGTATTTAATTTTATATTTTTGTAAATGAGTTTATTTGCATTTCTCTGTTATGTTTCTTGTAATTATTGAGTTTTTATGTAGTTCTTTTGTGTTTCGGAAGGAGTTTTGGAGGTAAAATAATAAAAAAAAACCGAGGCCTTGAGGAGCTAAAGCCGCGGGGCTAACAATGCAAAAAAAAAAAATAGGAGGAGAAAACTCCAAAGTTGCTGCCTTGAGAAGCCAAAGCTAGGGGTGAGCATCGGTCAGTTTTTTCAGACCTATCAAACTTACTGGTCGGTTTTTGGTTTTTTGGGACTCAAACTGAAAACTGACCGACTAAAAAAAATATATAAAAAAACTTACCGAATATTTAGTCGATTCGTTCAGTTTTTAACCGAAAAAACTAAATATTTTAATTTAAAAAATGGTCGGTCGGTTTTTTTGATTCGTTCGGTTGATTTTTTAGTCTAAACTAGAAAAAAGAACAAATTTTTTTTTTTAAAAAAGTATTGTGTTTCTTTTTTTTTTTCTTTCTTTTAAAGAATGTTCTAACTTTAAACTACAACTACTTGCGAAATAATAGTATAAAACAATTATAAAATCATAAATATAAAAATTCAACTGGATAAATATAGATTTAGATATATAAATCAAACTTGAATATAATAATTTAGGTGTTAGATAATTATAAAATAAAATATCGTTGGGTCTATAAGGAGTTGATAAATAATAGCATTTAGGTTTAAGAAAAATTTTAAAAGATTGTCAAATATTAGTTTTAGGAAATTTCTGTAATGTTATATAGTATTTCAATATTTTAAATATGTAAATAATTAAATAAAAAAGAAAAAATATAAATTAAAGTATCGGTTCAGTCGGTTTTATATCGGTCGGTTTGAAATTAAAGGAAAAACTGACCAAACTAAAATCGGTTTTTTAGTTTTTGGTTTTTTCGATTTTTAGTTTCGGTTTTTTCAGTTTTCGGTCGGTCAGTTTTTTCAGTTTAACGGTTTTTTTGCACACCCCTAGCCAAAGCCGCCCGTTACGAGTAAATACTTTGTTTTCTAAAATTTCTGCTAACTTTCTAGAGAACTTTATGCAACTTTCTTTTCCTCTCCATAGTTGTTAGTTTACATTATGAATGCTCTATTGAATTTCATCATTAGTGTGTATATATATAGCTAATTTTCTCTTTGGTTAAGAATGATTTCAAAATTTTAGATATGATTTATGGTTGATTTTTCAGATATTATCTCCAATCTTTCCAATTGAAATTATTTATGTTCTTCTTAATTTATTGCATTAAAGATTATTTTTTTCTTTTTTTTTTTTTGTGCACAAACAAGTGAACATGATAAATATCTATTGTTAGATTAGAACCTTGATCCATAGTTGTCAAGTTTTTTTAAATTAAAAATAGCAAATCGTGATCGATGATTATGGGAAGTTTTCTTTCATTACTTTGTGAAATATAACTCATTATAAATGAACCGAGCTTGTGTATTTGGCTCTTGAATCAATCTATCTTTCTTATTATAATACTTCTGTTAAATTATAATTAGAGAGCTTGTTGTAGATGAGAAGAGTAAATAAAGAGTTTGTTTTATTTAATAATAAAGTACATAAAGATTAGGATAATTAGGCTTGTGATTGTCTGTGTTTGGTAATTTCAATAGAAAATTAGGGATAATTCTATATTAACTGTAATTTCATGTATAGTGGTAGAGAGTGATTCCTTAACTAGTTTTTTGCATCATATTTAGAAACCTTTATAACCACTCTGTCTCTTGCCATTTATAGTTTCTTTTTATATTATCTTTTATTTTATTTAGTTAACAATTCAAAACCTCCACCAAAATTTATTATTAGAATCAATAATTTATTAATTAGACATAATCTTCTGTGAGAATGACCCTTGTTTGCTGCTATACTCAATAAACGATAAAATTAGGTTCTGTTTGGAACACGGATTTTGAAAGAAAAAAAATTGCAAGAAAAAAGTCATGAAAAAAGGGAGAGAAAAATGATTTTTCTAAAAATTTATAAAACTTTATTTTCACATTTTTGATTTTACTAATTAATGTATCAACATTCTATATACTAAAAAATAACATTAAATCAAACTTTTGCTTTTCTTGAAAAATTTTTTTATCTTATTTTGTTTCAATCTAAATAAAAGAAAATAGAATTCTTTAGAATTTTTTTTCTTTCCCTCTAAAAATACAAGTTCCAAACGTAAACTTAAAGTGCAAGGATTTAATTGATATTTTGCATACGTCAACATCACGCCGTCTGGGGATTTTGTATATCGACACGACTTTAATGGAGGCCACAGCGACACTCCGATCATCGTGGACAGCTAATGGATTTCGAAGCCAGTAACACTTCCAGGTAAGTTTTCATTGTACCTGCTCTGCCGTTGAGGAGCATTTGCACTTGTTATTCTATTTTTTTTAGTCTTTTTTTTTTTCCTTCTCCAAATGTGGCTTAATGGGATTTATAATGAAGGACGCGCGACTCTTTATTGGCTGTGAGATAAGCAACGAGACAATAATTAGAGACAGCCGATCACATTCCTACACCCCTAATTGATGTACAAAATTATAAATATACATTGAATACGGACCCATGAATGTTTTTAGTTAATTTTTCTCCTTTTTAATCATTTTTTCCCGTTTCTAGCTAACTATTTGCATTAGCCATTTGATTGACATCATCTTTTAACAAGTACAATCTTATTCCATTTAAACGACCCCATATAGATGGATTGTGGGACCAGTCAATCAGTGCCTGAGATCTGAGATATTTGTCTTTAAGAATAATGATAGACATATTAAAATTTTGTACAAAAAATTTATACTTAATGACATGATATGTATTTAAAAATTTATCCTTAATGAAGTGACATGTATTTCAATCATTTTTATTCTAAAGTTATATAACAAAAAATATTTCAACTAATTTTATTTTAAAGTTATATAACTAAAAATATTATCATATCATTAGTGTAAATTTTTAGTGTATTTAAAAATTTATCCTTAATGAAGTGACATGTATTTCAATCATTTTTATTCTAAAGTTATATAACAAAAAAAATTTTAACTAATTTTATTTTAAAATTATATAGCTGAAAATATTATCATATCATTTGTGTAGATTTTTAGTGTAAAATTTTGATATCCTTCCTCTTCTTTAAAACATCTTTCGTATCTATATATATAAAAAAAAAATCTTTCCTATCGACTTTAGTCTTAGATACACTTGTCCAAGAAAAAAAAAAAAAAAAACACTTGTCCAAAAAAAAATACACTTGTCCATTATTTTCTTACGTAGTTTTTTCAATAAAAAAGTGTGACGAAACTGACACAAACGCACATATACAGACTCGATTAAACTTAGAAGCCCGCCTCGGTTTCAGTGCTCAGAGACGCCATGGAAGCAACCTCTCAAGACCATATCACCCGAGTCCTCTTCTGCGGACCTAATTTTCCCGCTTCGCACAACTATACAAGAGAATATTTGCAAAATTACCCTTCTGTCCAGGTAGCCTGAGGCCTTTGTGTCTTTCTTCCCTTTTGATTTTCGTAAAAAAGATCTGCTCTTCTTCTTCTTCTTTTTTTTTTTTTTTTGGTAATATTCAGATTTGTAGTTTGTTCTTTTTGTTCATTTTTCGGTTTTTGTTATAGGAAAATGAAAAAAAATAAAATAAAATGAAAAAAGAATAGAGAAAGCAGTTTGTAATCGTAAAATGGAAATGAAAACATTATACTGCCCGAAAAAAAAAAAATGCTAATTACTTGCTCTGTCGTTTTCTAGTTTCGAACACATTCGGAGGATTTTCAATCTTGGTTTTGTCAAAAGTCAATTTCCTTAAGAAAAACAAGAAATTCGAGTAATATAAAGTGAGTACATCCCCTTGTTTGTAGGCCATGTTTGGAACTGGATTTTCGAAGGAACCAACAAAAAAAAAAAAAAAAAAAAATTGCAAGGTCCATTTTTTCTTGTTCTTGTTTGGATTTAAACAAAAATTAAGAGAAACATTTTTTTCAAAAAAAAAAAAAGCAGACGTAAATTTGATATTATTTTTTAGTATATAGAATTTTAATGAAGTAATTAAAAAAAATATCAAAACAGAGTGCTATAAAATTTGTAAAAGTATTTTCCGCTTAATATTTTCATGACTTATCCCTCAAAATTTTTTACCTCCGAGCATCCAAGTTACACACTGTCATATGGATACTAGGAGTACCTACCTAGTCTAGTCCTAGGAGGTGGTAAATAGGGTGGTGGAGCACGTGTCATTTGAAAAGGGTACAAGAAAGTGTACTTTGGCTGAACCACGCTCCAATGTGCCAATTTAAGGTAAAGCCAAACCATATTGAGGCTTGATGCTTTTGGGGTACTAGGTGTAGACCCATGGATCCTTATGTGAGAGTAGTGGTTCACTGACTAGCTTATCCAATATATTCACCGATGGCGCAATGTTGCTAATAGGATTTTGCTTTGGTTGCTTATCTAATTATGCACCATTTCTTCCTGAGTTTGACTTCTAGTTTGACTTTTTCACTATATGGGGTAGTGGGAGGTTATGGGGCTGATTCTCCATCCAACGCCAGGATAAGCCTGCAGTCGAAATTGGGTATTATATATCTAGAGGTAAGAGGTGGGATGTGTATTTGGAAGTTCATATTTCGGTAAAATTCTCCAATTCATTGAAATCTTTTTTGTTTGGGTGTTTATATTTTGGATAACCATCGCATGTTTTCTAATATAAGTTGTGTATGGAGACATTATGAGCTAGACATACCTTAAACATTACCTTGTGACATAACTGTTTGTTTTTGTTGGACAGTTTTCTTTTGTCTTGAGTGCCTCGTTTCATCCCTTGCTGGATCTCAAAACTATGTCTTAATGTACTTTGACATTGTAATATATATTTTTATCTTGTTCGTAGTTATATTTCACTTTTCCTAATGTAAATTTGATGTTTGTTTAAACAACATCTTAGCCAATTGATTGTTCCTCCTGTGTTTATGTTTATTTTCCTTATAACATTTTCAATCAATGTTAGGTTGATGATGTTCCCCTTGACGATGTACCCAACGTTATTGAAAATTACCACATCTGTGTAGTGTTAAACAAGAAGATGGATTCACACCTTATCTCTCTTGCAAAACAAATGAAGCTAATAATGCAATTTGGTGTTGGTCTAGAAGGTCATTACCATTTTCTGAATTTATTATAGCTTACAGAGGGTTTGTGGTATCTTAATTCCACGTGACTTTATGCTTTTTTCAAAAAATTTGATGAAGGTGTTGATATTGATTCTGCGACGAAGAATGGGATCAAAGTGGCTAGAATTCCTGGTGATGTAACTGGTAATGCAGCCTCGTGTGCAGAAATGGCCATATATCTGATGCTAGGCCTTCTCCGTAAGCAAGTAGGTGTATTTTTACAACAAAATATTCTCTCTTTTCCTAATCTAGTGACACCTTTATGATTTGCCAATTTCTGGGCCTTATCATGAAATCAACCTTTCAGAAGCTAATGAATTACAATATATTGGACTTCTTTAGCTGTGTTGGCTTTAGTCTTTTCTGGTGCTAGTAAAGAGCAACTGTACCCCTCAAGATTTGTGACTATGCTAGTATAGTTACAAAAATCAATCTCTTGCATATGTTTCTATTAATTTCTAACATGCTTGATTTCTGTATTTTTGTATTTGTTGCAGGATGATATGCAAATTTCCATTAAGCAGAGAAAGCTTGGAGAGCCAGCTGGTGAAACACTACTTGGAAAAACAGTGAGTTCCAGTTTTTCGTGATTTTTGGCTTATATTTTCCAATAACATAGCATTGAAAGGAAAACTCTCTAAATATATGAAAATCTGCTTCTTTGAAGTAAGTTTGATAAATAAGAATTTTAATAGTGATAAGGGGACAATTTTGCTAGAGAGCACAAATTCCAGAAAGATTACGACTTTTTCTTCCATTGGAAAGTTCTTGTGGACAAATTTAGGAATAGAATCGAACGAGGAAGGTTAATATTATTTCAAGATCTTCCACTATGGGTCTGTTTGGGATAGCTTTTACTTCTTGAAGTAAAAGTATAAAAAGATCTTCCTAAAAAAGATGGTAGGTCCATGCTTCTTTAAAAAGATCTTTTGGATACAAAAAGATCTTCTAAAAATTCATCCAAACACTCTTAAAAGATCTTTTGAGCCCTAAAAGATCTTTGAAAGCTGTGCCAAACAAATGGGCCTTATATATGCTCAAGGATTAGAGCTTCATGTAATATCAAACATAATTTCTTTATTCGTGTACCAATTGTTCTTTCAGTGTCTTGTGTTTACTTGCACATAAAAAATTTAATTGCTGAGTCCCAACATGAAATCTTGTTTTTGATGGAGTGAGGTAGGAATTAAGTTCCAATTCATGATATTCATTTGAAGTAACAATCTAGCCTTTGGCAACAGTGTCCAACTAATTTAGATATCGTTTTATGTTCATTTTGTTTACTTTGTTCTTCTATGTATTCTGTCTCTTTATCCGGAAAAAAAAAAGGGAAAAGAAAAATGAATTGTCAAATAGACTTAACTGTGAGTACATTTCAGTTGTGTTTTCTTTTTTTCTTTTTTTTTTTTTAAAAATTAAATCATTAGAAAGAAAGTACAATTCCTTCTAGTTCCAACACAAGGGAATTTTTGACAAACACAGTATGGGAATAACTAAATTCAATTTCCTTTTCAATTCCTTCATAATTCAGTTCCTATTACCTTCAAGTATGGATTAGTAAACACACCATTGTCCATAAAATACATCATTTTCAGAAGTATATATACTTAATTTTAGCTTTGTTTTTGAATTGTTATCTTTTAGTACTAGGGCCTGTATTTTACATGTAATTTGCAATTGAACTTTCTGTCTAATAGGTAGGATAAGCCGTAAAAAAGAATAACAAAAAAAAAAAAAAAAACGAAACTTTGGTTCCACAAGTCTTCATGTGTAGCACCTGAATGGATGAAACTTCTAACATCAGGACCAAAACAAAAAAAGCCTCCCCATCACCCTAAACGAACAAATAGAAAGCAGGAACAAGGACTAACTAGTTCTTGCTCAGCTTGTCAAGTGAATCAAACAAGAATATTTGGAAACTTTTGTAACATCTAAAATATTTGACACTTAGTCTGCTAATTTTAAAAACTGATTCTGGTTATGATAAGGGTGCTGTGATATATGTACAATTTATAAATTGGAAAGTTCTTGATCATGCAGGTCTTTATATTGGGATTTGGTAACATAGGAATTGACTTGGCAAAGCGCTTGAGACCATTTGGTGTGAAAATTATTGCCACAAAAAGGAGCTGGACTTCACATTCTTTGCAATGTAATGGTATGTATGGATTCATAAGTTAGGATGTTGAAATTTCTACTGAGAAATGCTCTTAGTTGTTGCAGCTTATCATTCTTCATTTCCAGGTTCAACCTATGGTGATGATGTTTTGGTTGACAAGAAGGGCAGTCATGAAGATATTTACAAGTTTGCAAGCGAGGCAGATATTGTTGTTTGTTGTTTGTTGCTAAACAGTGAAACAGTAAGATGTTCATTCATAAGTATAATATATTCTTCTTGTGGATTTCTTATCCACTTTCTTTGTATTAAGCTTTTGATTAATACAATTTGTGTTTCTTATCCAAAAAAAAAAAAAGTATAATATATTCGTCTTTAGCTAGTATAACTGTACTGTGAGGATGATACATAGATTTCTTTTCAATAAACCTAAAATATATTCTAAAAAGATTAAAATGAAAAAACAAAAAAAATCATCCATAAGGAAGTTCCCAGGAGCAAGGAAGATATTATTTTTTGTTGTTTGTCCTTGACTAGCAAACAGTAAGATATTCATGCAAGAATTTATTTTCTGATATAACTGCTTTGTGAGCATTTTATGTTGATTCTTTCAATGAGCTAACAGAAACTCCAAAAAGATTAAAAGAAAGAAGAAAAGAAAAAAGAAGAGGAAGGCCATGGAATATATTTGTATATTCTATTCATATCCTTTATATCCTGATTCCTTAATAGCAATAGCAATGTTCATTCTGCTAAGTTACCACCCAGGTATGCTCTAGGTTTAATCCGTTTCAATAGCAATGGTTTTTTATCTTCTTTTTGGTTTAGTTTCAACCCCAACTCTGTTCTGCGTTTAGTCTGTTTCAGTAGCAATTTTCTTGAATGTTATATCTTGAGTTGAGAATGTCACGGATGCATTCAAGATAGATTCATGATGAATATCCATCATCTGCATTTATTTCTCTCTTTGTAGTTGATAAGTCCTTTGTAGAGACATAATTTCTGTGCTTAGTTTCTTGATGTTTACTATTCGTCCAATTTGATTTTTCAGGTGGGCATTGTAAACAAGTCATTTATATCATCAATGAAAAAGGTTTGGTCAAACACTAGAAGTTAGAATCAAGTCCCTTTTTTTTTTGTACACTTAGCTAATAATCCCAATGGAATAAATAGAAACATTCTAAACTATGTGGCAAAGGGAAACATCTGTTATCCTTCCGTTACATGCAGGTTGATCTCATAAATTGTTTATAGAAAATGAATATTCAAAATATGTTGTAAAAGATGATTTTAAAGAAAAACATAAAATAAGGGGAAGTTAAAAGTTATAACACTATGGTTCACTTGGTTTGGAAAAAATAACAATATGGTTCTCTTGGTTTGGAAAAAATGCCTATATCCATGAGAAAGTGAGATTAAAATTAGTATAAGGAGTGCTAGTGTCAACTGCGACTCACACATTTGACCCATCCTAGCCATCTATTGGGATGGTTGAGATGTGTAAGATGCCTCAGTCATGTCTACGCTAGCATTCTCCAACTTAGTGTATACTAATATTGTTGGATCATAAACTCTAAATCTCTCTAGCTAACATATTGTGCACTCTCTTTCCTTTCCTCTCTATCTCTCACATAATAGTAACAATGCTAATAATAACTGTGACATTGTTATAATCTTTTTATCATTATTATTACTACTATTCCGTACTTTTTTTCCTAAGTGGTGGTTACATGGTTTTGGCTGAGGTCAATTGTTTCTTGTGTATTTGCTTATATGCTTACAATCCATAGTGTGTACTTCAGGGTGCCCTTTTGGTGAATATTGCCCGAGGAGGACTCTTGGACTATGAAGCTGTTTATCACAACCTCCAATCCAACCACTTGGGAGGCTTGGGTATTGATGTTGCTTGGACCGAGCCATTTAGTCCTGATGATCCAATTTTGAAGTTCAATAATGTTATAATCACACCTCATGTGGCAGGTGTTACAGAATATTCTTATCGAACCATGGCTAAGGTATGTACTTAGGCAAATTTATTCTCCTCTTAAAGTTATGATAAAATACAATTTGGGTATCATATCTGCTTGCTTACATAGTCGAAAGTGTACTGGATGGAGGGAGTGGGAGTGAATAGAATTTATATTTTGTATCTCCTTTTGCATCACCCTTCGATGTTCTTTTCTGTCTTTTCTTTGAGGTAGGGGTGATAATATGTGGTGTTTGTGTTGCGTCCAAAAAATTGCATAGAAGGTTAACTTCCAATTTCTGACAAGTTGAGCTACTTGTTAGTGTCAATTCTATGTCTTTACATGTTAAGTTCTCTTATATTAGTGGGTATTTGCTTTCGAGTTTGCAAACCAAGTGTGTATTCAATTAATTTAAGCACATTGTTTTATGAAAATACATAAAAATTACTGTGCAATCATATGCTGAGAGAGTCCTGTTAATTGTTCCAATAGGCTTGTTGTTTATAAACATCATATTTGTTAGATCCTGTCTCCAGTCATTATGGATGTATGTGTTTAAAATGGTACATTGCATTTTCAGTGGTGGAATATCAACTTTTCTATTTTCCATGTGGGAAGAACTCTGATGAGACATCCCATAGCAATTTGTAAGAACTTTATTGGCGAATGAACTTTAAGTTCGCTGTTTGTGATATTGCTTACCAATGGTTTGGCATGAACTGTACCAGAGATACAGATTTTATGTGAAAATTTAAGCTTTTGTCCCAAAGAAAATGCTTTCCGATTCTTCTTGACATTATTAATTTTTTATGTCACCAGCAAAGATCTGATATACTACTCTTTTTTATTTATTTTTTAAAAATAAAATCTGTTTATGTTGAGTTGATCGCATTTTCGGTGGATTCCTTGGATCTTATCTTCTTTTCTGTAATTCTATACTTACAGGTTGTTGGTGAGGTTGCAATGCAAGTTCATGAAGGAAGGAGTTTGACAGGGATCGAGTTTGTCAATTGATTCGGTTGGAGAACAGATTCTTCTTTAGGCTTATATTGTTTCGAGGTCCACTGAAGGTTCAATGGATCTCAGTTGCAATACAGACCAAAGAAGAATAAGAGATCTGTTTTTCCAAGATTTAAGACAAATTCAGGACCTTAGACATATGATGAGCTGTGTCGAAGACTCGAAGGCATATGATGCAGCTTAGACAACAGACAGCTTAAACAATTTGTTGGTAGGATGTTCATTCCACATGGGGAATGATGATTTAGTTTGGGGTTGCATTCAACATTTTTCAGGTAATGAAATACTTTTAGATGATTGGTTTTTGCTCTTATGATTGGTGATTAACATTTTACTAGAATTTCTTCCCTCTCAACAATCTGAGTTCAAGAGAAGGTTTACTCATCTCTCTTTGAGACATTTTTCTTTTTAAATCTATCTGGGTAGGTAGGTTCCTCTTCCTCATAAACAATAGCTTAAGCTATATTGGTAGCAAGGAAATAAACCAGTCAAATGCAGAAAGATAAGTGTAGTTGATCATTCACCAAGCAACAAAGTTGTATATCATCGATCAATTAGTTTTATTGTTGGTATAAATATTTTTTTTGGGAAGAAATATTGGTGGTAGATAATTGATTCCACTATTAATTTTTTTTTTTTTAAAAAAAAAAAATCTCATCATTATGTTTTGAAAAGTTATTTTTCACAAGAAAGTACGAAGTAACTAATGCGTTGTTGACAAAGTAACATTCAAATGTTCACAGCCAGCTAAACGGTTAAAAAGTGGAATAAATAGACGAGATTCTAAGCACTTTTTTTTTTAAAAAAGGGGCCAAACTTCATTTAAGGCTACTAATGATGCATTATATAGGATTCTTTAGTCATGCCAGAAGAGTGCTAAATCTATCACTTTGCCACTTTTTTTGGGTGGGTGTCATGTTTCACGTGTGAAACATAATGAAAATGTATATATATATATATATATGAGGAAATTGTAGCCAATTTCTATTTTTTTAGTTGAAATTTACACTTATATACCTAATCTTTTTCCCGACGACGGTTCTGTCCAAATTTTGTTGCAACCGTCAAATTTTTCCGTTAAGTGCCACCTCAGTGGACACATGTCACCTTCTGAAGTATTATGTCATTTTTTAAAAATGAAAAAAAATATAAAAAATTGAAAAAATAAAAATAAAATAAATAAAATCAGAAAAAAAAGGAAAGAAGTTAAAAAAAAGCTAATAAAAAGTAAAAACCTAAAAAAAAAAAAAAAAAAAAACTCTTTTCTTCTCCACACACTCTTTATGTCCAAAAAGCTTCATAAAGAAACTCTCCAATGGACTACAATGGTCTCCGACCTCTTCCTCCTCTTCCTCTCTCTAATGCCTTTCTAGCTTCAAATCCTTCTCCACCACCACTATCATGGGACCCACAACTACGACCACTACCATCGCCGAGAAGCTCAAGCACGTACGCCATTCTCCTCCTCGAGTCCTAGCTCCGCTCCGTGGTCCTCTCCTGCCACGACGAGCTTCTCTCCTAGCTCTCCTCCCTCTAGTACACCTAGAGATGTAAACGGGGCGGGGCGGGGCCGGGGAATGCCCTCCCCGCCCCCGTCCCCGATGCCAGATTTCATCCCCGTCCCCGTTCCCGCCCCCGAGGAATCTCCGGCGGGGGCGGGGCAGGGAATCTCCGACGGGTTTAAGGCGGGGCGGAGAATCCCCGCCTAATAAACATATTAATTATAAAAAATTATATTTTAGTTATATCTCATTTCTAGGGTTGAAATTTTATTTTATCTCTTCATTCAACATCGTAGAGTGATTTAAAAAAAAATCATAGAGTTAATATATGTATATATCATAGAGATAAAAGCTCTACTCCAATTTTATTATAATAAAAAATACACAAAATATCAATAATAAAAAAAGAGTCCAAAAATTATAAAAATACTATGAGTTCATAAATACCATAATGTAATTTGTGTTATATTTATATATGCAATTTCATTTTTGTTAT
>JXTC01000014.1:427493-488250 GCA_002914845.1 Trema orientale | reverse complement strand
AATCCAGTAGGTATTTTTTTTTTTTACCTATGCATAGGTATCAATTTGGCCAATGAAAATTTTTTTTGCACATTTTTTTATATTAAAAAGTAAGAGAAAGAAATAACATTAATGATGCACGTCTTTTTATGCACTTGATTATAGCTATTGGATCACCATTAGATGATGATCCAATAGCTAAAAAAAAAATACCTACACATAGGTAAAAAAAAATACCTACTGGATTGGCAACCATATATATATATATATACTATAAAAGAGTTGATTCAAGTTATGCAGAGAAAGGGGAGGATCGAATATATATACCATAAATTTTTTTAATAAAAATTTGTTTATATAATTCATGATAAACCAGTACATATTTTTTTTCCCCACGAATAAAAGAGTTGATTCAAGTTATGCAGGGGAAGGGAAGGATCGAATATATATATATCATAAAATTTTTTAATAAAAATTTGTTTATATAATTCATGATAGACCTGTACATATTTTTTTTCCCCACGAGTTGTTAATGTTGTCATTAACCCTAAAAATAAGAAAAGGAAATGAAGAATTTCTTTAAATTCTATGATAAATAACGATTTTCCTTTTTTATTTTCTTAATTCTATATATACATATATATATTATCATCTATATATTCTATTTTTCGTTTATTTTTTTAAACTTATTTCTTTTTTTTTTTCAATTTATTTCTTTTTTTTGAATTTATTTTTTATTTCCCAATTTTTTTTTTCATTTTTTTTACTTTTTTAATTATGTTCAATAATTTTGAAACGGCTTTAAATGGCCTAAAAACTCAAATATCGACAGGTATCCAATTATGTAACACTTAACGAAAAAATTTGTCAGTTGTTACAAAATTTGGATGGAAGGTATTATTACCGTTAGAAAAAAAATTGGGTATTAAAATGTAGAATTTGACTAAGAATGAGTACTTTTACCGTAATTTTCTATATATATATATATAGGTGGGCACCAATCCATTATGTATTTTTTTTAACCTATCTATAACTATTATTTTACTCAATTAAAATTATCATACACGTCTTTTAACAGTAAAAGTAGATAGAGAAAGAGTGTGTATTCATCGTTATTATTTCTTTTTCCAACTGCTTAAATCATAATAACTATTAGATAATGATCCGACGACTAAAAAAAAAAAACCTATAAATAAGCAAAAAAAAAAAAAAATCTACTAGATTATGGCCCTATATATATAAATTTTTCTAGTATTCCTTAAATAAATAAATGTCTTTTGGAAAAAGGGTTTTATTCTTTTTCTTTTTTTATACATCCCTGCACCTTGAAAATTGTATAGTGTCTCAACATGTCCCCAATTGTTTAAAGTTTCTCCCTTTGAATTTGGCTCCTAAACTAGTATATTGTCAGTCTGTTGGCAAACGGACAAAAAATAACACTTGTCATGATTTCAGTCCCAAATACTTATCTAAGTTTTCAAGAATTTTTTACCACAGTTATCAAACTGTGTGCTTTGTAATGATTTATTTCTGTTAAATATTAACAATTTGTGACAAAAAAAGGTTATTGTTACAACTATTATATAATCCGGTGTCAAAATTATGTAAATTGAAAATTTATGGGCCAAAATAATACAACTGGTATAATTAAGGGACGATTAATATAGTTAACCCTGAGAAATTTGTTGAACAACATATCTATATAGTAGTGCTGACTCAGTGAACGAATTTTTTTATTAAAAAAAAGAACACAAAAAAAGAAGAAGAAGACTGGCTACTAAGCTAACTCTATGGTTATGAAAGTACATGTTAGCACCAAAAACAAATAAAAAAAAAAAAAAGGAAAACAAACAAAAAAAACAAAATGGCACTAAAAGCCAATGGCGCGCTTATCAGTCTGGCAAACGACACCGTATAATTGCACCCACGCTTAAGTCTTATCCCTTCCCTCAAAGAAGTATCAAAACGATCTAGGGCTTGTAGTCGTTTTGGTCTCTCTGCAAAAACAAAACAAAGGAAGGAGCCAAGGTCGATTCATTCTCATTCATTCAAGACCCAAAACTCAAACCCACCTTCCTTCCATACAGAGACAGAGTCCTGAGCCAGACATAACATAGTAACTCCACCAGAAAGGTCAGTACTCGCTCTCTTCATCATCTTCATCTCTTTCAAGCATCTTCATCTTCTCTTTTGCATTGCCAGATCACTCATTTCATATCGTAATTTCAAATTCTTGACCCCTTATGTTTTTATATATATGTATATATATACACACATACAATTTGGTTGGAAACTATTTCTTTATTCGACGCGATATAACAGTAATTTGGGACATGTTTGGTTTGATAGAGTGAAGGAAAGGGATTTTTTTTTTTTTTTTTTTTAAAGCTTTGAGTGACTAATTTTGTTTGTTTCTCGATAAAACGTTAGAAATGAAAAGAAAAGAAAAATGACGGAATCTTTAGTTTCAGGGATTCCGTGGTAAATTTGGGTTTGTGAGTATCTAGAAATTGAGACAATTCAGATACAGAACTACGGCGTTTTATTTGAATTCGTTTTCAACAAAAAAAATGCGGTGATTGCACATGTTTCAGGAATGGAGCCTCGGAAAGAGAGAATGGTAAATGAATCTAAGAAGATTGTGGACAACATAAACGCAATGTCGTTTGACCACTTAGACGATCAACAAGTGCATTCACTCATGATGATTAGAGAAATTGCAAGAGGAATTATCCATAACAGAGTTGAAAGGGTAAGTTGCCAGAGGTGAGCCTATGAATTTTTTAATTTATTTTTTATTTTTACTTTTTTATGATTTGGGTTAATTATTTTTTAATTGGATTGATTATTTTAACAGGTTACTAAGGATGACCTGAATCATACACTGTCCTCTAGTATTGAAAAGATGGTAACTAGTGTTTTTAATGGTAATTGGTTTGGATTATTTTGTGTTGTTGCTTATTGGACTAGAATTTGGCAGGTGGGTTCGTGCAAGGATGTCAATAACATTTTGAGTAAGATACCTTCTCAAGGTATGGATCAAGATCAGACGCAGTCCGTGTCACGAATGAAAGAGATTGTGTCGACGATTGTTACTAAAGGAGCTAAACTTGCAACTACTCGGCTTTGTGAGCCTGTAGAATCAGTATGGTGATTGGACAGAATGTTGTTTTCGCATTTTTTCAAAATCATTTCATCAAAGCTGATTTTTAATTTCAATTATGTTTCGAATATTGCAGACTAATGGAGTTGTTGATGCAGAGACCGTGGAGAGTAAGGTCGTACTAAAAGACATAGATGTTGAAGGGTTTGAAGAGAGGTGGTTTGAAAATGTAAGTGTTGGAGGATAAAGCAGAGATAAGAAATGATTGTATAGAAGTGTGGAGGAAGGAGTAGGCTGATGTTTCCATAGAGTGTTTGTGCTTCTTTACCCCCCCCCCCCCCTTTTAGCTCTTTTAAAAACAACTTCGACAAATTAAGTGAGGACATATAGCTCACTAATTGATGAGGACATATAGCTTGGCACTAATTGATGTATATTTGCTTTTAGTATGCACATGAACAGCCAACAGCCGAAGGCTCCTCTTCTTCTGAAGTTAGTTTCGGGGCTTGGATGAGCTCTAGGGTCGATTTTGAGGCGTTGGGTATTTCTAATCCTCCTTCCTGGAGGGTTCGGATGGCGGATGATGCAGGCGGAACCCAAGATGTCAAAGTTCCAAAGGCTCCTGCGGGTGTTGTGGTAGAAGGATTGCCTCTATCTTCATACTTGCCGGTAACAAAATCTTTTTGGTTGCTCGTTCCATTTTTACCATTGGATGTGAATGTCGCAAAATTCCAGTTTTCCCAATGCAGGAACCTCACAAGTCTGCGTTCGAGTATCTACTAGAGCTTATTGCTGCCTTGAAGCATATGGTTTCAACAAGAGTGAGTTGCTCATTCTATTCCCTTCTAGTTTTTCCATTCATTCTATTCAAAATAGTGACATTGTTGTTATTTTCTATAAGCAGGGGACTGAGAGTGGGGCCCAGAAACAATGAGTTCAACCTGAGGACTTAGCATACATGACAAGAATTGAAACATTGCTAACAACATGACAGAATACTTGCATGCTCTGATTAGTTTATTTTAATTTATTTTTATTTTTATTTTTTGGACAGAGTTACGCTGACAACTACCAGGCTCTAGCTGCTGCTGTTATTATAAGTTCCAGTGCTATGTAATTGCTTACTCATAGTTTTAAGAATTGGCCTATGGCCTTTGAGTCTTCCATAACATCTGAAAAATTATTGTTCTTTTAAGATGATCACAACTTGTGCATAATGTGTTGAATTAAAAAAAAAAAAAAAATGAAAAATCTAATTCATGTCACATTCACTAATACAATTTGGTCTCTCTTCATTTTTGGTTCTATTTATTTATGATGTAATTAAGAAGAGCTCGTTTAATCTCAAGCTGCTTTGCAGTTGGGTGGCAAGTTTGTCGACAATTCATTCAAGATATTAAATACCTCGAACTCTATAAATAGATCAACAGAAATAGTGTTATAGATCAACAGAAATAGTGGTTCCCATAAGTGGTGTATCCTTTGTTAACAACAAAGTAGCGGTAGCTATTTGATGCCCAACCACTATATAATTTGAGACTCGAGCTTGGACCTGAATGAATACCAGTCTAAACTCCAGAGTGGGGAGCCTAAGGTCAACGCATCCATCCTTATAATAAAAGGATAGTTAGAAGTCAGCACATTTTATGAAATTCTAAGCTAGTTAGAAAACTTTGACTAGCATTTTTTCTTCCTTAATTCTTTTTTATTCTCTTTTTCTATTCCTTAATTTTTTTTTTCTCTTTTGTTAGAGGAATAAAAGGATAAAGTTCGAAGTCAGCACATTTTTGAAATGCTAGCCAGTTAGAGAACTTTGACTAGCATTTTTTCTTCCTTAATTTATTTTTTCTTTTATTCTTTAGGACTTTTAGGCTATGTTTGGTAGGAGAAAAAAAGGGAGGAAGGAAAGGGTAAGAGGGAAAATGGGAAGGAAAAGGGAAAAATTAGTTGTTTGGTAGGAAGGAAAATGGAGATGAAGAGAAAATAGAGTAAAAAAGAGAAGGGAAAAAAGTGAGGTGGGGCCCACAAAAATTTTCCACTCCAAATTAGAGAGAAAAGTATAAGAAAAAATACTTTAGTCAATCACAAAAATAAATTTATCAAATTAACCTTACATATTAATTTTTAAAATCATTATATCAAGGGTAAAATAGTTATTTTCAAACAAGTCAGTTTTTTTTCCTCTCTTCATATCAAACAATTATGAAAGAAAGATATTTTCTTTTCTATCCTCTACATTTTCTTTCCCTTCTAATTTTTTCTCCCCTTCTATTTCTTTTCTTCTCTACCAAACATAGCTAACCTTTTTTTCGGTCTTCTTACTTTCACTTGTTCGAGCCTTTGCCTGTCTGCCACGTGGTAAAACCAAATGGATCCTTTACAATGATTGCGTTTTCAAGTATGGTAACTTCGTACTTTTATTATCAATGTTGTTGGCCTCAACAAATTCAGATAAGAATTGCAGACGAGAGTTGTGATGAAGAGACGCACATATGAAGACTACATTATGCACAGTGATCTCAATAGTCAGGAAATTTCGATAATTAATAATAGAGAGAACAACTAAAGAATTGAGAAAGTATATTACATAGATATATTTCTATTAGAAAAGTAATAGTCAAATTTTGGACGATCGTTACTTAGGCCACATCTTTCATGACTCTTGTTCAGTCCCATTAATGCTAGAAGAACCACGTTTACATATCGAATGATGTGATAAATTATAATCCCTTTGTTAATTTTCAATTTTTTTTGAATAAGATATGCATAAGTTTTTCCTTTTTTTTTTTTTGATGATTTTTAACTTTATACCATATCAGTATCACTAATATGCAAAATTTAATAGAAGTTTCACCAAATTAATGCAAGCTCACAAACACTTTATAACGCCTATAAGCTTCTAAAATTTGTAAGGACTGATCTCTAACTTTCTCTACAATGAAGTTTCATTATAAACAAAGAGTGACATATTACAAATCATCACAAAAAGAGTACCATATACATTTACAAGCTCTTGTTCATTGAGCCAATAATTGTTTCAAGGCAAGGCACCAGAGCAAAGCATATATACAAACCAAATTTTGGTCACATCTTTCTCAGCTCTGTCTCCCACCAAAAGAATGCAAGAATTTGAGAGCCTCAACTCTCGGCTCACATAAAGGCACTCGACCTTCCAACATGGCCACCACATTATCCATAGTAGGCCTCAGAGTTGGTACTATGTGTAAGCAACACAAGCCTATTCGCACAATCTTCTCAATCTCTTCGCCACTCACTCGGCACTTCAGTCTCGGATCAGCCAGCTCCAAGTATCTCTTCTGCTCATGCATTTCCAGTGCCAATGAAGGGAAATATACGACTCGTGATTCGACATTGGAAGAAGAAGAAGAAGAGAATGATTGGCGGTTTTCTTCAATGCCATCATTTTCAATGCTGCTGTATTGTGTGATTAAGGAACAGTTTCTTCTACCGCTCACAATTTCAAGTAATACCATACCGAAACTGTACACATCAGTTTTCGCAGTGATACCAGAGCTGTTAAGCCACTCTGGTGCAAGATAGCCTCGAGTGCCTCTCAAAGTTGTTAGTAGTTTGGAATGCTTGTCGTCCAGTAGCTTTGAGACGCCGAAATCAGTGACTTTTACTTGGAAACTGTCGTTCAAGAGGATGTTCTCTGGTTTGATGTCGCAATGGATGATCTTTTGGTGGCAGCCACTATGCAAGTAAGCAAGCGCTCTCGCCGTCCCAAGCACTATCTTGAATCTATCTTGCCATTCTAAAACAGGACCTTTTCCGAAAAGAATCCGCTCCAACGAACCTCTATTCATGAACTAGTAAACTAGAAAGCGTTGCCTTCCTTGGATGCAGAAACCTTTCAGTCTAACTAGATTGACATGGTGAATGCTTCCAATGATTGCAATCTCGGTACAAAACTCCTCCTTTCCCCTGACCCCCAAATTTGTGATCTTCTTTACTGCTACAACAGTTCCATCTGGCATTATACCTTTGTAAACGGTACCAAAGCCACCACTTCCAATCTGGTCATCGAAGTTCTTAGTTGCTGCCACAAGCTCCTCATACTCAAACCTTGAGGGTAATCCCGGGAAAGAGACTATTGTTCCGAGTTCCGTGGAAGAAGATGAGTTCCAACGGCTTAAATCCACAGTTGCCGTCCTCCTAGAAGGCCTTGTTTTGCATAACCACATAATTGCTAGAATCACTAAGGTCATTACCAAGAAAAATCCTGACAAGGGTACTAACACAAAACCAGCCATGGGAAAACCATGTTTCTTGTTCTTAGTTGCATTTAATTCAGGAGAAGACACCCGAGAAACCTTAATAAATCCTGAACTAGCTAATTCGGTACCATCAGACAATGTGATGGAACCCAGATTATTCTCAAGAAAATAGCAAGAACCAGAGGAATTCTGGTAAAAGATCCCCAAGCAAGAACACTTTTTCGAACATAAATCTTGACAAACCCATAGATCCACACCGCGATTTGTAGGCTCTGTGAAATCATTAGCAAAATACTTAACACCATTGCCTAGTTTGAGATAATTATAAGGCCCTGCTGATTCTAATTCCTTATGATCGTTACATCCATTAGACAAAGAAAATGAATTATTAGCTGGCAAACAACTATTGTTCCTATTACCTAATGCAAAACCATCTGGACATGTACACAAACCATTAGTCACACTACTTTTCTTGGTACATAATCCTAGTTTCCCACAACTAGACGGAATTTGACAAAACTCCAATGGCCTCACCAAGTCTTGAACCCAATCACGACCGTTGATCAAGCTGTTGATCATAAACCTGCCATCATATCTCAGATGGGCAATCCTGAAACTCGAAGCAGGCAACACAATTCTCATTACAATAACCAATGAATCTCTATCTTCACCAACCCCATAAAGATACAAACCGGTACTATTCATCTCCATAAACGACACGGCGTTTTTAAAGTCCCTAACGGAACTCGGCTCCACAGAGAGTTTCCAATAAGTCTGTCCGTACCACTGAGACACCAAATCCTCCCCGGTAAGGGTCAAACGGTAGTCCCCCTCCGAAAAGTCAAAGCCCGAGGCGGCACTGAGCAACGATTTCCCCACCCCAAGGCGTTGACCAACGACGATGGTATCCGTGGGATAATCGAAGCTCTGCCACAGAAACTCGTTCCTCGGACCGACCAGGACGAGGTTCCCGGTCTCCAGAAGCGTGAGGGACGTAACATGTTCGGCCAGGCGAGGCGTTGACCAGACGGGTTCGTGGGATTCGTCGAAGAGGGTGAGGCCGTCGACGGCGAGGGTCAAAACGGCGGCGTTTGAGATGGGCACGTGGCGGTTGGCGGTCCAGATGAGGGTGTTAGTGGGGAAGTGGATGACGGAGAAGTAGAATATTTTGGGCTGAGAAAGTGGGCTGCGTAATGAGGCTCTGAAAGTGCCGTTTTGGGAGGACAAAAAGGCGCCGTCATTTTCGACGAAGATTAAGTTGGTGGCCGTGAAGTTTGGGACGATGGAGTGAGCGAGAATGGGGTCTGAGACCACCGAAAATGGAGAAAGAGCACAGCAAAAGAAGGTCAAGAACAAGTGCGTAGAAAAAGAGGACTTCATGGCGGTGGACATACGTACGTATGGAAGGAATGAGATTCTGAGTCTTCTATGTATAATCCACGTTAAACTTTACTGAGCAGTGAGCACCAAGAGAGTACGGACAATGTTCGACTGTACGTATGGAGCTAGCCAGTTAGCTAGCTAGCTCTCTAATGGAAACACATATATGTGGGAGTGGGATTAAGTGCTGCTTCTGATGAACTTCTAATGTTGACCAAGTGGTGGCAGATCATGAGATCAGCGGACGTTGTTGATTGCAAGTTTTGACTGAGGTATTTCCAACTATTGGACTTTTAAGGTTTTTATTTTTGAAAAAAAAATAGAAGGGTCAAGGGGGAGAATACTGTTTTCTTCTTATTCAAAGGATCAGTTAATTTATTGGCTCTATCTTGTTGGGTATAACAAGAATAAGTTGATTCATTTATCATACAAGTATAATGGTTGGGATACTATAAACTAGCACAAAAAACTTAACGCCTAATTGATGATATGACGGAAAATAATGTCGGATCATTCAATGTATGTATTCTGTATTCCTAAGTATTACTCATAAGAAAATGTTAAAAGGTAGTCATGTTTATCAACAGCACTAACAAAAATATGAGATTTAAAATTTATGGTTAGCTACTTATATTAGTTTGGATGATGCTAGCTAGTTGTACCAAGATTAATTGTTACCGAATTTTTAGTTTCAATACATATGGTATATAAGTTGTCGCTATTTAATTGATGTATTAAAACTTATCACAAATAAATTAATTATATTTACTAATTATATTACGCCAATTCACATGTCACATGTGTTGGTACTAAAAATTTAGTAAAAATTATAGGATACTTATTATTATTAATATTAGTTTATGGTGTTCAGAGATTTCTAATATTGAGCAATGCTAAGAGTTGCTACGAGGTATCTGTGTTGCTATAATTAAAGGAGATGTGAGACCAAATTATCACTACCAGTATCAAAAAAATAACACATAAACATGTTGTCCCTTTGTAATAATGACTAGTCTCAAGTCTCAATGAAATAACATATGTATTGGTCTTTCCCATGGGACATCTCCAGACTTATGAGAAAGGCATGGGTGAACTAACCATATAAACTCTCAAACAATCTAGTAAAAAGGCAAGAAAATTTTGCAAATTAAAGCTATTAGGTCCATTTATTAGGTAAAACCGAAGTAAATAATTAACTAAAGGAACCAATTCGGTAGGTATTTTTTTTTACCTATATATAGGTATCATTTTGACCAATAAAAAATTTTTTTTACACATTTTTTTATATTAAAAAATAAGAGAGAGAAAAAGTATTAACGATGCACGTCTTTTTATGCACCTCATTTTAGCCGTCGGATCACCATTAGACGATGATATAACGGCTTAAAAAGAAATACCTACATATAGGTAAAAAAAAAAAATACCTACTGGATTAGCAACTATTAACTAATTATTTAAATATGTTATAACACGAAGGATGGTGGTTGTAAAAGTGGAAAAGTAAAAATAACACAAGATATTTTAACTTGGTTCAGTTATCTCCCGATAACCTACGTCCAAGGGGCCATACCCAAAGAATAAACACTATTAGTAAAGTTTGAATGAATACAAATTTGACTCATACAATAAAAAGACTCCATCTTTTGATTATCGCAATGTGGATGTATTTCTTCACCAACGTGTCTAGCGAGCACCACTCGTCTTAGGTTGACTTCGTTCTTCTGAAATCCTTTTAAGTACTTGAAGTCGATCTTCTCCCGAAGATGTTGTATTCCTCCTCCCGATAAACACTCACAGTCAAGCTCCTATTGACTTTGTTTGATCCTTCACTCGTGAACTCCCTTCACAGCTACAGATTGATCTTCTCCCGAAGATGTTTAGTACATCTCCCGAAGCACTTTATCACACGGCTAGAACTACTCCTAAGTCTAAGAAAATAGCTAAAAGAAAATTCTTTCTTTTACACTCAATAGTAGAAATACAATATGTGGTCTCTACCAAAAGCTACTCTTGAGTGGCCTTTAAATAGAGAGAAAGAGCAAGCCTTCAAGTTAGGGTTCTGTAAAATAACATTTAAGAGTATTTAATATTGATTAGAAGACTTGCAAGATCAGCCAAATTTGTTGCCAAATTTAGAATACTAATATGGAAATTAGTTGCTGACTCTGTCCACGTGTTGAAATACGATCTGTTAATACAGTTATGTTAGAACAGAATAGGAAACTTCTAAATTTCTTTCCTGAAACAAAACAGTCAGTTACTTAAATCTTTCGACAGCTTATGTGACGAATTAGAGTAACTTTAAATAATAAGAATCAACATAAATGAGTTAAGGAAATTTCCATAAAAGATATTCATTTAAAATATTCATTTAGATGATTTTCCTTAATAAAATATAGACAGATACTCAAAACCAATTTTGGTAAGAGTCATTCACCCATTTCTACATAATTGAATCCATCTATAACTTACTATAATCAGATATTTATGATTAACAATCACACAATTCATGACCTAAAAATATATAATAGGCAAATACTGAAAAACTTAGTCAGATCAAATATTTAATCGCAAGTTGTAACATAACTAGTAAACCAGTCATGTTACTCTTTCAAAAGCATTATATTTATAATGTAGGCTATTATTTACTCTCAATCTTAACTTTTAATTAAAAAGAAAAGAAAAAAAAAGGGGGGCCTAAAAAATGAAGATTGCATTGGCCCTCCTCTCAACAAGAAACAAGGATTCATATAATTCGCTTTGCCAAATCTAAGTTATTTGCATCATCATGTATTTTTTTTCCCCGATAAAACAAGCATATACATATTTTTTGTCTTATTGTTTTTATTACATGCGGCGAACCCACTTTCACATCCTCAAATTTCCATATGAATATTTCGTACTATGAAGTTTACTCATTAAAGAAAAACAGGACTAATTAATTTGAATAGGTAAGCGGTTTTATATGTGAGTAACAAGGGAAAAGACAGAAGCTCAATAATAAATATACGTGTAAGTATGAACGGCCATAAAAAACGTGACTGGGCTGTAAGAAGGGTGAAGAGAGATATCCAGACCAAAGGGGTAAATGGCCTGTGGGTAGAAAGCAGCTTGAAAATTTTTTAGCGTGGTAAAAATGAATTTGATCTCCCTCTCCGTAGGTGTAAGCAATTTTATCGATTTTTGTTTTTTTTCGTCTCATTCATTTTCATTTAATTTTTCTACTGTGCTTGGACATTGTTTCATTCCCAACACCTATAGTTGCACTAGAGTGTTTTGTACCACAACATGTTGATCTTTCGATGGGATATAAATTATAACAAAAGCTTTTTCAAACTTGGACTAGTTTTTATAGAGCGATGCTGTCCGTTTGTGGTATATTTAACCCCATAGGGCACAAATAGAAGTGTAAGACTATGCATCTAAATTTAGAGGGTGGAGAACATTTTTATTAGTGTATAATTCTAAATGTGCTCTTTTTAGCATTTTCCTTCTTATAATTTTCATTTTGTTAGTGGTCGATCGAAGATATTTTATCCCTTATCCCAAAGCGAGAATAGTTTTCGTGGACATTACTGCATTTTAAGAGCATCAAAGTAAATATGAACAAAATTGGTATGATGCATCTAAGCATCTTTGATACTTATCACTACAAACTGATAGAAATGTGAGTTTAACCACAGAATTCACATTATGAACTACAAATCTTAGCAAAACAATTAGCATTTTTTGAAATATATATGCACATTGCATTGTACTCTTGTCACCATGAGTTATACAACCAAATAAGTTCCACTTGCACATGCATGACACAGATTGAAAAATTTAAAAACAGAAATTCGGGATACTAAGAATCACATGACATATGTTAAAGGAAAAATGTAAAATTAAAACAACGCTTGATTATTGCATAATCTGTTTTCTTCAATTGCATGTATTAATCAA
Organism: Trema orientale; assembly: GCA_002914845.1. NCBI lineage: Eukaryota > Viridiplantae > Streptophyta > Magnoliopsida > Rosales > Cannabaceae > Trema > Trema orientale. The sequence goes on along the minus strand of JXTC01000014.1, from coordinate 475,605 downwards.
TAAGGTCATTAATGTTACATAAAATTGAAAGTCTTTTCAAGGTGTAATCCGGCTTATTTATTTTTCTAAGTTCTTTGTAATTTTCTTAATTGACGTATGTGATATATCCAACCTTATTAAACAATAGAATTTGTTTTGACTAAAACAAATAACATGAGAATTGAGCGCTAAATATGATATTACAGTAAAATACTTTCCGATGCCTAAACAATAGATAATGCTTTTAGTCAAGACTAGCTAAACACGTGAATCAATTACGTATTATATATATATATATATAGTTCTATATTGAGTTCGGTCAGACTTTCGTGTAAATAATAAATAGTTGTATATTAGACATTTTTGTTGACGTGTATTTTTTTTCGCCAATATGTGTTACAGTCCACTTTTTATAGACAATTCGCAAATCCATTTCAAACATATGGGTTGAAATATTCTCCTTTAATTATCAACCTCATTTGATGTAGGTCTTTTGACTTTTTGGAAAGACAATGGTGAACTAACCATAAACTCTTAAACTACGAATTCAGTTCGAAGAAGTAGTGCAAAACATAGCATTCGTAAGGCTCCAATGACTTGCTCTTATTATCAATAAAACAGATGAGAAAAAAAATAATAATAAAAGGAAGAAAGATTGCCTCAAAATGATAATTGAATTATTGCCACTCCTGATCACTATAGGTTCATAAAATTCTATTATCTGAGTTCCTTTTATCCCAAACCCCTAGTTATTTTCCCTTGTGTTTTGCATGTATATATAATTATAAGCAGAGCAAAAGAAGATTATATGCAGAGTCAGGAATTTCATCCAAAGGCATGAGGATTTAAAATATATAAAAAAAAACACACACACACAAAAAAGAATATTGGGAAATCATTGACTGGTTACTTTTTTAGGTTTTTAAGTTAGGATAGCCAGTTTCGTATAGTTGTAGATTACTAAACAATTATTAAAGAATCACTTTTGAATCATTTCTAATTGTGCTGAAAGAAAAATCTGTTATAACATAAAATAGTTAAGTGTTTAGTAAACTCTAATTTCAAAAGCATTGAGTTGGAAAAGTAATATATGGATCTTTAGTAAATAATATAAATTGTTGTGTAACTATATAATGACCAAATTAGACGTTATAAAATAATTTGTTTACAAACAATTATTAAGGTTTACCCAAACCTTCATAGGAATCACCCCAACCTTCCACACTAATCTTGACTCTGTCTGAGTCATGCCTCCCAAAAATTATTTAGAATCCAGGGATAACCTCACCTAAACAATAAATTGGATTGTTTCGACAATAAGCCAATTCGCTTCAACTCAACTCAGTCTTTGAATATTAAATACGAGTGAACAGTCACTCAAAAACTCTCTTCATAGGAATATTTGATACAAGGAAAATTTGGATTAGGAGGTTTGAGAATAATACATAATATAAATGCTTAACGTTTAGCTCAAGATGATTTAAAAGTTAATCGAATGCAAATGTAGGGTAGAGCACTTTGAGAATAGTTGCATATCAATATAAGTTTGTGTTAAAAGCTTTAAATATCATTAAATGGCGTCTATTTGTGAAGAACTGCTGTTTGACAAAAACAATTAGCCATTGCTTAAATATCCTTGGAAGTCAGAAGGGTATTAAAAATCAAAAGAGGGGGTATTTTGGTGTCATCATCCCTTTTCTTTTTACCTTGAGTTATTAACTAAAACAACAGCAGATAGAAACCAGAAGCTGTGTCAAACAATTATTCCCTATCTTTTCCCTACTGCCCTTGTAAACTTACAGAACAAAAAGATGAATGAACTCTATCAAGTTCAAGGTAAACAAGCTCAAATGTTTATCCATCACCATCAGGAACAATTTTCTAGTACAGGTTCAAATCCATAGTAGGAGAAAAGCCGACAACAAAATCAAGAAAATTATGATTTCATTTCCCAAGATTTCAGTTTAACTTCAATAGCATGTACTCTTTTAGTCCTGCCCTTCCTGAAAAGAACAATAAACAATAAGATTTAATTATGTTCCTAAACAATTATCTTCACAGCTTATGATGGGTGTCACAGAGCAAATAACAAGCGTAAACGAAATTACATTAACCAGTACACACATGAACAAGAGCTGAAGTTATCATTCTGCATTATTTTCTTTCTTTTTGCTGAATCATTATTTTCATTCTCGTTTATCCTTGTATCAATCTTATTTTCGTGAAAATATCAAACACACTACGAGAAATAGAGTTTGGTTCAAACATTTGGGATGAGAACCAGCACAAAAGAACCATATAAGATTGTCCAAACCCCAAGTTTGATGATTCACCAATTTTTCTTCTTTTTATCTACCAATGGCATTACATATAAAAATCCTCAAGCAACTAAAGACTAAAAGAACTATTTTTGCTAATTTGAAGAACAAAATAAAACTATCGTTTTTAATTTAAGGGGGGAAAATGAATTATTAATGTTCAAATTATCCAATCAATTCATTAGAAAAAAACTGTGTGTACCTGAGGAGCTGGAGTCTCGGCAAGCTTGGGAGCAGCCAACTTTGCTGGAGATCCACCAAATAATTGAGAACACTCCGTGTATGCAGATCCTATGCCTAGCCCAGCACCAAAAGCCACAGATGCCCAACGAGTAACAGGGCTCCCTATAGGGCAACACAAAAAGACATTCATTAATTCAAGATTACAAACTATGATCATTTCAAACCCATAAACTCACAGTTAAAAGACAAGTATAGACATAGATCTCATTATACTCACCCTCGGGATACAAGTTTCTAGGCCTTAGAAATGAACATTATGAGCACCTAGAACTACAATAGTTTACTAATGACTGAATGCCTTCAAAAATCAATGGTTGAGAAGTAGGATACGTAAAACAACTCTTAACGAATACCACTACCATCTACCAAAGTCACCAATGTTAACCCAATCAGTTCACTTTATATTGCAATAATTACAACTCACTTCAGGTCAATTACTGTATCCATAACTTGCACATGCTCCAATAAATTTGACCTTGGTTAATTGTGAAAGCTCAGAAGACCAAATGCTAGGGCTACAAACAGGTCTACAATAAAAAGATTTTAAATTGCAAGAAAGAGAGAAAATTTGGATTTGCAAGAAAGCAACCTAAGACTATATGAGTTCGCTTCTAAGGTATACTTGGATATTTTTGGGGTAACTAGTAATTCAAAGAAATAACTATGCTTAGAGGAAGAATAGTTTTGGAATAAGCGTGGCGTTATTTTATTACGGTTAAATAAAGGGATTGGCAGGGTTCTTCAGCAGAGAGATGTCAGGGATGCTATTATACAAAAATTAGGAAGGAACATAAATACGTAGGCAATTACAGCTATGCCTAATGAGCGATCACACAAGAAAAAGAAGGCAACCTCAGTATCAAAGAAGCTCAATAGACTATAAAAGCTGAAGAAATCTTCTAAATTCTATAAAGAATTTGAAAAATATCAAATCCAAAAGGAGAACGATATTTAAAAAGGAAAAACAAAAAAAAGATTATTTAACTAGAGTGAACTACAAAGGGTATTAAATTAAGCCAGTTCATTAACAAATTTATAATGTGAACTAAAACATCTTTTTTCTTGGTAAGTTAGTAGTACAACAAATGTGGCCTAAAGTTAAACTTAAAGAAAACTATGAACCTTAGGCCTAAAAGGAAAGTGCTATACGAGGAACAAGACTACTACTCTACTAGGCCAGCCTATAATATTTCTAGACAGCAAAACACTCGAGCCTAGTCCTCCACACTCAAAACAGACCATGCTTAGCAGCTGCCTACGTATCCTAAATAAAACATACACAAGAGCTGATCCATCCTAAAATCAATTAAGGTTCGACAGTAAAACCAGCCTTGTCTGACCATTCATAGCTCCTCCAAGATTGCTTTGTTCTCCATCAGTGTGCATAGATTTTAACATGGCAGGAAAGAAAATCTTTCTCCAACAACATAAGCAACTTGACCAACCTTTATTACCACCAACCAAACTGAGAAAGATTAGAAAGTGGTTATTGGGTTCAACAGCACATATTACAAGTACGTAATTCAAATGATAACCAATAAAAGCTTCTAGCATCCAAGGCTTTTTATTCCTTGTGTTTATAATGTGATAAATAACAGTAAAGTGCTCATTCAAAATAAAACAGATGACAATTAAAATTTTCCAATCCACTAATCCAGTTAAAATTTAAGATCTGATAGTGCTATACACACACACACACACACACACACAAAAGAAGAAGAAGAAGAAGAAGCAGTCAGTCATGCCTTTTCCCATCTCAGTACGAGAATTCACAATTAATTTGTCCACTCAATAAAGCCATTGTGACCCACAATAGCACACCTCTTTTCAAGTTTCCTATAAAATTACGAGTTCCCTACTTTATTAACCACACGTGTACGCTGCGTACTGCAGCGACTAGTGTGTACGCTGCGTACTGCAGCGACTAGTGTACTCTTGTTATGGCGACAGTACCTGTACATCATAACATATTCATTCAGTAATGCAAATAGTTCCAGTTCCAAAGCAAAGCAGAACATAATGAAAATACATCAAGCTCCAAGACAAGGAGAGTAGCTGAAGTCACCAATCCTCCAATGTGTTCTCGATCAGAAGCAGAACCAAAACATTGCATTAAATCTAAACATCATGACCCATAAACATTTTTTATGTCCTCGGATGAAAACACAACTGGGTTCAGATTCTAAAAGCTCTAGAATCTTGACTTCGCTTATGTCTACCCTAATTGCAAGTAATTATCAAAAGACTGTCATGATAATATGTATCGGTGTCTGTAACAAAAGAAATAAAGCAATGCTGCTCATGGTCTATCAAGTACCCAAATAAGCTAATTCTCAGTAACAATTGTTAAGAGCATAAACTTGAATAGAATAAGTGGGTACCCAAATGTAAAGGGCTTCCAAACAAGAGTTCTTACCAACTCAAAGCAAAAGCAAAACCAGTACCTAATCTAATACACTTCAATGGTGGGGGTTGCAGTGCAGGCATATATCACAACTCTAGAGGGTCCTAAGTTCGAATCCTAGGTAAGACGCTAAATTGCCCAATTGCAAACAAATGGGCCCATAATCCAATTCTGGAGGAACTTTCATTCGGGAGGAATTTTCTAGGCAGCCAAACAGAGGGAAAAGAAAGAAAATAAAGAAAGGAAAGGAAAGGAAAGGAAACTCACTGAAGAGGAGGAGACCGCCAAAGGCTCCGCCCAAGGAAGAGTAGACGAAACGGCGGACGGTGAGATCCAAACAGGCATCCCATTTGGCGTTGATGTCGTATTGGGGTGGGATAGTGCTCTTGTTCTCCGCCATTGACACAACCACAGAGCTCGCGTTTTCTACAATGGCTTCCCTTCCCTTGAGCTCTCTTTTGCTATGTATTATTATATAATAATATATTTATATGGGTTTTCTTCCTTTGATCTCTTTCTTCTTACACTGGTCTGGTTTTCGTCTTCCTTGGGTTGGGGCTTGGCTTCCCCTCCTCCAGAAGTATATGCCCTTTACCTTTCTGAGACTACTTTGGGGCTTGGCCTTTGGGGGAGAAAAATGGGCTTCTAACTGGACTCTAGGGTTTACCCAGTTGTTTTGGGCTAGGCCTTTTCCAATGAAGAAGGAGAAAGAAAGAGACATGGGTTGGGCTTAATTGGGTCAAAATGTACATTTTTGTGAATATATTTAAAAATGACATTTTTAATAGTATGAATAGCGCTTTGATCCACATTCAAGAGCTTATTTTTAGAAAAAATCACAAAAAATTCTTTTGGCTAAAGTTAATCCCACCCATTTCCTTTTCTCGTGAAGAAGAGGGAGGGGAATTTAGGGAACAAAAGATATGTCCCTTTTCAAAAGACTAAAAACCAACAAATGTGTACAACTTAAAAGTTAAATGATCCAAATAGATAATCATTGAAAATAAATATTAAAATTGTCCTTATTAAAATCTGTTTTTATAATATATTAATGTCCGTTTGTTAGGTAATAAGTCTTTAAACTGGTTTTTTTTAAACATTTATGAGTTTAAATTTCATAAAATGAACTCTCCGGCCATGAATGAAAAATCATCCTTTATTAGTACATTTGTTTTTTTTTTTTCCACTTGGTGTATCCATTTATGTACTCGATATATTTTTATACATATACTAATTATGCTATTACAATGTATTGTTTTTGGAGTTAGATATTATAAGCGTATAAATGAAACTAATGACTCAAAAGAGATATACCACATTTAAAGACTCAATATGCAACGTATATAATTTTTTTATAAAAACTTGATCAAATAAACTAATCTCATCAATATACCACAAATTAAAGGATATTTACCAAAAATCAATATCACAACATAGTATATATGAAAATGTGTCAAGTAAACAACTTGATATATCACGAGAAAAAATGACTATTTCTAGCTAATAATCTTAATGGACAATAAAAAAGAGCCAAAAAAAAAAAATCTAAAACCTCCTAACTCCTAAGTACCAAATGGACATGGTAAAAAAATGTAAGGCCTAATCGTGCCATTTACCAAAAATATAATAGAGAAACAAAATCCTTTACTATAAAGAATAAAAAAGTAGAGCATTGGAGAAGATAAACTGGCCCAATTCTCTCTCTTCAAATATTTGAGTTGGGATAAGATGGATGTCATTTTTGTCCCTTTAAATTCATGTATCACGTGACACACACTTGCTCCCTGACAAGACTAGGGATTCACAATGCGAAAAATACATGCGCAAATACAATATTGGAAAAACGAGCAACAATATTGGGACCAATAAGGCAATTTACCCTGAAAAGATAAACGAATAAATACCCATGCAAATAAAGAAAAAAACAAAGAGAAATGCTAAAGTCATTCTCTTGACACTCTTTTGTTGACATTCTCTAGTCTTATTATTTGACACGTGAATTCTACNCATAATAAATTTTACGTGTCAAGCAGTGAGATTAAGAGAATATAAAAAAAAGTGTTGCTAACTCTCCTAAAAAACAAAAGCTCATAGTAAAACAAAAGCTCATAGTAGTTAAAGTGGGCACAACAATGGGGTGGAATTGAATACAAAAAGAATCCTTTTAATCCAAAAAAAAAAAAAAAAAAGCAAGCAAACAAACAAACAAAACAAAAAGTAAAAAAATCCAAAAAGAGTCGAAAACATTCGAGGAGAAATGAATTGAGAATAGCATACCAAAGCATAGGATTCCAGATATTTCCCTACTAGAAGTTCAGTCTGCTGGCTGCGCTGTTGCGGTGAGCATGCTTTAAACGCCAGACAAAGCACACAGACAGACAGACACAACACCACCGATTTGTCTCCATCCGCCACTTCCCTCCCAACGCAACTCACTCACTCACTACCCACCCACTCCCTTAACTTAATCCAACCCAAACTACTCCAATGGCCGACGAAACTCCTCACCCGGCTCCTACTGTGGCCCCACCACCACCCTCAGATCCCCTTCCTCCACCGACGGCCGGAACCCAAGACCCGCCGGCGCCGGAATCAGCGTCCCCTGCTACGGTAGCCGCCGAATCTCTGGCGGAGACTCAGAAGGAAGAGCCGCCGGCGCCGGAGGAGGTCGATAAGGAAGACCCACCTCCGAAACTGGCCGAGAAAGCGGAGCAGTCGCCGGTTGTAGTAGAAGAGGTGGCGGTGGCGGTGGTCGAGAAAGAAGAAACGAAGCAGGAGGAGGAGGAGCCTGAAGTGAAGGGCAAACTGGAGCAGTTTTTCGCTCATGAGTCTGAGAAATCGAAGCCGCCTGCGTCGGATGATCGGGAGCCGAAGATTCCTCGGTCTCTGATTTCGTTCAAAGAGGAGAGCAACAAGGTGGCGGATCTCTTGGATTCAGAGAGAAAGGCTCTTCAGGAGCTGAGGCAGCTCATCCAAGAGGCTCTGGATTCTAATGCCTTTTCTTCCGGGCAAGAAACCCAAGCTGCTCCGTCTAAACCCGGTTCGGATACCAAAACTGAAGAGAACCCAGAAAAGGAAACCAAGGAAGTAGCGGAAGAAGCTCCGAAAGTGGGAGCTGGAGCTGCTTCAGTGGAGGAGCTTTCCATTTGGGGGGTTCCTCTTCTGAAGGATGACAGAACTGATGTGATTCTTCTCAAGTTTCTTAGAGCGAGAGATTTCAAAGTAAAGGACGCGTTCATCATGTTTCGGAGCACGATTCGGTGGAGAAAGGATTTTGGGATCGAAGCTCTTTTGGATGAGGATCTTGGTGATGAGCTAGACAAGGTGGTATTCATGCATGGAACTGATAGAGATGATCACCCTGTGTGTTACAATGTCTTCGGGGAGTTTCAGAACAAGGAATTGTATCAGAAGACGTTTTCGGATCAGGAGAAACGAACGAAATTCCTTCGGTATAGGATTCAGTTCTTGGAGAGGAGTATTAGGAAGCTTGATTTTAGTCCTGGTGGTATTTCTACCATCTTTCAGATTAATGACCTCAAGAATGCACCCGGTCCCGGAAAGTCGGAGCTTCGACTTGCCACCAAGCAGGCTCTACACTTGCTCCAAGACAATTATCCCGAGTTCGTTGCCAAACAGGTTTGTCTCACAAATTTTATGATTTAAGTTAGCCGTTGGTTCTATAATTTGTCTCAATTGATGAATCATTTGTTGGAATAGATGTTTTGTTCTCACGTATTTTGTATCTTTTTTTTTTTAAAGGTGTTTATCAATGTTCCTTGGTGGCATCTTGCATTCTACACAGTGATCAGTCCATTCCTGACACAGAGAACCAAAAGCAAGTTTGTTTTTGCAGGCCCGGCAAAATCCCCTGATACCCTTTTCAAGTTAGTAGAGAATACTTTAATTGTTATTGTAACCGTTATCCTTTCTATCCAATTCCCTATAGAGTTTTTCCAATTCATGAATTTAAAAGTCAAATTGCAATTAATACAGATACATATCTCCTGAGCAAGTTCCGATTCAATACGGTGGCTTAAGTGTAGATTTATGTGATTGCAACCCAGAATTTAGCATTTCTGATCCAGTCACAGAGGTATTCATCAAACCAGGAACTAAGCAAACTGTGGAGATCATAATTTATGAGGTGTGCCATTGCTTTATCTCTTTATCTTTTATTGCCGAATTGTTTATATTCTTTATATATGGCTCAACTACTTGCTTTGTCATTGCCAACATGTTAATGTTCTAAGTGGGATCGATGGTTTGGGGCTTGTCTTCCTTGCAACAAGTCTTGGTCTGAATCGTGTTGGTTTTGGCAATGTCATCCTCTTCTCCTATAACATTTTTTTCCTCAGCGAAAAACTAGTGCTTGTAATTTATTATGGAAACAAACTGCTAGTTGTAACTAGAAACGTTTTTGCTTATAATGTCTCTAAGCATAGAATGCAGAGTGACTTTTTATCTTCTATTAGTAATTGGGAATTAGTGGATTGCAGAAATGTGTCATTGTATGGGAACTGCGAGTCGTGGGGTGGGAAGTGGGCTATGGAGCCGAATTCGTGCCTAACACTCAAGATGCATACACAATTATCATACACAAGTCCAGAAAGATGGCCCCAAGTGATGAGCCAGTGGTGCATAACAGCTTCAGAGTTGGTGAACTGGGCAAGATATTGCTGACTGTTGACAATCCAACCTCAAAAAAGAAAACGCTTCTCTACAGGTTCAATATCAAACCTCTTTCTGACTGAGGATTTAAATTCGGACCACTTCGATCATTTGCAAAGTCAAGGAAGAAAATGAAGAGTAAGGAGAACATTTTCACATTCATTTTGCATCTTCATTTCTGTAAAGCTTTCTACTGCGTGCTTTGTATATTGGGCTTTTCCTAGTTGCATCATATTGAAATCTTAGCGTTGTAAAATTTGGATTTTGAAAATTTAGTAAATTTTCATGTAACTTACGGTGGTGGGTTTCCGTTGTCTTATTGTTTTTCTGCTTTTGCGTGACAGACAAGGAAAGTGAGAGTTGCATATGGAATTGAGTTTGTGTCATTTTTCGGGATAATACAGACATAATCAGAACATTTATACCTTTTGTATTGGGGGCCATAGAATGGTTTCACTATATTGTTCATATCTGTTTTACTGTATTTCGTCCTGTTGGACCCCGTACTGACATGTATCGCCTTATCAGACCACATTTATGGTGTTCATTAGCACTTGCATTTCACTACTAATTACTCATATCATGTGATTTCCTTTTCTTTAGGTAGGAAAATACCCTTTTTTTTTCCACCTTTATTCTCTTTGACAAATGAATTGTTTGGAAGAAAGAGGCGAAGGTTTTCATACAAGGCTATTGAAATAGTTCTTTCTCTGTTTTGTTTGTTTCCCAATTGCTTAATTGGTTCAATGTATATATTCTATGTGGAAGTTCTATATTGTCATTTCATGCTTTGCCTTATTCAACTTTTAGGTAGTAAGCAATAGCTGTCTTTCCCATGTAAGTATTTGTTGCTTCTTGAGGGAATCACAGCTTATAAAATCAAGATAAAAGCTATATGTTTAAGCATTGGTTTATACAAGTTATGTTGATTGTTGACTTCATTTCTTAAGGATCTTAAAGTGAAAGAGTTTGAAAAAGAATGAGAAAGGAATAAAAAGTTGAGTTACCGTTCTCATTTCACTAGTTATGTGAGGGTCTCGCACAAATTAGGGGGAAAAAGAACAAGAATTAGACAGAAAAGGGAAACAGTTTCTTTGCTTATATTCCCGTGAAGGCTCATTACTGATTTGTAAACATGACTATAAATTATTATCTAACTTGATGTGCAACCTTCAATGTATGAGTAGTTAGGTTCTGATTATGACTTGCACGATGATGATAGGCAGAGTAGTTCGATTTAACACTTACAACCATTTTTTTCTTTGTTAGAGATGAGACTTTAAAGTTCGACTTTTTCCCTCACAATAAAAAATGGGAAAATACCGGTTATTTTTCTCCTAGTTTGTTATACGGGCTTGTGTACTTGTGTTGTAAATTAGGGTCTTCATATTGTTTGAATAATTGATGCACTCAATTGATTTGTGGGTTTTGGAACATATCTGGTTCCTAGTATAACTTAAATTCTGAATGTGGTTCATTATATATTCCAAAAGGGTATTCTTCTCCTAGAATTCTCTATAGCTTCATTATCACATGCTTGAACATCTTTTTCTTCGCTTTGTTTTCATCTCACTCTTATCAGTATTTGCAATTAGTGTGGTTGACTTCCCCCCTCTCCTGGTGTGGTAGGTTTGTTTCAATTATTTTATTTTATGTTTTGTCATGTGTGAAATTATTTGGTTGCTTTGACTATGATGACGAGAAGAAAATATAAGGGTATTAATATCATGATTCTTTCTTAGCAATCTTAGATGGTGCTTTTGTGTATTATGCATTTGATATTTTACCTAACCAGAGAAACAAGCTGTTGTACCAAAAGCTTTGCACTAGTGGGGTTGCTAACCAATTTGTTTTTTTTTTTGGGACACGATGATTGTGAAGAAGTCCAACAAAATACCAATTTCCGAGTCTAAAATCTCAATATTATAACAAATCTAATCATGATCAGAAGTTGTGGAATCCCCATTTTGAAGATAAAAGTCTCTGAAAATTGAAAATTAGACCATTATAGGTCTTTTGCGGGTCTCACCTTTTGCTGGGTTTTTTCTCACCTTTTGCTGACGATGAAATGTGCAAGTGCGCTCTTCTAAACAGGAAATGGATATGGTTAGTAGTATTTTGGAAAAAAAGAGGTTAATAGCACAAATAGTCTCTGAACTACTATTTATCTTGTGACAATTTGGTCCTCTAAATTCTAATTGTGGCAATTAAGTCTTTGAATTTTTTAATTTGAAGCAATTTAGTATCTGAATTGTCTAAATTGTTATTTGGTGTAAAATTTCTGAGTAAAAGTATGTGATGACCACTTGATAGCATCTAAAAATGTATTTGAAAATAATTTCAAGAGGGGATGAAAAGACAGAAAAGATAATAAAAACGGTCATTTAAGAATTTTTATTCACTTGACAAGAGTTACAATTGAAATTAAAATTTAAAGGACTAGATATTTCTAAGTGAAAATTGGAAACAATGTGCCTAAAAATTGGAAACAATATGCCTAAAAATTAAAAACAACGAATGACCTAAATGATGATGCCACTCGAACGGGGTGGTATTGACATTTAAAAATGCAACGAGTGGAGAGGACTTGACAGAGGGAGCCATCCATGTTGGAATAATATCTTATAAAGTTTATAGTTTATTATTTAGACATTATAAACAATATTTATTGGATTATTTAGTATCTATTTGTTATTAATAAATTCCATGTTATGAATTTCTATTTCATTTATGTCCCATTGATATACATGTGATGTGTACGTTTATTTTATGCAAACATCTAAAAGATTCCAAAACATGAAATGAGTATAAAGAATTATTCGTATGATGAGTTCATATGTGGGAGACATTATATTCTTTATTTCATTATGTCTAAATTAAATTGTTCGCATTCTGCATATTGAAGGTGGAATACTTTACTATACCATAGAATGTAGTGTTGTCTATTTAATTAATAAAGTCTCCAATTATCGAAGTGAGTCTTTGGATAGAAATACTAGTGTGTTATAAGAAAGTTATAATAGCATCGAACAGGACCTAGCGAATTATAATTTGAGGTTAAGTGCCGTAACTCAAATTTCTAATTTTACTAATCTAGCACTATTGTAGAAGATCTTAATCCTAGTAATTAATGAACTTGCTTTTATGTGTTTTGTCTTCTTGAGTTACTAAAGGACTAGTTCCGATTTATGGTTCGAAATCTGGTATCTTGGAAGATAAGGTATATGAAATGTATAGAACGTTTCTCATGATGGACACCATACATATAATGTCACTTTGAGTTTTTTCAAGTATTTGAATAATATAAACCAGGGCCCCAGTATTTATTATGTGAATTTGACTGTGTTAGTATGAGCAGATACAAATACCGTAGTCAACTATTATCCATTAGATGAAAAATGGCAACTCAAAGGTAAATATATACTAGAGGGGTAATACAGTAATTTCACCCTACTAATACGGCATTGCATTGGGGGTATGTCTGCAGGTATAGTATATGCTAAATGGATCAAGCTAATTAATTGTTAATAAGCTTCACAGAAAAATAAATGATATTTAGTCCAAGATTTCAATATTGGGCCTATAGTGGTATGCCCCAATATTAATGGACAAGGCCCAATCATAATTAAGAGTTAATTATAATAGTGGGTATATGGTCCATTGGAGCTTGGGCTTTATGGATCCATCTGGTCCCCTGTCTAGCTCAAATTAAAGCTCAATAGTTATTTGATGATCAGTTGAGCCCAACAAGCCTAATAAGCCCATTAGGGTTTTCTAATCTCTCTATAGTTAAGAGAAAAGTTCTCTAGCTATCAGACACAAGTGTTACATGTAAAATACCCCCTTGTGAAGAGAGTGTTACACGAAAAACACACAGAGAGAGAGAGAGAGCAGAGAAAATCGGCCACCATTAGGGATTCACTCTCCTTGGTGTTTCGGCTATCCCGGAGAAATCAGTTCGAGGAGATTGTCTTCTTGTTCTTCTGGCGATCTCTTTGTTGGGAATCAAGAAAGTGACCACCCACCGGATCAATCAAACGGCTTTCGAGAATAGACGAGAAGACGAGAAGGTTGTGGAGCGAATCCGGGTATTGTTCTTGTCTAGGTCAGGAGTTAATTTATGTTAGATCACGATCCGAAACGTTTTGTAAAAAGAAAATTTTAAACGACCAATTCCGCTGCGTCTCTTGATTTTATAAAACTATGTTGTTCTTGAAAATGATTTTATGAAAATATTTTCCAGAAATTTATTCCAGTAAACACCAGCAATCCATTCATACACACTATCCTTAGTTCGACCCTGCAAAATGTTTGTGTTAGGAGTGTCAACAGTGACATGATTAGCTTGTGGGTTCCATGGAGTTAGAGGATGATTCTGCCACTAAGAAGGTTGTGGCGGGGCTAGAGGTGATTGTAGGTTTGGCTACATTTCAGTTGAACATAGGACATAGCAGAATAATGTGACCTTAAATATGACACAACTGGCAATGACCCAGTAGGGTCGAGACGGGGTTCGACCACATAGGAGTGCAACAGGGGAGGCACCCGAGATGAGAGCACCAGCGGGTGAAGGGGGGAAGGTTAGGCATCCATTGTGGTGGGAGAGCAGAGGTGCCAAAGCATCTCGAATTGGGTTGGGAATTGGTCGCATTAGTAGAGGCAGGAAGAGGAGAGGAGATAGATTGTTGGAGACATAGCGAAAGTGCCTTATTGATAAGTTTTTCATGTAGTTTATCAAACGAAACTGGTGTGTTACGATCATTGAGAACGTCTAGAATTGATTTGTAGCTATCATCAAGACAATCAAGAATTTTTACAATGAGATCTTAAAAATCCATGGGCTTGCTGAGGGCCGCCAGTTCATTAGGATGGGTTTCGATAAATTGCATAAGGTCAGAGATGGACTAGGAGCCCTTGGAGGTATATTTGATTTGTTCCTTAATTTGCTTGATGTGATCGCAAGAAGATTGGGCATAAGTATTAGCAAGAATAGTCTAGACTTTTGAAGTCTGTGATTGGGTGATAAGGAGGATGAGAGACGTGTGGGAGCCAATAAGGACACCAAAAATCAATTTTTCTTACAAATTCCTATATGGTATGCCAAATTTAGAGTGACGATATTGTTTGCAGTAGTGATGGTGGGAGGAGCGAGGTGAGTGCCATTAATGAATTTGAGGAGATCGTGACTAATTAGAAGGTCTTCCATATGAAGTTTCTAAGAGAGAGAATTTTTTGATTGAGTTTGACATAATTCTTAATGTTGATAATAGTACAATGACTTTGTTTGGTTCTTGGGTATTTGGAATGATAAGTTGATTATTGTCATTAGCCACGGTGGGAGTTGCTGGATAAGGCGACTAGGACATGAGGCTGCGGTGCGGTGGCTATAAGTTGGCGGATGTAGGTTGGGGGAAGGAATGGAGGGAGGAAAAAAAAACTTTTTTCCCAGGTTACAACTGTAAACGAGAGAAAAATATAGTATGGCCATTCCTATTGATTGTTGAGAATATATAGATTACAAATCCTATTCTAGGTAATTCAAAGTTTAAAATGGGCAAATCTTAATCTAAGGAACTAACTAGATAATCTGAAGAAGGTAAATACAAAACTGAAATTTAAAGAATACAAAATTAAAATTACAAAAATTAATAAAATATTAATTTTCTTTATCATTTTATAGCTTTTTATATCTTAGGGAGAAAAGTGAGACAAACAATATACTTAAGGAGTAAACGGAAAAAAAAAATACAAATTAATATTATCACTTTGCTATAATTTTATAGTATATTTACTTATTCCTGAGTACTTAAATCAATCTAGATTAAGTTGTTGATAAATTAGAAAGGAAAGTAAAGGAATTGAAATTTAAGAATTCTGGGTCCGTTTGGTTCGCCTATTTGAATGTGTGTATTTAAATGGAAATTGTAGAATGGGTTACAATTGGAATGGGAGACATTTGAATGGAAAAATAGTGGAATGTGTTGTAATTAGAATGGGAGCATTGGAATAGACCATTCAAAAACACCTCCTCTCTTCCATTCTCATTCAAGACACAAAAAAACCATTCCAATGGTTAACTTTTCGGATGGACCATTTGAATAAAAAAACTAAATTGTTGAAACAAACACACATTCTAAAAGATCATTTGAATAGAAAAACTGAATTATTGAAACAAACACACATTCAAATGGATTTTCCATTCCAATAGAATGGAATGGTTGAAACAAACGGGGCTAATATTTTTGCTAAGGCCATCTCCAATTGTGCAGCAAGATGCCGTTTTTGGCCAAAATAGCGCACCAAATCTACTCCAACAGGGTGGCAAATTATATGCCAAAATAGCGTGGCACTTTAGCGATAGCGCTCTGCACTTTTTTTTTCCTTGTCAAATTACCAAATATACCCTCATATAAAAGTTGATTTCTACATATATTCTAAGGGTAAAAAAGAGATTTGAGTAAAAAATGGAGAATATTCTTTTTTAGTGTAGTGAATATTCTTTTCGGTGTCATATTTGGAGTAATGGGTTGGAGATTGAAAAAAATATGGAATAATGTTGCTCCATTTTGAGTTTTGATTGCTCTAAAATAGAGTTTTGGGTTGGAGATGAACTCATACCCTTGGGAACTAGAACGAAAAGTAATTTAATTCACATTATTTTTTAATGTTGATTACGAAAATATTTGTTTTTTTTCTAAATAAAAGTTCGTTCTTGAAAATTATATTTTTACCCTGTAATATCTAACTTTGAAAAGAAAAGTTCTAATTAATGAAAATGCACTCTTCCTTAACAAGTATATTGAAACAAAATTATTTCCAAATAGCTTTTAGCAGAAATTTAATGTGTTGTCTTAGTATTGGATTGTTTGATAACAACTCTATATTAATTTACGAACTGCTTTTGAATAATTTTTGTTTCAAAATGAATAAGAGTGAAATTTTGATCAATTAAATTTTTTTCTCTAACTTAAATTTTATATGGATAGAATCGAAATGTTATAGTAAATCTCAATAAGCGAAATATAGTTTCCAAGAATATAGAGTTGAATTTTAAAAAATGAAAAACTACGTGGATATATTTATATGTCAAATTCAAAATAAGTTGTTAAATTCAAATGGTTCTAGGAATCAAAATAGAGCTGCCATTGGAACAATTTTCCTGGATTAAAATGCTAATTCCGGCTATCGTTTATTTAAGTCAAGACTCATGATTACTCGTGCTTAAATCTTCATAAAACAAGTATCCACTATGCATTCCTTGAAGGCCATTAGTTTGGTGAGCTTTCAATTTATAGGTGGAATATTCTTATTCTAAATAGTTGGATGTGAAACCACCCCATTTTTCCACCTTGCTTTATCATGAGGTGCCTGCACACGGAGCAATCAAGCATAGCATGGGGATATGTTCGCAATCATTTTCATGCATTTCTGTTCACTTTAACTTACTTTTCATTACTTTATTCGCTAAAGAAGATATCTAATTGAACTTTACCACACTTAAGATGATTTATGTGGATTCTTTACGAATTTCTTAATAATGCTTTGCTTAATGAATTAAAAGTAACGAAAATGAAAAGCAACATTTTATTCTTGTTGGGATTAATAGACTTCTCCCAATGTATAAAAGAAACAGAAGTTATAGATGGCAAGGTCTCTATTTGGTGAAAAAAGAAAAAGGGAATATGGGGGGACAAGTTTCTATCGGAAAAGGAAAAGGCCGTTCTAGTTCCTTTTAAGGTAAACACTGAAAGTTAACCCACCAAGAAAATTTAAATCTACAAGGTTTTGCTTTTTTGTTTTAGAGTTTTTTAATTTTTTTTTTAAACATTTTTTTTTAAAAGTGAGGCTTAACTAATGACCACCACTTACTACAAATTAAAGGAAAATGACACACCACTTACTACAAATTTTTTTTTTTTAAACATAGTACGCTTTCGGGCACAGTCGTGGATTTCAACTGAAATTACCCTCATGCCCATATTAAATAGGCACATGATCAATACATGATTCACATTTCGTCCATTTACTCGCAGCAACTGACATGAAGACATTGAAAAGGCAACATTTGAAATATGTTGAGGGATAATACTAGATGGTGAGAATTAAGCCATCACCATGGCTAAAATTCCAAAAGGAGACGGGATGAACGCTTTTTTTACTGTAAAACCAGAGAAAATATTCTCTCAAATCAAAATTAGAATTGAAAATTTTGGAGCTAATTTAAAGTAATTTCTCTTAATATAGTTTTCATCAAGCTTATTATTACAAAGTAAGAATTCCTAATTTTGGTGGATTTTTTGATCTAGAAGAATTTTTAGATTGGATTGATAAAGTAGATGAGTATTTTGACTATGTGGACGTGGAACCTAAACAAGCTTTTCTAGTTGAGAGAAACTTTAAGGGCTATATAGTTTATTGGTGAGTAAGATTTTAAAATCAAAGCGTCTCTTATGGTAAACTGAAAATTAGGACAGAAAAAAATGAAAAGTAAACTACAGGAGAAATTTCAACCAATAAGTTCTGGTTTCTGGTTTTAGGAGGGATCATGAAGATTTTCAGTCTAATTGCTCTGACTTTGGTATTAGAGACATGTTTACTTATATTTAGTTGGTTGTGATAATGAGATGAAAGATTCATTTATTTTAGTAAATGAGAAGTTACTAGAAAAGTCACCTGGAAGTAATAATCTCTCTTCAAAAGAACAAGTGGTAACTTTGAATTTGGAATCTGTTAGGTTGAGAGTGTATGATGTTTAGAATTTTTTAAAGTTATGAAAGCTGAAACTAGATACTATAGTATGGAGTTACCAACAGTGTATGGTGAGAAGAGCCTAGAAAGAGAATCACCAGTTCGTTTGGCACTTGAATTGCATTTTCAATGGTTGAGAAGAAGTAAAGACGTTTTTTAATATTTCACTTATACTATCCGAAGAAGTACTGGTGACTAAAGGAATTTTCTACGGAAATTTTTGTGTCAAACTAAAGAAGTATTTTACTTGGGTTTATACAAAGTTTAGAGAGAGTACACTATCAATATTTTGATTGGATTCAACACTTCTTCAACAGTCAATATAATAGTTGTAATTAAGATATCCATCCTTTTGTTGATTTGCTGATTTATATTTCTCCAAAAAAGAGAGCAAGTTATTGTATCCAATCCAAGCTTTGACAATCCAAGTTACGCCTGCTGGTTTGGTGGAGAGATGTGCCTTCATTTCCTAACTAAATTCGAGGACGAATTTTTCAAAAAGAACAGGTGAACTGATGCAGGGGCTTTTAACTCTACTGCTGATGTCGTTTCTTTATTGTCGATGTCGTTTTCTTTTAGCGCTTGTGTGGTCATTTTATATTATCTCTACTTTCTTTGTTAGAACTCTTGTACGCTGCGTTTTGAAAAAACATTGACCATCGTCTTTGACATATGTATCAAGAGAGAGGGAGGAAGGGAGGCAGGTTTTCAGATTGTAATTTTGATTTCAGAGAATATATTATCTCTTGTTTTACAATAAAAATGGGGGTTCAACCCCGTCTCCCTTCGGAGTTCTTTCAGCCGCGGTGATGGCTTAATTCTCACCCTCTAATCTGTTGCATCAAATCAGAAGAATTAGACCGAAAATCTTCATGATCCTTTCTAAAACCAGAACTTAACAGTAGAAATTTCTCTCGTAGCTTGCTTTTCATTTTCTTCGATATTCTAATTTTTCAATTTTTCAATTTACCATAAGAGACTCTCAGATTTTGAAGTCTTTTCCACCAATAAATCACATAGCCCTTAAATTTTCTTTCAACTAGAAAAAGCTTATTGGGAAGACGACTCTATATCCACATAGTCAAAATACTTATGTACTTTATCAATCCAATCCAAAGATTCCTCCGGTTTAAGAAATCCACCAAAACTAGGTTTTCTTACTTTGTAATATATAATAATCGTAATGAAAACTATATTAGGAGGAATTATATTGAATATACCTGAAATTAGCTCCAAAATTGACTGGATTGCAATGTTGAAAAGATTTGATCGTGAAGCTTTCATCACTGGAGACATATCTCCTACTACGCTCTTCTGGTTGCCGTAGGGATCGATTGGGCACTCCAATCATGAAACCCATGACGTTCACCGCTGTAGGATCATCGAACATTGGTTTAGGAGGTACAACTCTAGCCATCAATTGCCTCGGAGGTTTGGGTCGGGCCATTCCTATAACAGCGTCGATGGAAGCTCAATTCGGAGCATCAAACCCGGCATCCCATCGGACCCGATAGGCCTCCCGATCTACGTTAGTGAGCAACCCACGATCTTCGTCCATGGGTCTCCTTCTTCTGTCGCTGGCGGTGACCATGGAGCGGAACTTGGCTTTCTTACCACTTGACGCAATGGATTAGAGGGTGAGAATTAAGCTATCATCATGGCTGAAAGAACTCCAAAAAGCTAGACGGTGTGAACCCCCTCTTTTACTGTAAATTCAAAGATAATATTCTCTAAAATCAAACTTACAATCTGAAAATCTACCCCCCTTCCTCCCTCTGACTCTCTCTCTCTCTCTCGATACATATGCCAAAGACTATGGTCAATGTTTCCCAAGAGTTGTGGCAAAGAAAATAAAAGACGGCAGTATAAAACGACAATACAAGAGCTAAAAGAAAACAACATTGACAATAAGAAACGACATCAGCAGTAAAGGCCCCTGCATCATTTACTAAAAATAGAAAATTAATTTTTGGGAAATAGTGTGCGTGGTTAAGTAATAAATATATCTAGAAATTCGACTCGTAGATGACAAAACAAATACATCAGGAGGTCAGATTACAGCTAGGGGATCACCTTGAGTAGCGTTTTTAGGTTCCAGGTGCAAATGTGTAGTTATTGAAAAGAATAATGTTATAGGGCACCAGTAGTGTCCAGCACCACAGTGATGTGTCAATTTGTCACTGGTTAATCATAATTATAATTTAAGTGGGGCCCATGTGGGACTCAGTTTGTTAATTAAATTATCCAGTGACAAACAGACATGTCACTGTGGTGCTGGGCACTACTGGTGCCCCATAGCATTGCTCTATTGAAAAGAATAATACTATAGGGCACCAGTGGTGCCCAGCACCACAGTGATGTGTCAATTTGTCACTGATTAATCATAATTATAATTTAAGTGGGGCCCATGTGGGACCCAGTTTGTTAATTAAATTATTCAGTGACAAACAGACATGTATCAAGCGAATTATGAAATTATCAAAGGTATTAATATATGTTACAATTGATATGTAATAGCTAGTCATTATGTTATTAATAACAATATATAAACTTCAATTACAGAGGCTAGGGAGGCGGTTGGCTGGACTGTGTCACATACGCAGGCCGGGGCTATCTAATTGGGGCTGATTTTCCCCATCAAGACTTCAAACCCTCACTACAGTTTTTTTATAAAATAAAATTAGTACTCACACGTATTTGCTGTCATGCAACTAATTACATATGGTAGAATTCACACAACAGTAAATTTTTATATAGTCTTAGAAAATTGCTGAGCGAATTATAAAGCGTGAGAAATCAAGGGAGAGAGAATCTTCACAATAATTCTAAATTGTTCTTATTACAATTAATGATTTTTCTCTTTTGATATCGATCTCTGATTGATTAATTGCTTATTATATCTAGAAGAACCTACGTCTTCTAACGTGAAAAATCGTAAAGAATATTGATTATTGTGATCATGGATTTCGTGATTAGTGCTTGTATTTTATGTTCTATATTTTGCATTAATTTGTAAATAACAAATATGTTATATGTTTGGTAAAAGATCACAAAAAGCAGCTTCTCCTGTTGCACGGTTATGATTTTCCCAACGTGACCTTAGGATATTGAACTTGATATCATATTTTGTCGGATGCATGCGTTGAGGTGTATAGCCAAATGGTCATGCGATGCGAGTGTCATCATGAGACATGGATGACAGTAGCTTTTCCATGGACGCAGGTATACGTGGTATGTATAGCCATGCAGGTGTCCTTAGACACGGACATCGGATATTTTGGCAAGACGAGACATTTGTCACCATAATCAGATATGTTCATGGAAGACGATCATGATTCATGAAGCTTTTCACTACTTGTAATCTTTTTCTTTCTTAAATTTTTTTTTTTTTTGGAAATTAAGTACTAATTTAATTATAATGATTAAGTTTTTGAGTGATAATAAAGCCATTTTAGATTATTTACTTTATTCAAATGAAATTGTAGTTTTATAATTAAAAAAAAAAAAAGAAAAAGAAAAGTGGAGATCTTTATCCCATTTGGTAATTTTTTTTTTTTTTTTGAAATCCCATTTGGTAATTATTTGTGCCATTTTAATATAAATTCCCCGATCTTTCATATGATTTGAATTTAGAGCCTCTATTTTGCGGCTCTTATCTCAGGCCTGAGCCTTTATTCTTAGTGGGCTTCCATTCTGGGTTTCTAATTTCACTTAAAACAATTGTGAAAATTACGCTTGTCCGACATTTTTAGAAAACAAAAAGGGGCTTATAGAAATATAACCAAATTTTGGGCCAAATTTCAGTAAATGTCCCTTTGTCAAATGTTATAGAAAAATGTCCAGTATATATGCATATATACCAAGTGTAAAATTTTATATACCAAGTATAAAAAATTATATACCAAGTGCATTTCAGTACAGTAACTAAAATTGGTAGATATGCGTATTTACCAAGTGTAAAAGTATATATACCTGGACATTTAGCTATAAAATTTTAAAAGTGGATATCTACTTAATTAAATTTAAAATTTTGGTCATCCACCTAAATTTCTCTTAGAAAAAATACGGTGTCTCTGTTTTTTTAGATCCGGTACATTTTTATTAGAAAATATCATTTTTTTACAAAATATTTAGAAAAATATAATTTTTAAAATAGTAACCGGTAGCCAGTTTTCGAGTACTGGAAATCAGTAACCAAAGATATTTATAATTGGTATAACTATCACGATCTGGTAATGATTCAATTACATGATTTTTTATACTTATTTTGATTTAAATGGTACATTATGACATACTTTTGGAAAATATGGATTACCTTGAATTAAATTGATTTGGATGGATATTTGGCAGTTTTGTGAACTATTGAACTGTGTTAAATTATTAGGTAAATACCAGAAAAATTCTAAATGGAATTTAAAATATAATTTTGATTATGTTTTATATTATAAGATCACACTTGAGATCATTTTAAAATTCTGAAATTCTGAAATATTTTATACATATTATAGGATCATACTTGAGATCATTTTTGCATCATAGTAGTTTCTATTTGTGGCGAATTATTGTACCTCTAGGTGGAAGATCGGTGGCAAGTTATTGAGTGCGTATGTGAATTTGTGATTTTGTTTATATGTATTATATGTCTGTCATTAGATTTGTTAAAATTTTGATTTACATGCATATTGTTTATGATATTTCATTTATAAATATGTGAACATATATTATGTCATATGCAACATGTTTGAAAATTTGTAAAACTTATATCATCTTTGTAATTTGTAAATTTATAGAATAGGTCATTCTCTATCTCTAACTTAGAAATTTTTTTAAATGAAAATACATTCGTTATATTATGTTTGATAACCAAATAGTTTTAAAATTTACTTTATATAACTTATTACAAATATGATGTTAGGATAGTGAATTTTAGATTATAATTTGGACATTATAGATTAAACTTGAAAAATATGTTAACAAACTAAAATTTTATTGATAATTTATTTAAGCTAGCTTAAGATTTTGGTTTCTATATTTGCTCTCCTAAAGTATATTTCGGGCTCCGCAATTATGTATACATCCTTGTAAACAGTGGCAGAGCCAGAATATCTTTATAGTGGGGCGAATTTTTTTAATGTTGATACTTAATTTTTTAAAAAAATTTTATAATAGTAATCAAATGTAACAAAGAAAAAAAGAGTTTATAATGCAAAAGAAAACCATATAAACAAATTTTCAATTTAACAAAGAAAAAAAGAGTTTATAATGCAAAAGCAAAACCATATAAACAAATTTTCCATTTAAAAACTCTATTGAAAAATATAAATACAAAAGTGTATAAAATTGAGCCAAAATTAGGAAATTTCTATATATTTTTGGCTTATTTAATGTTTTCATTTTAGGCATTTAGAAAAAAATCTTAAAAAAAATAAAAACAAAAATTATTTAAGAAAATTTGAAAAAAGTTCTATAATATTAATACAAACGAAAGAAAAATGAATAAAATAAAGAAAGACAATTGACATATCATTAAGTATTTGATAATTTAGTTGTTATTGAATAAAATTACAAACAAGTTTCACTAAAAACGAGAATAATAAGGCTAACAACTTCAGTGCTAAAATGAAAAGCTAAATCCTTTTAAAAACTTCCCAGAAGGAAACATATAAACTTAAAAACTAATTTGATTTAAATTAGAAACATATTTTCATGGAGGTTTTAGAATTTTATATATAGAGGCCGTTTGGTACAAAGTAATCCCAGTTTTTATATTAATGGGAATGCTGAAGATGGTGATATGATTATCTGATATCCAGAATAACTGTGTTTGTTGCACACAATAATCTTGTTTATGATTCCTGAGATGTTAGATAACCGTGTTTAGTTGCGCATAAGAATGTGCTTAAATTAAAATTAAAAAATAATTATAAAATTAAATTACTTATAAAATAATAAAATTTGTTAGCATAAAATAAAATAATTTGCTATGATTCCTGGGATGTTGTATTTTTTTTTTTTGTTGCATTTTTTAGGGTGAGTTTTAGATGGGTGGTCATTTAAAATCCACATATTTTGGTAACTTTAAGATGATCCTCACTTAAGAGGATTTGATTCCTGAGGTGATTACTTTATTAGGTGTTAAAATGGTACCAAATATGAGGATACATTGAAATACTCATTCCCACCTAAAGAATACCTTATACCAAACAGCCCCATAAAGAATAAGAAATGTCTTATAAGAGAATAAGAAGGTATTTTTCATTTTTTTTTTCCCCTCAATTTTGATTTCAAAAATTGAATAAAAAAGGAAATTTAACATTTAAAGTGTCTCAATTCATATCTCACATAAGGATATTGTGGGAACTTGAAAGAAAAATAAATTTACTGGGAGCAAATTAATAATTTTAAAAAAATTACATATAAATAAAAAATTAAAAAAAATTAAGTGGGGGCCGTTTGCCCCCCTTCCCCTCCGCCCCTGCTCATGAACGCAACCTTAATTAATTAAACTTTTTTTTTTTTTTTTTATGCTGAATTACAAATTAGACACTAAAAATTTAATTATAGATTTTAGTGTTTAGTACGATGATTAAGTGGATATAACAGATTACACCTGTGACGTAAAACCGAAGAATAAACACCAGATGTTTTTCAAAGTCAAGTGTCCACTTTAATTTATCTGTACCATATGTGTGGAAGGGTTAGTGATGCGTAAAATGAATTAACCTGGGTTGAGAAACGACGAAAATAATACCAGTGTGTTAGAAGTGTTTCAATAACTACATTATTAGCTTCAGCTCTAAGCAACAATAAATAAAATAAATAAATAAATAAACAAATGAATGAATAATTAAGTAGGTTCAGCCAATTTTGTCTATCAGTTTCTGGTCCTTCAGGATAGACAATGATGTTATACCGAAACAAAATGGTCACTAGCTCTTCCATCGGATGGGATTTGACTATTGGTTCTTAATATGATGTTGGATTACAAAGATATATATTGGATTACAAAGATATATATATATATATATGGGCACCAATCCAGTAGGTATTTTTTTTTTTTTACTTATGCATAGGTATCAATTGGGCCAATGACAAATTTTTTTGCACATTTTTTTATATTAAAAAATAGCAGAGAGAAAAAGCATTAATGATGCACGTCTTTTCATATATTTCATTTTAGCCGTTAGATCATTGTTAGATGATGATCCAACGGCTAGAAAAAAGATACCTACACATAGGTTAAAAAAAAAAATACCTACCGGATTGGCAATCTATATATATATATAGGTTGCCAATCCAATAGGTATTTTTTTTTTAGCCTTTGGATCATCATCTAATGGTGATCCGACGGTTATAATAAGGTGTATGAAAATACGTACATCATTAATACTTTATCTCTCTCCTACTTTTTAAAATAAAAAAATGTGCATGAAAAAATTTTACTGACCAAATTGATACCTATGCATAAGTAAAAAAAAAAAAAAATACCTACTGGATTGGTGCCCATACATATCTTTTTCTCACTATTTCTTATTCTTAATCATTAATAATGGACTTTATTATCCCTAGAGCACTCAACCAAATATTTTTTGACAATTTATTCATACCAAATTTTTATTTCATTATCCATACTTGTTTTGGTCCGCCTATCATTCCAAGACATGCAATAATTTTCATGTGTAAAATGTAATATATTCTATAATTATGAACATTAGCTGAGTCCAATTGGAAGATTTTTTAGTCTTAAATGTTGAGGCTTAAAGGTTTGAAATGTCTTAATTAATCCGAATTTCAAAAAAGTCTGAATTATTTGTCCTAATTTTGTTTGAGATTATTTTAATTTTTGAACTTTAATATTATTCCAGATAATGTAATGTTTGTTACAATTTTTGGTTTTGCTTGTATTATAAGATGTACGTATAAATTATAATATTTTTCATATAGGATGGTGAGGGAGAAAATAATGATAGAAAATGAGAAGAGAGGATAGGAAGAAAAAAAATTACGAGAGAAGAAAGGAAGAACTTGATGAGAGTAGAAAGATGGAGAATGTGGAGAGAAAATAAAACATTATACAAATTTAATGGTATACTCATGTATTGGTGTAAAACCTAATATACCATTCATCATATTATTTAACAATTTCATATTAAGTAATACAATACAACATAATATAACATAATGTCTAAGACAATATATACCAAACATGTAGTTTATATATTGTTCAGCATTAATTACTATATTAGTCCCTTAACTATAGAAAATGTCTCATTAAGTCATTGAAGTTGTCTAAACTTATATTCTTTTTCATTTGTGTCTTTAAACTCTAAAAATGTATTCCTCTTTAATCTTATTTTTGCAATAATTGGTTTGATTCTCAACAATTCATATGAGATATGATCATTTTTAATCAGTATTTATTCGATCATAATATCACATTTTAGAGATGTTCTAAAATGAGTTCTTGTCTAATGATCAACATTCATCATAAAGCTAGTCATATGCATCTTAATTTTTCAATTGCCGGTTGACCAAAACTCAGAGAGGGAAAAAAAAAAAGGATACAAATAAAACTTCAGAGCCAAAATTAGATTCAGAACTACCACAAGAAGACACATTTAACTCCCTTTTTAATACATTAGACTGTCATTTTTTTAATCACGAAATATTACAAAATTAATTTAATTCACCAACAATATAGATCGTCGAAAAAAAAGGTTTAAAAAATGATTGAATCGGCCAAATTCTATAAAATGGAATAATGTTGAGACAATCTCGCAGGAAATAACTGATGAATGTCGTCCTCGTCCCGTCCAATAAATGAAACTCTTTTGGAGGTTTGTACTTTGTGGTGGTCCATTTACGGTTGTGACAACCTTCTTATTATGACAGCAAATGTCAAAGGCAATCCTAAAGCATTCCCCCCTTCGAAACAAAAAAAAAAAAAAAAAAAAAAGACATTTTTTTAATTCGTAGAGAGCCAAAACCAAAGCAAAGACTGCCTAAAGAAGAAAAAAGGAACTAAAGACAATCAAAATAACAAAGTGAATCACCTTCAATTAGTGATGGTGAAAGAAATATCAAAAGTGACAGCCCAACAACACACATGTGGCGCTGGCATGAGGCTTATTAAAAGCTTATTATAAGCTACACATGTGCAGTAGTTGCACATGGCCTGTGACTTTGCGGCTTAGACTACCCGAATTTGTTCATATCATATATGCATATGGTCTTCGTCTAACTCGACTCATTCAGCGTAACTGTTGTGTGGCTTTGTTTATTGGAGAGATCAATTGTACCATGAATGCTATGAATTCATCTCCCACTATTAGATCTTTGGGTTCGTGTCCGACTTAAGGGTAAGTCTACTCAGCTATGAGGGTCCTCTTGGCCTAGATGCCTAGAAAATATCCCACCAATATCACTTATGGAACCCAACTAATTATTAATTTGTGACAACTGTTAATTTTTTGATTTAATTCATACCACTTTTATTTTCAAAAAATTGTCTGTTTGTTGGTTGCGCTCACCCATATCAATTCTAAGAGAAGACGTTTGGTGGCAAGAGTGGTAGTTAACAGAGCATAAAAAATTGTTGTTAACTTTGATTTACGTATCTTATAATTAAGCCTAGAATTCATTGAATTTGGGAATAAAATTGTGTGTTTTGGTCTGCTTTTCAAATTGACTATATAAATCTCTTCTACTAGTTAGTGTTTTAATATTCATCTCCTTATCTTCAGTTAACATTTTTTTACGAATTTCTCTTAATTCTTTTTGTTCACATACCTATGCTTTCCCTTCTTTCCCACATTTCTGTATCCTTTTACCGTAAGTTTTATTGTATTTTTTTGTTGTTAAAGAAAGTTTTCTAATTTGACTAAGACAGTGCATTACTTTAATTAAGAATTTGTTCTATTATCAATTTTCAAGTTCTCATATTGTCATCTATAACAAAAGTGATTTTTTTTTTTGTTTGAAACAATCATGTACAAAAATGAATATCTTCTAAATTAATACATGAATATGGTTAGTGCTAACCGATACCAATAATGTTCAACAAAATAACTTCTATCACAAAAAGTAGTGACAGATTTAGGGCTTTATTCCAACAACGGCATAATAAGAACAAAGCAACAAAGTAACCAAACTTTAAAAAAAAAAAAAGAATAAATAATAATATGAACATCAAAGCCGTATACTATCCCAATAAAAGAGGTAGTGTTCACATATATATAATCGTCACAAAATATATTATTCCAAGTTTATCTAATTCTAATATATATATTCTATAACATTTGAATGATAAACACGAATTACCTAACCTAATTGCTACTTGTTATTTATTGAAGTAAATCTTGAGGAACAAATAAGTTTCGGATGATTTTTTACTTTTTTTGGAATAATAATTAAGCTCGTGGAAGGGACATCAGTACAGTTAGAAGCAACACAATTAAGTTGATAATCAAGTAGAACTCTCATCCCTTGACTGCAAACCCTATGTGCAACCATTCTATTAATATAAAAAGCGAGAAGTATAAAGAGTTTACAAAAAAATAAAATAAAACAAAAGTACAAACAAATAGAAACAACAGGAACGAGAAAAGTGAGCCATAAAGCCCCAAGCCCAAGTATGTATCATTAAAACCTATCAATAGGAGGAAAAAAAAAAAACTCTTTTTTGGAGAAACTATAGAAAAAGAAAAGAGTAAGTACCTCTCCTAACAAAAGTCATACTAAGTTAGCGATACCATACCTCGAGAACAAGGAGCTTAATAAAATCTAAAGACCAACATTAAAGCATGCGAGTCTATTAGCCTCTTGATTACCCTTCCTATAAATGAAAGAAATAAACCTCCATGAATGATAGTTTATATAGACAAAATAGCTAATACACCTCTCGACTACCCTCCCTATAAATAAAAGAAATACTCACCTCTTTGAAATTTGAATGATAGTTTATATAGACAATATCCAATATAGCTGAGTCTTTTAGCACATATTCTAGGACCTAGATTCTAGCAACTTAATTACTACAAAGAAATCAGATTCACTCTAAAATTAGAACCAATACAAATTCCACAATATATAAGAAGCCATAATATCCGAATAGCTTTTGCCTCGAAGGTATAACCAAGTCTAGAAATAGAGAGAAAAAGCCTTTCACAGAGCCATGAAAATGTAAATAAAATTGCCCCATAACTTGAGTTATTAGGACAACCTAAAGTTGCTCCATCTACATTAACCTTAATCTATGAGATGATGGATCTAAGACTTGGTGCTTTGATACCATTTTTCTGTCATGATCCAAACTCCAGGCTGATGGCAGATTGGGAATTTCACAAGTAGAAATTCTGAAAATTAATTCATAGAAAATATTGGGCAAAGTTCGGTTTTAAAAATCATTGTAAAAACAATAGATGATCTTAGAGAAACAACATCCTTATGAAGAGTACATATAACATCTACATGTTAATTTCTGTAAACTTAAAATCACCTATTAATCGTAAATGTTAAAAAAATCGAGCACTTTAAGGAAGTAGGAAGAAAATAAACAACAAGATGGTACAAACCCAGAAGAAAAATTAAGATTGCAAGAAAAACTAATCAGCTCTACTAGCCAAATGAATGCCTATCTTGGCCAAGCTAACTCCTAAAAATGGGAGGAAAATAGGAGTGAGTATGTGAATGCTCAGTGGGAATTCAGTTACTGTTTTTGTATGGATATGATTTAACAAACTTGTATGACTAGTATTTCTCTAAAATATTTTATGAAAACAAAAATTCATATATATAATCGAGAAGTTATTTGCAAATCTACAAATGTCAAAACATAATAAAAACCACAAGGTTGTACATATTACAAATCAATCAATGAAGATAAGTGAGCTCTCATCCTCCCATCACGATCCTGTAATATACTTTACCACAAGTACCCAACATCCTGATACTACTAGCTAGTGGTATATTAGCTAAAATATATGCAAATCCCTAGGTTTTTCACTTAGCAATGTAATAACTTGCCGCTGACCTAAACTACTATGATTTAAAAATGAACTCAAGTGTGATCCTATGGTATGTACAATATATTTAAGTATTTCAAATAACCATGCAATAATGATATAAACAAAATCATATTTTAAATTCTATTTGGGATTATCCTAGGATTTACAAAAAATTGGGCAGCGTAACAGTTTTTACATAACCAAAATTTAAAACCTGTATTAAAAACATATAATCTAAACCCAAAACAATCTAATAGAGTCCAACAATTTCCAAATCCATCAAATATCCATTCAAATCAATTTAGTTCAAGTATATCCACATTTTTCTAACATAGGTCACAATGCATCATTTATAAAATAATTATGAAAACTAAATAATTGAACCTTAACATCACTGTGATAGCTTTGCCTAACTATTGGTGCTCAAGATATCTATTGTTGGTTGATTGGATGCCTAATTAGTATTTCGGGAATTCAGTTTACTTGCTTTAGAAAGTGACTTTTCTAACGGAACTTTTAATGGAGAAACTGATCTCACTACTACGTTTATAATGTTCAGATTAGTTAGGAATCTAGGATAGACCCTCAGTTTGCACGAATTGGAGTTCGGTGCAATACCGAGCTTCAACACGCTTTTTAATGTGAAAATGATCCTCACCGGTATCAGAATCTGGTGACCGGTGACTCCAATGTTGATGTTATATTTCATTGAACTCCATTCAACAAGTATATTTCAAAAACATGACCCGTTTGATGATCTAACTATCGGATCTTGAAATAACCCAACAAAACTGCTAGAAAAATGCCCAAAAAGTGTCTATTATTTATGGATATTTTGGATATTTAATGAAATGATATTTTATGCATAATACGTGTGATAATATTTTGATTATTGGTACAATAATAAATGTCAAAAGGATCTATGTTTTATTTATTAGAGAATTATTTTAATAAAATTATTTATTAAAATTAAGACATATTTTCTCTAAATAAATTAAATAAGATTGTTCACAACTAATAAGAGAAGCTGGATACTTATATTGGAATATGTTACAAGACTTTGTGTATTTATAGTGCGTCTTAATCTATATTGCCATGACTATGTGCAAAAATCTTGGTATGTTTTAAAAACATTGAATAAAGGCTATGTAAAATATATTCTTGTAATAAGTACTGTTAGAAAGAACATATTCTCACAAACTTGATAATTAATGCCTATTTTTCTTAATCCCAAAGTAAGTGATAAATTCGTGCTCATAATTTGTATTATTTGAGATGTTAATAGGTATGAATCATGAAATTGACGATCTAGACCCTGACATTTTAGTAATGCATTATGGGCATTTGAGAACATATGCCTATAGATATGGATCCACAACTCTATTAAATAGAGAAGTGAATACTGTCTTGAGGAGCTATGGGAGCTTGGATGATTTTAAATTTAGCTAAGTAATTAATAAAATTAGTTATTTTATTAATTAAAAACTTTCTATAAATCTGATCATCCATTAGATATAGTCTTACATCAAGGAATTAAAATATATAATTGACAGGGCAAAATGATAATTTTACCTAGCTCCAGTTATCGGTATCTATATAGAGATACACATGCAAATGTTAATTATCTGATGGACATAATTCTAATTATAAAATATCTTGTGACATTTATTTAATTCAAGATTACAGTTTGGACCTTTAGTTGAATAAGTCCATAACTAATGGTGCAAGTCCACTTTATTAAGTGTCAATTAAAACTAGGTCTTTGTTTACTGGAGTTTGAATTAAATGGGTCCATTTAAGTTCCTAACTGACACTAATATCTTGGGCTATATGAGATCAACATGAGCTAAAACATTTTATTGTGCAATTACACAAAAGGAGAAAAGGGCCTGAAGGAATGTGGGATATTATGGCCCACCACACTGCTATTTTAGCAGCGAAATTCAGCCAGCCCTAGGCTTAGTAGGGCTAGCCAAATTCCTCTATGGGAGGAGCTAATAAAAGGCTCCTCCCACTTGTTGTGTGTACACTTCAGTTTTTATTGAAACATTTGTTTGGCAGTGGTACAGAAAATTGAGAGAAAAGTAAGAGAGAGAGAGAAAGAGAAATTCTTAGAGTTACCATTGGAGGTCATTAGAGTTCTTAGTTTCTCATTTAGAGGTTGATCATGATCGATGTGTCTATACACCTCTGTAGTTACAAGCTTGGTGCATAGGAAGGAAGACTTACTGGTTGAGGTGCGATCTCTTGTATGTATTTTGACGGTAACAAAGATCTATGAATGTTTTTACGAAAAACCTAATCCAAAAAAATTTTTGTTTTCAAAGCTTTAGCTTATCTTTAATTTTGTCACGTTTTTTACGAAATTTAACAACAAAAACCCCAATTAGGCACTTTTTCTTCTTCTTCCTCAAATCCGGCCACCGGAGAAAAACTGGCCAGCGAGGCTATGGGCTTTCTCACCTTTGAAGGCTGGGCTCTTAAACTCTAGGGTTGGTGGTGGCAGGGACAAGCCATAGTGACTATATTGCTGGCGATAGCCCAAGGTCGGTTTTTAGGCGATATAGTGGCGTGATCTTACTGGGAAGGGTCGACAGCAAGGCTAGGTCAGCGTTGGACATCGCTGCTTGTGGTAGTGATCAGCATGAGGTCTTGTTAAGATGGTTAAGGGGGATCGAGAAGAGAGAAAGGAAGAAGATAGAGCTGAAGGCAACCATCCCGTGAGAGCAAAGGAGAGGAAGAAAAGTCAAATCAAATAACTTGAAAGAGAATCGTGGGCAGTGGGCCCCATTAATTTACATACATATAATATAATAATAATAAAAAGGAAGAACTGGGTCTTTTCAAGTTTTTCATGTCATTAGAAAGCAAATCATAGTCAAATATTGTATTTTTTTGTTACAGTCGTGTGTTTGATTTTGAATAGTATTAAGATACATTAAAAGTTAGTTTTGAAAAATATCACTTTTCAAGTTAATTTAGAAAAGTACCCTTTTGAAAAAATTATTTAAAAAATTACCAATTCTAAAAAACCACTTTCTAAATTTAGTTTTTGAAAAATAGCACTTTAAAATTTTATTAAAAAAAACAACACTTTTAAAAAGGATAAAGTAGTGAGAGAAAAGAAAGAAAGAAAAAGTGATGAGAAAGAAATTAAAGACAAAAAAAATAAGTAAGAAGAGTTAGAAGTGTAGTGTAATTCATTTTTTTTTTTTTTGCCTATTAAATAATGCTTTCTATACAATACAAACGCAATTATATTTAATTAATATAATACAGATTTATTATATAGTTTACCAATCAAGACTTAATAAAGGACGACTTTGAGTTGTAAATTCCATCGTATATAAGAACCAAATGTCTTTTGCGGTATAAGTTCATCTAATTGAAGGATTGATTTTGTCCACGTGAATATATTATTTTAAAAGATGTTATTCTAAAATAGCACAGCCGTTTATATTTTTTTGTTTAACATTTACGTTGTTACAATAATTAGTGTTTCTTCTATTACGTTGCTAGAGTAATATTAACTGTGCTTCCTAGAGGTATTCATAGTAGGTTTGGGCGATTTAAATCACAAATCAAGAAACCAATCTGAATATGCGGTTTAGCCAGTTCACCAATCTGTGCGGTGAGAATTGATCGATTCAAATCGGCCAGATCGCACCTATATTTTTGCGGCCTATTTTGGCAATTTTCGCAGTTTGAAAACTTACAAAATTTGAATTAATACAACATCAACTAAGCTTATATCATAATCATACTCCATCTAGAATATAAAGTCTAAATATAAAGTAAATCATAACATAGTTAAAAGTTACAAGTAAATCGAAAGTCCTAATAAACTTAAACTTTAGTTGCAACTTACAATCTAATTGAAATTCAAGAGCAAATTTAAAGTCTTTAATCTTAAACACAATACAACAACAAGACTTAGAGTTTAAAAATATCGTAAGAGTCTTAAATGACAGTTTTAAATGGACTAAGCGTAGTCATTACTCAATTATAATGAATGAGCTTAAATTTTAACTATTAGTATGCCTATATATATATATTTTTTTAAAATACATATATAAACTTACTGGCTAGTTCAGTTTGAAACCAACTAAATTTGTCCAAAACTGAGAACTAAATCGGCCAAATCAATTTTCATATTTTCTAATCCATAAGCGGCCAATTAAGAAGAGAAACCACATAATTCGGTGCAATTTAGACTAATTGAGCAATTTCCGTAGTTAGC
Source organism: Trema orientale (assembly GCA_002914845.1). Lineage (NCBI taxonomy): Eukaryota > Viridiplantae > Streptophyta > Magnoliopsida > Rosales > Cannabaceae > Trema > Trema orientale. The sequence continues at coordinate 440,997 of JXTC01000014.1, read as the reverse complement.
CGTATTTTGAACACCTCTAGTGCTTACTAGTAGTCAACTTAATCATCGTCCCCTTCTTAGCATATAATTTTACGAATTACCATCCTTTCAACCCGTGTTATCCTAGTATAAACTTACTCCATCGCCATCAACAAGGAAGATGAGTGTGGTCTAATCATAGTGTTTATTACGTGGGCCCATTCTGATAAAAAAAAAAAAAAAGAAGTGTGATTTCACAGTAGGGTGATATTTTGAAATTTCTTAACCATTATATCGATAGAGTTAGAACCATTACCTGGAAAATAGTTTTAAGATTCTTCATTTTCTTTTTGGCTGAATAAACGGATACCATATCTAAATATGTTTGATATAATATTAGATAAGTCCACAATTTATTTGATTTTGTTTGCTTTCGAATCAGGTCACATAAGTAAGCTCTAAATTTAGCATTAGGCCAAAAAGATCTATAGTAGATCTGCACTAAGGCATCAAAGGCCCACAAAGTTATGGAATTAAGATGAGGGCAGCTCTTTCATGATTTGTGGAATATTGTTACAATTTGATTTAAAGATGTATTGTTAATTTTATTATTATTGTTGTTATTATTATTATTATTATTTTGAAAGGGATGTAAGCATATCACCAAATAAAGAGCATATCACCAAATAAAGGTAAGAATATGGATGATTGGATCAATAGACGAGAAGAAAAGAATGAAGAGGAGGGATGGGTAAAAGCATTAGGAGAAGACACGAGAGAGAGATATGGTGGAAATAACAAATAAATTAGATTTAGGGATAATTTATAAAAGATTAATTATAGAAAGTTGGAATTAAATCTTAAATTTTAATTGAGAGAGTAGTTTTAGAAGTTTTAGAATTAGTGTGGAAAGTGTAGAGATAGGTGATATTAGAGTTAGCAAAATATTAAAAGAATAATATTAAAAACATCTCTTTCTATCATGCCTAAAATTCCATATTTAACAAGGGTAAACTGCAAAAAAAAAATAAAAAAAAAATGCCATTAGGTATGGATATTTTGTAATTTAAACTCTGAAATTTGAACTCTGCAAAATAATACCCTGAGATTAAGAATTTCAGAAAATTAATACTCTCAATTGATTTTTTGAATAACTTTAACTGGTAAAAGACAATAATATCCTCAAAATTAAGAAGAATAATAAGGATTAATCTAGTTTTAATGGAAGATATTATTATTTTTCATTACTAAAATTTGTTAAAAAGTAAGTTCATAGTGTTAATTTTGAGAAATTCTTAATCTCTAGGTATTATTTTTTGGAGTCTAAATTTCAGGGTTTAAACTGCAAAATATTCAAATTCTAGGATATTTTTTTACAGTTTATCCTATTTAACAATATGTTATCACAAAACCTAAAAGTGTCATCTCTATTTTCCAAATTATGCCCTATATATTTTTTGGGTCAAACTTTCAATATAAAATTTCTGAAATAGCGTCACATGTAATTCAAAAACTTGTTACCAAACAATCCTTGCTATCAAATTAGTTAAGAAAAAACTCTTCTTTTTTTCATTTTTTTTTTTTGTAATTTGCCTGTTTTTTCCTTAAGATTATTAAAAAAGTTGATGATATTGTGTCTGTTCAGCAATATTTTTAAGATATATTCTCGTTTTTTTAAAGAATTGTTTGGATATTAATATTTTTAGGATATTTTGTCATTTAGAAAAAGGAGTAGTAAAAAAATATTGATAAAAAAGGAATGGAGGGTTACTTTTTTTCCCCCCTTTGAATAGAGAGGATACTTTGGGATTTTATAAGAAAAAATGGTCGAACTTAGTATTTAAGCATAATAGATGGGGTGATATTGGGATTAAATCTCTAATTACAATGTCACTAAATTCATAGGATATTTTCATAAATTACACCTAGGCTTCATCATTTTTCTTCAACAAACCCTGTATTTTGTAAAATTATAATCCAACACTTTGAATTTGAATTTGGATTCAAATTTCTCCCTACCGAATACAATTGGTCAAAGTTAGTGAGTGAATATACAAACAATGACAGAGCCAAAAAAATTATTTTACTCGGGCATATACTAATTTTTATTTTTAGCTAAATTTGTTTTTTTTTTCCTTTTTTTTGTTCTTTATATAATTTTTTTTCTTTAAATGGACTTACAATTTAGTAATATTTAACTCATGAAGAACCTTAATTTTTATTAGTCAGTATAAATCAATATAGGATTAAAAAGAAGGGATAATAACATTAAAATACCCTGAGTTTTAACTTTTCTATAAAAAAAAATCCAGGCTTTTGAATATCTGTAAAATAATACCCTTATTTTAAAAAATCTGTAAAATAATACCCTGACTTTTGAATTTCTGCAAAATAATACCTTCACTTTTGGAGTCTGTAAATTGATACCCTTACAATTAAAATTCTTACAAATTAATACCCTAAAATTTGAAATTCATATAAATTTATAATCTTGATGTCCAATTAGTTGATTTTAATAATAAAAAGATGGTAGTAGTCATCATCAACTTAATTAAAACTTATTAGACAATAATAAAATTTTTGAAAAAAATGTTTATAATTAGCTTATTTCACTTTTTATTTAAAAAAGAAAAGTAAAAAATTAGAACGAGAGGTAAAAGTAGTTAATTGTAAAAAACAAAATGAGAGGTAAAAAATTTTTTTTTTAGCAATTAATCAAAAAAAGTAGTTATAAAATAATTTTTGATACTATACTAATATCTAAACATTTTTAATAAGTTAATGAGAGATATTTGCATCTTTTAATTTTCTCATAGTATAAATATACAAAGAAAACAAAAGCTGAGTGTATTAATTTGTAGAAATCGTAAATGTCAAAGTATTAATTTGTAGAATTCAAAAGTAAGGGTATTAATTTGCAGAATTCCAAAAGTCAGGGTATTATTTTACGAAAATTTAAAAATGAGGGTATTATTTTGCAGACATTTAAAAGTCAAGTTTTTTTTTTACTAAAAAGTTAAAATTCAGGGTATTTATACGTGATTAACCCTAAAAAGAATACTTAAAGTGAGTAAAAAAAAATTATCCACAAAAGGTGAAGACAAAATTAGGTATTCATGATAATATAAGTAAAATTTAAATATTAAAAAAAATCATTATTATCATATAAGGGGTGTTACTGATTTTTTTTAATAAAATACATATTAAAAATCATAATTAAAAAAATTAGGGGGCAAATGAAGGCCAAAACTGAATTTTTCAAACAAAATTATGGTAAAAAGTGTAATTCTAAGAAAGTGAGGGGCCACCGCCTACAGCGCCTGAGCCTGTACTGGCTCCATCGTTGCATACAAATATAAACCTAATATCATATAATTAACAGTTTGTCTCATGTACCCTCAATAAGCAATATCTTATCTTGTTAGTTCAACTTTATAGCTTTCTATTTGTTTGGTTGAGTTTTTGTTTGTATTTTGACCAGGTGTGTTCGTCGTGCAGAAACTTAAAGACAAAATTCTACTTCAAAGTTATCTAAGCATAATAATTTTCTGAGATACAAGGTTAGTTTAGTACTCCAAAGTAAATTATACAATATTCATTAAATTCATGAACGCACCACACTTATTCTTATCAATTGCAAAATATAATGCGGTTCTTACATAATACATGGTCAAAATTTGATAGAGTATCTCTCTCAACTTCATTTATTTTATTTTTTGCGTGCGGTGTTAATATTCTTTTAAGGGGATCGTGTATAGTACGAATCAACTATTGCTATAATAACGCACGGATAAATAAAAATAGAATCTGGAAAAGTGACGACGACTTTTAGAATAGTAGAATGTAAGTCATGGTTGGCACAATCAAAGGATTCTTAATAATGCATTTTGTCGTTTTGGACATATTCAATTAATGGATGTTAATTGTTCACACGAACAAAGTTTATAGGTTATTTCAATTAAACCTTTTCTGTCTATATTAATTTAATTTTTTTTCCTAAGAAAAGACTCGTCTACTTTTAATTATACTCATTGTTCAAGTATACTAATTCTAGTTGTAACGTCAATTTCAAATAAATAATGGAATAGGATACCAAAAACTTTAGATAATTAGGGCTAGGCTAAGTATTAAGTAGTATACTAAATTTTAGCCAAGCGAAATGATGATTGCATCATCATTAGTAGTTTTTCTTTCTTTCTCCCCTTTCTCATTTTTTTTTTTTTTTTGAGGGAAGCATCATCATTGGAATTGTTTATGTGATTTTGCATTTTGTTAATTTAAAATAACATTTTTATTTCCAAATCACTTAATGAATAAATTAAATAAATTCCAATTGTACTTCTAGAACTATGTTCCAAACCTCTGATTTCACATTGAAAAGGATAATAGAAAAAGAAAAAGAAAATTATACTTGCGATCATTATGTTGCAGAGGAAAATATAGGAGGGAAGTATAAGTCAAATTTGAAATATTCAACTTCGCTTTAGATGAGAAAGCTAAAAATTCAACCAAAGAAATTTGTTAATTTTAGAGCACATTTGTGTATACACACAAAGTATACAGGTACAGCAGTAAACATTTTAATGATTTCTTTAAAATTAATACAAGAGTACAATTCCTATCAGCGGCGGACCCACATTGGGTCTAGGGAGGCAGTTGCCCCCCTGCCTTTTTTGAAAAAAAAAAATCAGTATGTGACATTTTTATAAAAAAATTATTTTATTTCCTCTTAATTTATAAAATTTTATACTTGTCCTTCCTAAAATTTAGATTTTTTTTTATTAGTAAAGCCCATTTTATAATTGTAAAGCTCACTTCAATGGTTTCTCTTAAATATTAAGTAAAGCTCATTACTCATCTTTTGAGGTGTGTACTAGCCCATAAACAAAATAATTAGAAATTGACTTGACTTAGTTATATGTATATAGCATATAATGTTTGTCCGAGAACAAATACATAATATTTGTTAGTGAATAAATCCTTTGGGCTTTGTGAGGATTATGAATATGGGCCGAATTGTAAGTAGAAAATTTAGAAGTGTATCTATATCTAAACTAAGTATTATAAAAATACTAAGAGGGCTCATGTTTAATGCCTTTAATTAAGCTACCAAGTACAAGCCTGATTTCACCTATTGCTATACTATAGAGGGTCTTTTCTGTCATGAACATTGTGAAGAATCGACTATGCAACCGAATATGAGATCAATGGATGAATAATAATTTAGGTGTTTATATTGAGAAAGAAATTTCTAATAAAATTGATGATAAAGTTATTATACAATAATTTCAGATCATGAGACATCGCCGAGAGTAATTATAATACATTTATGGACTTGTTTAAGAATAGTACAAATTTTCAAATTTACTTTTTCAAGAAGAAATTTCTAGTTTTTTTGTGTTTTCTTACGGTGAGGTAATTTTTCCTTTGTCCCCCCTCAGATTAAATTCCTGGCTCCGCCCCTAGTTCCTATATAAACAAACACAAAAAAAAGAATTCCCCAACACATATTAATATAGATTTTTCAAATATTAAAGAGTGCAAATATAAACACACACAAAAAGTACAAACTACACTTGTTAATAGAAATACAAGTTTACACGGTTAGATATAGAGCACCAATCCAGTAGGTTTTTTTTTTTTCCCTATCCATAAGTATTGTTTGCTAAATTAAAATTTATCATACATGTTTTTTAATGGTAAAAATAGAAAGAAAAAAATATTAAATAATGTGTATTTATTATTATTATTATTTTTAACTACTCAAATCATGTAACAGTTAGATAATGATCCAAAGGCTAAAAAAAACTACGATAAGTAAAAACAAAAAAAAAAAAATACATACCAAATTATATATATATATATATATATATATATATATATTAAGAACTCATCCAGGCCAGTTAGCAGCATCAGGCCGGACCATGCTTGGTGATGATCTGATTTGTTTCTCTATTATTTATAGTTATGAATGTCAGATTTTATTTCACAGAGATTACCTTATATTAATAAATATTCTTAGGCATCATATTCTTATTATATATATATATTTATAACAAAATTTATCATATTCAAAAAAAGTCTGCATGCACACGAATAAACGACAAACAATCGTATAATAGCACCACACAAATTAAGATATTTCACTTATAAATTCATAAATGAGTCACGTACATTTTTATTTGTGTGTACGAAACACTAATACTTCTTTATAACATTTATATGTATACATATATATATATGTGTATATATTTTGGATAAATAAAGCAATAGTGGGAGTTAGATAAAGTTTGCTTGAAATTGAAATCCCATTTAGTCTTTGGACATAATAAGTTGTCCTAACTCCAACTTCCTCATGGCATTTATGTTCTCTTTCATTGGAGACAAGTGATCGACATATCTCAGACATAAGTCTTTGTAAATTGTCTACATGGCTTAGCCTAATAAGGGAAACCGACCACTCATCAGGAGTTCTCTTTGTTTGTTTCCGGGTCTCCCATGCATTTTGGCAAATTGTGGCGACCATTCTTAAATATCATGCCCACCTGCCCAAATTATTTATTTGCAAACTCGTTATCTTTAACTTTTTGGCCAAAACAGCCTCCAAAAAATTATATTAATGAAAGACAACTTTAAGAACTAACTTGATTGTAAAATAGGTCATTTACTAAAGGGATAATATTATTTTTATACTTTATATTTTAATATTTTATTCAGTGTAAACTATGTATTTTTGTTTTTGTTATTATCAATATTGACTTATAAATTCAATATTTATTACAAATATATACCCTGATACTAATTTAGAATAACTAATTTATCAAGATAATTTAATAAATTTATTCTCAGATCAGTTTTTACATGGTTTATTTTTAATTTTTTAAATGGTATCTTAGTAAATTAACTACTCTAAACTAGTTTTAGTGTATAAAGTTATAATAAATTTTAAATTTAAAGGTCAATGTTGATAATAACCAAAACATAAGGTACAAACTGAACAAAATGTCAAAATACAAGCGATAAAAGTGATATTATTCATTTACTAAAAGTACTTTTCAACTGGCCTATTTATCAAAGAGTACTAAAAAAAAATGTCATTTACTAAAATACACTCTAAAATTGGCCTGGTTTCCCAATTTCTCTTTAATTTCCGGAATTTTGCAGTAGGATTAAAAAAGAATCTCCATTAGTGGTCAATACTTTTTTTAATTTAATAATTTGATTATTTGACCATTGATGGGTATTCTAATTTGGATCGTGTAATTTCAATATAGCTATAATGAAATTAAGAATTCTACCAAAAAATCTAAAATATTTAATGCTTATATATGTGTAGAAAGTTATTTATTGTTTGAAATGATGGTAACTTGTTAATGACCTAATGACTTTGATTTTTTTTTTTCCCCGGATCTCGCTCCAGTACTCTTGATTCTTATTATTGTCATTCCCATTATTATTTTCTTTTAATTTTATCTTATTAATAATTGTATTAATTTAAATATTAATTTACTCTACAATATTATAGGATAATTCTTTTCCAAAAAAAGGATAATTCATTTGATGATCAATTATTGACAATATGATTACTCAAACAAAAGAAATCTACAATATGAACTGGTCTTCTTCTCCAATAAAAAGCGACATACTGCACGATAGAAAGAATAGACGGAACTATGGGAGCTTGAAGGCTAGAATTCCACCCTCATTTTCTACTTAAAAAGGAACATGGCATGCCGAAAACAAAAAATAAAAATTGCTGACGACAGTTATTGTAAATTATTATTATTATTGTTATTATTAGTATTATTATTTTAAGAATATAGCACAAAGAGACGAAATCAATAGGCTTAGAATAGGAAATAATTTTCCACTAAAAAAGGATAGTAAAAAAAGGAAATAATTTGTTGTAGATTCTCCTAAAAAGTTTTGCAGGATTCTTACTTTTGGACTAAAAAATTTCATATAGTTCTCGTCTAAGAAAGCTGCATTTTTTTACATAAATACTTTATTATTATTTGGACTATAAAATTAATAACTTTCATTCCCCTGGGGTATTATACAGAAATGTAAATCCCCACAATGAAGTAGGCAACGTTGAATAGCCGAGCATGAATATAACCATATATAAGAGTGTTATACTTCTTTTTAATGCCGCACTATCTTATTGGGGTGTCCTTGGCGAAGAAAGTTGAATAGTATCCCATTATCTATCAAATATTACTAAACTCATCGGATTAGAATTCTCCTCCACAATCCATTCGGAAGGTCTTTGTACTTTTCTCAAGCTGAATTTCAGATTCTACTTTAAATTTTTTGAAAAATTCAAAGACTTCTGATTAATTTGTGTCACATGGGATAGGTATAACCATTGGAACCCATGCAACGAATTGCAAATAATAGATCAGTGGCAGAAATCATAGAGTCCGCCTAAAATTATACTTGTAAGTAATATAAATTACTTGTCATCTTCTTGTCCTTTGACATGTAATCTAGACAATTTATCTTCCAATGCCCCCTTTGAATCTGCAATGGAAACTCTTTTCCCTTTGACTTGCCTTTCCTTTTAGTCTTCGATGCAGGTGTAGTCTTTTTTTCTTAATTGCTTCTTAGCTCCTCCTTTCGGAATGAGTTTAACGGCAGGTTCAGACTGCACCTAATAAGCCTAATAAGTATCTAGTCGGTTCTTTATTTTTTTTATTTTTTTTATTTTTTTAACTATCGTTTATGCAAGTAGAATATCTTGTAAGAGACCTTGCAGAATTTTTGTCTCCACAAGCTTCTCAATGTAAGTTTGTCACGGAAAAGAGGGTAATGATAGAAAAATACAATTTTTACATACCAAAAGTCACCCGCAATAATATGAGATGCTTTTTTTAATCAATTTTATACATGATATATTCTCACTTAGCAAACGTATGGATGGTTCTAAAGCATGGGACATTATTGTATGTGACTTTTATATGTAAAACTTATGTATCCCGAGCATTACTAAAAAAGCAAAAGAAAAGAAAAAGAAAAAAAAAAAACAAGTGAACTCAGAGTTGAAAGAATTTAGGCAAAAAGAAACAAAGAGTTCATTTCAATTTTAACTTTTCTTTTATAAATTTTTTTTTTTTACTTTTTAGTTATGCATGAAAAGTTTATTTCCTTTGATTTTATTCTTAAATATTCACTTTAAAAAGAAAATTGAAATTTATTTATTTTGACTAAATAGACTTTATATTGTTGGTGTGGATTTTAGTCCGTGACCCAACACGCGCCACGCGCCCTTGAGTGGTTCTCTCTCAAAGGAGTCTAAAACCCAGATTTGATGTAGGTGTGGTCCGTACAGCCTTGAAGAAGACTGTGCTTAGACTTTTCACCGACTAGTAATGGGTGGTACCGGTGTGGTACCTGCCAAATCTCCTCAACAGAAAAAATGATTAGCGATTCCTTCGATGAAAATAAATGACGATGAGAGGAGAAAAGGCAAATAGAGTTTTTGAGACTTGTGGCAGCTTACCTCTTTCAGGTGATTATGGGGCTATTTATAGTGGTTCTGTGGTCCCCCAAAAGCTAGGGTTAATGTCCACGTGTCCCTGGAAAGTGGTCCCCTAGAGATTAGGGTTGATATCTACGTGTCCTTGCAAAGGCAGGAAGGGATCTTACATATCCGCTTGTACGGGCGTATGTGAGTAATTGGACCAGATGTCAGCTTCTCCCGGGTCCGTATCTCCTTTATTCCTTACCTTGGTCGGACTCATGTTACTACAGCTTTGGTCGGCTATTTCTTGATCTTTCTGGTCTTTCGTTTAGGGTCTGTTCGGACAGTAGCATAAAATCCGACCGCAAGGGTCTTACCTTAATGGGCGTGGCTTTGTAGCTTCCTTTCCACAGCCCTCCCTCGTGGTGTGGTACGGCTTCATTTTGGTCGGTTAGAGAGATCAGTTGGGAACGATGTCGTTCTTGGTCGATATCATGCTATGTCGTTTTCTTGGACATGTTGGGAAAATCATCCCCCAACATATATGATTAAGCAATAAAACGGTAACAATTAAGCACGAGAATAAGCAGTCAGAACTATGATATGAGCACGGAGACAGACATAATTATGACCAATTAAGTATAAAATTAGGTTTTAAAAAAAAAATATTACAATAAGAGAGCGAAAAGAGCACAATGCAGACCAAGTACGAGCATGACATATAGAAGGATTAATACTACATATGTTCGCCTCATATTAGTCATATATATCTAGACTGACTTGAAATAATACGTACACAAAACATATGAAACAGAAACATGACACGGTTAATAATATACCTAGGCCAATACAACACGAGACACCAATGTGTCTTGACCTATCTTTCTCGTGCCATGTTAACGTTACTAATTAGCACCGGTAGTACTCTCTGGTAAATACAATTTCTCCTTTCTAATTTATTTTCTTTTTGATGAGAGGATCATTAATCATGATATGACCGTGCTAATTGAGTGTGGGTTCTTGAGCAATAGTTCATCATATCTTTGATAAAGAGTAGTGGGGGAAATGATTCGGAGAAAACCAAGCATGGGACCATTGGTTCCTCTCCTCTGAGGGAATCAACCTTAATAAAAGATACCCTATAACGGCAACGCCAAGATGACAACGCTTTAAAAAGACAAAGCGGACTGTAACTAGGTATAAGAGTTATGTTCTAGTTTGACTTTTATTTTTGATTCTTCATAAATATATCGTTTACTACCCAATAATATCAATTCTTCCTTTCAAAATTTAAATGTCTTTATTTTAATTTATACCAACCATTTATTAAATTGGATAACATTTTTAAAACAACAATACTACATTTTGACTCATAAAATCATAGTTGCCGAACATGATGACATTATTTTACAAGGAAAACTCTTAGATTCAATTGGTAAACAAAAGCAATGGAAAGAGGTGATATGAAAGGGGGTCAGTATTAGTGTATTAATTGGCTGTGACAGGAAAAGTTTCTATACGGGTTAGACAATCGTGAATGGAATGATAAGTATATTACAATATTTTCAAAATATTATCGCATTTTAGTTAAATCACTGCCATAAATTTGAGAAAATTTTCGAATATAGAAAGAGGATTCTGATAGTATTAATTACAAAATCATCTCAAAACTAAAAATTTACCCTGGCAGTAATGAATATTTCTAAATTATCAATTTGTCATATTGTCACAAGATATGATACTATCTATATTTTTACTGAATCTGATATTTTCACTAGATTCATTATCACGTATACATAGTTATTCCTTGTCAGTCTTTAATCTTTATAGTATAGAGAAAGTACTAAAAATGTTCCGTGTAATAGAATACCATTTTCATCTCTTGTTTTTAGGAATGCCCAACTGTATTTCATAAGTCGTCAAATTAGGTTATGATTATCCTTCAGATAGATGTTTATTGATTTTTGTCGGCTTCATATCTGAAAATAGCCAAAGTATAACAGTTAAATAGTCAAATTATTTATTTAACTTACAATACTAACATTAAAATATCGTAGGTTTTAACTTTTTAGTAAGAAAAATCTTGACTTTTGAATGTCTGCAAAATAATATTCTCATTTTTAAATTTTCGCAAAATAATACTCTGACTTTTGAATTTCTACAAAATAATACCTTTACTTTTGAATTCTGCAAATAAATATCTTGACAATTAAAATTCTTACAAATTAATACATCAATATTTGAAATTCATATAAATTTGTAACTTTAATGCCCAATTAATTAATTTTAATAATAAAAAGATGGTAGTAGCCATCATCAACTTAATTAAAACTTATTAAACAATAATAAAATTTATAAAAAAAAAAATGTAGTTGGCTTATTTCACTTTTCATTTAAAAAAAATAAAAAATTAGAACGAGAGATAAAAATTATTAATTGTAAAAAAAAAAAAAAAGAAACATGAGAGGTAAAAAAAAATTGTGTTTTTTTAGCAATTAACCAAAAAAAGTGGTTATAAAATAATTTCTGATAATATACTAATATCTAAATATTTTTAATAAGTTATGAGAGATGTTCGCATCTTTTAATTTGCTCATTGTATAAATATACAAAGAAAACAAAAGCTGAGAGTATTAATTTGTAGAAATCGTAAATGTCAAGGTATTAATTTACAGAATTCAAAAGTGAAGGTATTAATTTACAGAATTCAAAAGTGAAGGTATTAATTTGCAGAATTCCAATAGTCATGGCATTATTTTGCGGAAATTTAAACGTAGGGGTATTATTTTACAGACATTCAAAAATCAGGATGTTTTTTTACTAAAAAGTTAAAACTCAGGGCATTTTTATGTGATTAACCCTAATTTAAATATTATATACTGAATTTATTTTAAATATTATTCAAAAACTCAAAAAAAAAAAAGAAAAAGTCAAGACACTTATGGAGGTAGTTTTTCTGTTCAATAAAATTTAAACTCATTTTACAACATAAAGTTAACCAAGTCAAGATATAATTTGATCCGATTTCGTAAATTGAAGAGATATATTTTGCAATTTTGAACACATGGTTTAAACTGGTATATTGCTAAAACATAGGATAGATTTCTAGTATTTTCCCTTATCTATAAATATTATATATCTTATTATATAATGAAATTATTATCCGCGTCCTCACAATTTTCAATCAATTTTACTTTTATTTCTTTTTTTTTTTCCCCTGAATGAGTCAGAGAACATTCTAACTTGGTTGTAATTTTTTCTAAAAAATTTAGTGTTATTATTATTAGTATTATTTTTTTAAGAAAGGTGGTTGTACGTTGCAACCACCCTCATGTGCTATGTTCTTTTAAATTTGTTTGTTTTTATTTATTTTCCTCCTCCCGTTGTATTATTGAATAGCCAATTCAAACTAAATAAATAAACTCATTAACGTCTCTTGATCATAATGATTGTGCAACTTGCAATTGCAACGAGGCAAATGAATCATTCCTTGATTTTTAAAATTTGTATTATCTAATTTCATTTAAAAAAACAAAAAGAAAAACAAAGAAAACGACATATATTACTGACTAGCAACCAAACGCAAATGTTCTTGCCATTTTTTTTTTTTGTTTTTTGTTTTTTGTTTTTTCTTTTTTATTTACCTTTCCTTCTTTCAAAATAAGAGGTGAAGAGATTTACTGATTTCCTTTTTGGTGTATATTATTAAAATAAGGTTATAGACGGTTCTTTCCTATATTCACTTTTGATTATCATCAGCTTATACACGACCCCTTCATTTTTAAACCTTTCGTTATGATATCTTAGAGTCTAAAACACCAATAGCTCCTGTACAATGAAATGTTAAAGACGATAGGAGTACCTAACACAAAAGTAAACACTAATAAAAATGGATCACATTCATGTCACATAGTTTGTGGTGCTAAGTAGCAACAAATGTTTCTGAATATTGCTGGCAATTTTTGGTTAGAAAAAAAAATTATGGAACACATTACAATGCTAGTACCACATACTAGTAAAACAATTTTCGTTAAAAAAAAAATAAAATCATAGAGCACATTACAATACCAGCAAGTAGCACCA